>JARFJB010000682.1:1530000-1767500 GCA_036346205.1 Vesta saturnalis
GGGATTTTGTTCTTTGAAATGGTTGGCGTAGCAAATTTACGGTACTTGATATGGAAATTAGAAATGAGTAACAATGGTAAAAATGAACCGTTTTTTAACATGTACTTAGATACACATTGAAAGAAAGATTTTTAGCAATTCAGCGAAGCAAATAATTTATTATATACAATTTAAATGTTATTTACCTTGTATTGCTTTTATAATTATTATATCAAACATTAGGTGATGTCGCTTTCCTTTTCTAAATATGTTTTAAAAAGTGTTATGAATTTAAACTTTCTTATTTATTACCAAGTTGAAAAGGAATATGTTACTCTAATAAATACGAAACAAATTGTATTAAATGCATATAAGCGTATCGCTAAGGAATGTGCCGCATACTGCCAAATGTCCATTATTTAAATATACGACGCGACGTTGAGAAAAACTACAGTTTCCTATCAAAACCAACACCGGTGGTAAAGTTGATAATTTCGATCATTCCACAATCAATCAGCTCGATTCTCGATGCGTTGCCTCTAACCCTTCAGTAACCTCGAACCTGTAATCATGGTGGTAATTGTTTACAACCACCAATGGCAATTATTGGTCACAAGTGATTTGACCATAACTGACAGCAATTAGGCAGATTTTGTGGATCTAAACTGGCTAGGTTCGGCTTACCGTGCTAAAGCACTCAGGAACACTTACGAATATGGATTGTGGGATATTGAATTGCCAAGAGATGCGTATGAACCTTACATCTTTCATATCATAATTGAAAGGAAAACAGGAACTAGGGAGACTATTCTAGAGTTTAGAAACCGTTTGGTACAAGTGGAGATTTTTACTGCATATTGATGATGCGAATGGGCGAACCGAGTACTTCTAGCAAAAGTGCCTCGAGATTATATCGTTGTAATAACGATAATACACAGAAAAAACTGAAACAATTCTTCTATGCTCAACAGGCTGTACGAGTACGTCAGAGGTTAATGACTGGTCATTTCTAAGTCTAATCGTTTTTTGAACCAAGGAGATCAACACGATATGGTCGTCGTACGTTAAGTTGAAGTTACGGAGCCGGCTTTTTAAATTAAGATTTTTAATGGTTTAAAAGTGATTATAAATATATTTTTCTTCAGACGTCAATAAAAGATGACATTTTAAACTTCACCTGACAACGTTAAAGTTTGACATTTAAATTTATTGTTTAGAGTTATAAAGATTAAAAGTACAATGATTAAAACTAACATTTTCTCCAAAATAAAATTCGCCAGAGGTAACAGTGGAGGTCTCGCTGCGTTCTAAGGTAATGGTCTTTAATTCTTTCTCTTCTACATGAACTTCTGTACTCGTACCGCTTGCACTAGATGCAAAAATTTTCAAGTCTGCCTCTTTTTTTGTTGCTAGAGAGTCTTCAATATAACGCTTAGCTACAGTACTGGATTTTCAGCCACCATGGCGCTTCAAGCACAATAAATCTGCGCCGCCGTCCACCAATAGTGTAGCTGAGGTTCTTCTTAGACAATACCCTGTGTATTCTGTATAGTTCGCTAATTAAAAAAAAAAGCTGCCTCCCTAGGAACACTACTTATTTTATGGATTCCCATCATCGCTCTTGAGCATTTTCCATTTCCATATTTCAAAAAAAATCGGCGATTATTCATATCTCGTGGGCGCAAAGCAACATGTTTGTTATATAAATTTAGGAAAGATTCCCCTACAACTATAATTGATTTAATATTTTTTTTTGCTATCTGGAATTTTAATATGTAGCAGAGTTTCCAGGTTCTCAATGTCGTCTACCTTCATCTTCACCAATTCATCGCAACGACATGCCCCTGAGATACCAATAATCAAAACTATCTAAAAAAATACAAAATATAAAGACTTTTTTTCCTCCTATTTCTAAAACTTACCTTCATTGCCAAGTCTTTTCGTCCGACGCTTCCGACAAAAATTTGTTAAATTGGTCTTTTGTAAATACTTTGGGCCTGCTTTGGGGTGTATCCTTCATTCTAATTTTTTAGATATGCACGAAGTTTCAAGTATTTGCATGTCGAATGCTCAATAATGATTTTATGATCGAATATTGGGACCACATTGTCCAGCTTTTCATTTTCATTTTTGTTGTTAATTCGGCAAAATAAGCTAACATTACGGTTTCAGAGTAGCTTTTAATATTTTTTTCATCGCACCATTTTATAAATTGCTGAAAAGCGCGTTCATAGATTTTGCTCGATCTTGTAGATAATAGATCATTTATTGCTGTATTAGCAGCTTCAGTAATTTCTGACGGCGTGCAGTTCTCCAAATCCATCATACTCCTAACAATGTAATATTTTAATTTACACAAATAGCAACAAAAAGTTTAATAAAATACTTTCTCTATGACTATAAAATAATCTAGGCATTCTTTGAAAGCATCATATATAATAATTATATTAATTCTACACGCCCGTTGTATTCTCAACTGGAATCCACGACCTGAACACCAATCATATTGTTGCATTTGTGGAATACAATGGGCGCATATTAATCAAATCAATCACATCCTCTTAGCAATGCATCGTCTCCTAGCAATCGATAAATAAGTTCAAATTGTACGACGCCATTATTACATTTCCGCAGTTTGTCTTTCATTCTTTTCCAAATGAATTCGGATGGCGAAAGCAGCATTAGGTGTAACATGTATACCGCCTGATATACTGCAAGCGGCAAAATCCACAGTAAATAATCTGTTACCCGAAAAATCAAGGAAACAATATAAAGAAACGTATGACAGATTTATGGAATGGAGAAGTATTAATAAGGTAAATTCGTTTTCTGAGAACGTTCTATTAGCATACTTTACACAACTTTCTGAAAAATACAAATCATCGTCTATGTGATATACATAGTCAATGTTACGAAGTACATTAACCGTAAATAACGAAATAAATATAGAACATTATTCCAAACTGCGCGCTTTCCTGAAACGTCAGTCGAAAGGCTATCGCGCGAAGAAATCCAAACCATTTACTCCTAACGAGAAAAATAAATTTATTAGTGAAGCACCGGATAATATACGGGGTGTCCAGAAACTCTACGGACAAACTTTGCGTAGTGATTCTAGACCCAAAAATAAGAAAAAAAGTTCATATAAACCCAGCTCCGGAAACGCTTCGTTTAGGACCTACAAGGTGTGAAAAAATTTTCCTCGGTTTTATGGCGTTATTTTGCGAACAAATTTGAATATGGTCCTGAAATTTGGAGTACGGGGGTTTTTGTGGTCGAGAAACTTAAATATTTTATTGATTTTGATGCTGCCTGCAGAGGGCGCCATCTACAGTGGTACGGTAAAAGTTAATTGTCCTTAACTTTTTTACCACCCGGTATATTGACGTTCCGTTTGATTTAGTTTGTTCCCTTTTCAGTTATAAGCAAAAAAGGTATACTTGGTCGATGCCTCTCAGATCAACCATTTTCGAGATATTGGTTGATGAACAGTTTAATTTAATTCCCGCTCATTATCAAAACGAGTGAGATTATGTATCGAAACAAATGGTCATCATGTGGAACACCTTTTGTACCATTTATTTTTTTAGTTTTATTATTTATTTCTTCATTTTCGTTCTTAAATTCAAAGTTAAAATAAAAATGCAAACACGTTACTTTGATTTTTAATTCCAATTAGCTAAGGATTATAGGGAATTAAATTGAACTGTTCATTAACCAATATCTCGAAAACGGTTGATCTGAGAGGCATCGACCAAGTATACTTTTTTTGCTTAGAACTGAAAAGGGAACAAACTAATTCAAACGGAACGCCAATATACCGGGTGGTAAAAAAACCGAGGAAAATAAAATTTTGTCACACCCTGTAGGTCCTAAACGAAGCATTTTCGAACCTGGGTTTATATGAACTTTTTTTCTTATTTTTGGGTCTATAATCACAACGCAAAGTTTGTCCGTAGAGTTTCTGGACACCCCGTATATCTTGCAACAAAGGTAATAACTTCAAATTTGCCATGCGTTATTTTTATATAAAATATTTTTAAGGTTGCATTGATAATGGGCATAATGGGCGCATGTCGCAGTATGGAACTCCGTTCTATGAATATTGATGATATCCAAGATCTTGCATCAGCCTATTTAATTACGATACCAAATACGAAAACAAAACTGTATTAAATTTACCATTACAGGCAAATTTTACGACATCTGTAAGAAATATATCAATCTTCGTCCAGCTAATGCAAACATATCTTTTTTTTTAAACTACCAACATGGAAAATGTACTGTGCAAAATATTGGCATTAATAAATTCGGATTCATGGGAAAAACAAATAGCCGCTTATTTAAATTTGCCGAGTGCTGAATTACACACCGGACATACTTTTCGTAGGACTTCAGCTACTATATTAGTAGATCAGGGGGAGATATTACAGCCCTCAAAAGGCATGGCGGCTGGAAGAGCACATGCACATCAGTAGCTGAAGGGTACATAGAGGAGTCCATGACCAATAAAATGAACACTGCGAAGAAAATACTCCAATCAATAGAAATGGAGCCAACTACTTCTTCGAATATACTATCGAATAGTGCAATGGGTGCAGTAAATATAAGTCATAATTCAAGTCCACCAGTTGTGCACATTACTAATTGTAGTAATATTACAATCAATATTCACAAGAATTGATGTTTTTGATTGTTTAATTATTTATTATTTCTGTTTAGTTATAAATTTTCAATGATGTAGTTCGCATAAATTGTATATTTTTCTAACATATTTATTATAAAGTTTTATTATTTGTAGTCATAGAGAAAGTCAGTTCACTTTCAATGAGCTGTTATTCACTTGATTCAAGCACCTCCTATCGCAGTCGTGGTCTGAACTTTATCCTCGTGAATAACAGCTATCATTATACGCTCGTGGAAGAATATACTATACAATAACAAGGAGAATCTTCACAATTTCAACTTGTTTAATGCATTGTTTTCAAGGATACCTAGCAACGTCTACTGCTGCTTGCCAGAGCACCATGCTAAGTAAATCTAACTATTCCTCATTTTCACAACCTAATTGTTTTGCCTTATTTCACTCTTTCTCCCTCTCTCCCTCTCTCCCTCTCTCTCCTCTCTCTCCCTCTCTCCTCCTCTCTCTCCTCTCCCCTCTCCTCTCCTCTCTCCTCTCTCCTCTCCTCTCCCTCTCTCCTCTTCTCCCTCTCCTCTCCTCTCTCCCTCTCTCCTCTCTCTCCTCTCCTCTCCTCTCTCCTCTCTCCCTCTCTCCCTCTCCTCTCCTCCCTCTCTCCCTCTCTCTCCTCTCCTCTCTCTCTCCTCTCTCCTCTCTCCCTCTCTCCTCTCTCCTCTCTCCCTCTCTCCTCTCTCCCTCTCCCTCTCCTCTCTCTCCTCTCTCCCTCTCCCTCTCTCCTCTCTCCCTCTCCCTCTCTCCTCTCTCTCCTCTCTCCTCTCCCCACTCTCTCCTCTCTCCTCTCACCCTCTCTCCTCTCTCCCTATCTCCTCTCTCCTCTACCGGTTGTTTTCCAGAAAGTTGGAAAACATCAATAATAATACCAACACCTAAAATTAATAAAGCAGTAAAAGCAAGTGATTTTAGACCTACTGGAAATTAATGATTAGTAACAAAAAAATGGTGGCGGTGATTTTTATGGATTTAAAAAGAGCATTTGAAACAATAGATAGGGCAAAATTATTAATTAAACTAGAAAAATATGGAATAAAAAAAATGTTTTAAAATGGTTTAGATGTTATTTAACCAATCGAAACCAAAAAGTTAAATTTAATAATGAATGGTCGGGATTAAAGACCACTTTATATGGTGACCACAGGGTTCGGTATTAGGACCCTTATTATTTATAATATACATAAATGATATAATAAACTGCTCCAAGGATTTTAATTTGAAGATGTTTGCAGATGACACATTAATATTTATAGAAGACGAGACCAGCGAAAAGTTAGAAAATAAATTAAATACCACATTTCATATTATAGAGGAATGGATGAATTCAAACATGTTAAAATTGAATGCGGATAAAACTAAATTCATGGTAATTAGAAGTATAAGGAGAGAATTTAAAAAGAATGTTGTTTTAAAATGTATGGATGGGACCCAAATTCAAAGAGTAAATTTAATAAAATATTTAGGAATAATTATTGATGATAAACTAAAATTTAGTGAGCATTGTGATTATATTTAAAAAAAAATAGGAAAAAAGACAAGTTTTTTGAAGAGAATTGGAAAAAATATTTCAAGATACGCACGTTGTTTAATATATAAAGTGATAATTCAACCACATTTTGATTATTGTGGAACATTATTTATTGGAATGAGTGAAACTCAAATTAATAAGTTACAAATAGCCCAAAATAGGGCAATGCGGACAATATTACAGTGCGATAGAAAAACTAAAATAGAGTTAATGTTAAATGAACTTAAATTTATGAACGTTAGAATTAGATTAAAATATAGAATTTGTATATTTATTTTTAAAATTTTAAAAGATATGTTGCCCAAAAATTTGAAACAGAAATTAGAAATAGTAGGAAATACTGATAAAATACAAACAAGGCAAGCAGGGAACATTGTATTAAAATTATATAAAACAAAAAGTGCTCAGAAGTCAATATTTTATGAAGGGGTCAAAATTTTTAATGCATTACCATTAGAAATAAGAAAATGTAATAAAATCAGTATTTTTAAGCGATTATTAAACCAACATATGTGTATGTAATTTGTAAATAGAAAATTAAATTACATGTAATTTGTTATAATAATTTATTTGAGTTATAATTCAATCATTTTCATATTTTATAATCCTAAATGTTACAGAAAAGATACAAGCGTTATAATTAAATACTTATCTTTTTTGGGATTTTTTAATGGTGTACTTTAAATTATACAATCTAAACGTTTCGATAACACTTACAGTTATCTTCGTCAGTAGTAATGTTTGTTAAAAATTGTTAAAGATGTAGTAAACAATTTTATCAAATTTGAAAAATTCAAACATAAACATAAGCCTGCTATTAATATAACAGTTTGAGAAACGTATAAGCCAACTATAAAATTGTAGTAAAGAATAACTAGGTCATTAAAATTAAATATTGTTAAACTGCCTCAAAGATGACAAACCAGAACACTCTCTACGACGAAAGCTAACGATGAAATTTGCCAGCCAAAAAACACATTTAACAAAATTTAATCGAGTTATGATGTAAGTGTAAAGTTATGAAAAACTTCAATTTTAAAATGATAGAAGCATTCACAAATCCAAACATTACATCAAAAATAACCCAGTTAAATCTAACAAAGAGATATCTTTATCAATAATTGGAAGTGTTATTAACAATGAAAAGCACAATGCAGAACGTTCTTTGTAATTTTTAATTTCAATTTAATTTCAACTACTTATGTTAAATTATAGTGCTGTGGAAATTTAACATATAATTGATAAAGCATTTGCTTCAAGGTCTAGGAAAACACAGCAAAAACCTAGACATACCAAAAGTTGAAAACAAATTAAAATCAAGGCGTATCATTATGCTCTTTTTAATTATAAGATGCCAAAACCTATTTAAACGGAGATTTTCTTCTTGTCTATTAAAATTATTCGGTGTTTATATATTTCAATAGCTTCACGTTGCAAACGAACATAATAATGGTTTGTCTTGACAATATTTTCATATTGTCAAATTGAATGTCATGATTTAGATTATTCAGGGCATGGTCAGCCACAGCAGACCTCTCTGGTTGACCCAATCTACAAAATCTCATATGTTCTTTGCGTCTTGTATCAAAGCTACGTTTTGTGGTCCTGATGTATACTTTTCCACATGAACAAGATAACTTATACACTCCGGAAGATGATAAAGGGTTTAACACATCTTTAGGTGATCTTAAATGTTCTTTAATTTTTCTTGTAGATTTTCTTCTTGTCTATTAAAATTATTCGGGTGTTTATATATTTCAATAGCTTCACGTTGCAAACGAACATAATAATGGGTTTGTCTTGACAATATTTTCATATTGTCAAATTGAATGTCATGATTTAGATTATTCAGGGCATGGTCAGCCACAGCAGACCTCTCTGGTTGACCCAATCTACAAAATCTCATATGTTCTTTGCGTCTTGTATCAAAGCTACGTTTTGTGGTCCCGATGTATACTTTTCCACATGAACAAGATAACTTATACACTCCGGAAGATGATAAAGGGTTTAACACATCTTTAGGTGATCTTAAATGTTCTTTAATTTTTCTTGTAGGTTTAAAAATAGTCCTAATGCCATATTTGATTAGGATTTTTTCAATTCTATTTGTAACATTAGCTATAAAAGGAAGAAAAGCAGTACCAACATTAAGAAGTGGTTTTTCTTTAAGGTTATGCCTAGAAGGTGTAATAACATTATTAATATCTGTAAGTGAATATCCATTATCTTGTAAGGATTTTCTTAAATATTTATATTCATCATTCAAAAATTCAGGGTCACAAATTCGTTTTGCTCGATCTACTAAAGATTTAATTACACTAATTTTTTGACGTGGATGGTGGTTGGATAATTTATGAAGGTATCCATCAGTGTGTGTCGGCTTTCTGTAAACCTTAAAATTTTTCCATATAAAAATTAGCTATAACAGGACTAAGGGGACTACCCATTGCTACACCTTCAATCTGTTCATAAAATTTACTATTCCACTGAAAATAAGTTGTAGTAAGACAGTGCTGGAAAAGAATGGTTATGTCCTTTGGAAAAAGATGATCTATGTATTCAATAGTTTCTTTTAGAGGTACTTTTGTAAAAAGTGAAATAACATCAAAACTAACCATTATATCACCCTCTTCAATTTTGAAACTATGCATTTTTTCAACAAAGTCGGCAGAATTTTTAATGTAATGGGGTGGTATAGATATGTAGATGACACATTTGTTATTTGGAGACATGGAGAAGAAGCACTGCATGAGTTTTTGGTTTTTATAAATGGTATACATCCTACTATTCAGTTTACCATGGAAAAAGAAACTAATGGAAGTTTACCATTTCTTGACATATTAATATCTAAAAATAATAATTCACTATCTTTTAAGGTTTACAGAAAGCCGACACACACTGATAGATACCTTCATAAATTATCCAACCACCATCCACGTCAAAAAATTAGTGTAATTAAATCTTTAGTAGATCGAGCAAAACGAATTTGTGACCCTGAATTTTTGAATGATGAATATAAATATTTAAGAAAATCCTTACAAGATAATGGATATTCACTTACAGATATTAATAATGTTATTACACCTTCTAGGCGTAACCTTAAAGAAAAACCAGTTCTTAATGTTGGTACTGCTTTTCTTCCTTTTATAGCTAATGTTACAAATAGAATTGAAAAATCCTAATCAAATATGGCATTAGGACTATTTTTAAACCTACAAGAAAAATTAAAGAACATTTAAGATCACCTAAAGATGTGTCAAACCCTTTATCATCTTCCGGAGTGTATAAGTTATCTTGTTCATGTGGAAAAGTATACATCGGGACCACAAAACGTAGCTTTGATACAAGACGCAAAGAACATATGAGATTTGGTAGATTGGGTCAACCAGAGAGGTCTGCTGTGGCTGACCATGCCCTGAATAATCTAAATCATGACATTCAATTTGACAATATGAAAATATTGTCAAGACAAACCCATTATTATGTTCGTTTGCAACGTGAAGCTATTGAAATATATAAACACCCGAATAATTTTAATAGACAAGAAGAAAATCTCCGTTTAAATAGGTTTTGGCATCTTATAATTAAAAAAGAGCATAATGATACGCCTTGATTTTAATTTGTTTTCAACTTTTGGTATGTCTAGGTTTTTTGCTGTGTTTTTCCTAGACCTTGAAGCAAATGCTTTATCAATTATATGTTAAATTTCCACAGCACTATAATTTAACATAAGTAGTTGAAATTAAATTGAAATTAAAAAATTACAAAGAACGTTCTGCATTGTGCTTTTCATTGTTAATAACACTTCCAATTATTGCTAAAGATATCTCTTTGTTAGGTTTAACTGGGTTATTTTTTGATGTAATGTTTGGATTTGTGAATGCTTCTATCATTTTAAAATTGAAGTTTTTCATAACTTTACACTTACATCATAACTCGATTAAATTTTGTTAAATGTGTTTTTTGGCTGGCAAATTTCATCGTTAGCTTTCGTCGTAGAGAGTGTTCTGGTTTGTCATCTTTGAGGCAGTTTAACAATATTTAATTTTAATGACCTAGTTATTCTTTACTACAATTTTATAGTTGGCTTATACGTTTCTCAAACTGTTATATTAATAGCAGGCTTATGTTTATGTTTGAATTTTTCACATTTGACAAAATTGTTTACTACATCTTTAACAATTTTTAACAAACATTACTACTGACGAAGATAACTGTAAGTGTTATCGAAACGTTTAGATTGTATAATTTAAAGTACACCATTAAAAAATCCCAAAAAAGATAAGTATTTTATTATGAGTGTTAATGGTGAAAGTTTACATTTTCATAAACGTTATAATTGTTTGTGATACCTCAATAATTTTACTTTATTAATGTACCTATTTTGTTATAAATTAGACTTATATTTTATAAATAGCAAAACTTTGTAAGTAGATTAGAATCATAACTGTTTATCATGTTTCCATAAATAGTATTTTAACATTGTTATAGATCAAATAATCTAATCTAAAATCTCCTCTCTTCCTCTCTCCCTCTCTCCCTCTCTCCCTCTCTCCCTCTCTCCCTCTCTCCATCTCTCCCTCTCCCTCTCCCTCCTCTCTCTCTCTCTCCTCTCTCTCCTCTCTCCCTCTCTCTCTCCTCTCTCCTCTCCTCTCTCCCTCTCTCCTCTCTCCTCTCTCCCTCTCCCTCTCTCCTCTCTCCTCTCTCTCCTCTCCCTCTCTCCCTCTCTCCCTCTCTCCCCCCCTCTCTCTCTCTTGCCAAACTCACCTCGTTTGGGTTAAATGATACGCTCATCAACTGGGTTTCTAGTTTCCTTGATAAAAGACGAATACGTGTCGTAGTTGATGGCTTTTTTCAAAAGAAGTTAGCATTAACGCGGGCGTACCACAGGGATCCGTTATAGCGCCTACACTTTTTCTGCTGTACATAAACGACCTTATTTCTTCAACAACTAACCCCATCCATTGCTTTGCTGACGATAGCACTCTTCACTGTAGTTCATCTCAGTCTACTCATAATGATAATCCACCTTCTATGTCAAATCAAGAAATTAAAGCTGAAATGGCAAATTCAATCAACAAAGACATTCAACGTATTCTCGAATGGGGAAGCAATAATCTAGTTAAATTTAATGCTAACAAAACTCAGTGTTGCCTTATGTCCGCCAAAAAAGATCGATCATTTCCTGTTGTAAGTATGAATGGCTCGGTTCTTAAGTTTTCAGACTCTATTACTCTGTTGGGTATGACTGTATCTTCAAATCTCTCATGGGTTGACCATCTTCTGTCAGCTACCAAAACAGCTGCTCGTAAAATAGGCTTTTTGTACAGATCTAAGCAGTACTTTACCTCTCGACAACTCCTTCTGCTGTATAAAGCCCAAATTCGGCCTCATCTGGAATATAATTATCACCTTTGGGTTAGTGCTCCCCAATACGCTCTCGATATCGTTGATCGTATTCAAAAAAGAGCGATTAGGCTTATAAATGACCCGTCCTTAACTTCTCACATACAGTCCTGAGCATAGAAGGATGGTTTCAGTTCTTTCTTTGTATTATCGTTATTACAACGGCTATTGTGCTGGTGAATTACATTCTTTGATACCATCTCCGGCTATCTTTGCGAGAAACACTGGTTCGCTCATTCACATCATCAGTATGCAGTACAAATCTCACTTGTCGTAACAAACGGGCGCAATCCACATTTTTCTACACGGCTTCTAAACTCTGGAATGATCTCCCTAGTTCCTGTTTTCCTCTCACTTATGATATGAGAAAATTTAAGGTAGCTGTTCATAGGCATCTATTGGCAATTCATTATCCCTCTATCCATCCTCCTAAGTTTTCCTGAGTGCTTTAGCACGATAGGCCTTATTTAGCCTGTTCAGGTCCACAATCATAAAAAAAAATATATAGAACTGACAACAATGGCCATAAGGTTTAACATTGGCTATCTTTCCTGTACCGTAAAGTCAGGCTGACACGTACTATATACAGAAAGTTATACATGACTGGAGTCTGTCTTATCCTCAAGCGCAGTGCATACGTACAGTTTAATAATATCAATTGGTATTTTATTGCATACAAAAATGAATCAAGATTTGTATAGCAAAATGGAAAAATTCGAAGGAAATTTTTTAAAAACAATGAAAATATTTGAGGGAAAACTAAATCAAGCCAATGGTGAAGATTAGTCCACAAGACGATCAAATAAATTTACTTAAATGTGAATTTATGTTGTTTAAAAATACCATTATTCAAAATTCAATTTCAAAAGCGCAATATCTGCTGTATCAATAAAAATGGACGAGTATGAAGCGTACTCCAGAAAAATTGTATAGTTGGTTCTATATTGATAAACGACCCACAGAATTCCAAGGTTTTTTATTTACGGGCACATACCTGAGAGTGTTCTAAATACGATTTAATCAAAAAATTTGCGGATGATTCATATTAATTGGAAAAAAAAACCGAAAATAAAACTGTTGCTATGAATCCATAAGCTATTGTGGTTACATTTTGTTTGGTTATGTGTATCGGTTTACGATTTGCTATGAAACAGGATTGCACAAGAGGCGCTTTTCGGATGAAACGGTGACGGCTTACTGCTTCGTGTAACATTCTAAGGGATAACTGTCGCGAAAAGGATGTCGGGGTGAGTCCGATAGGTTAGAGTAGATTTTAGTTTTCTTTTTTGTTCCTTTCTTATTTCCATTTTTATTTCGTTGCGAATGTGCAATCGCAAAAAGGATGTCGGGGTGAGTCAGATAGGTTAGAGTAGATTTTAGTTTTCCTTTTTATTTCTTTCTTATTTCCATTTTTATTTCGGTGCCAATGTGCAATCGCTAAGGGATAACTGTCTCGAAAAGGATGTCGGGGTGAGTCAGATAGGTTAGAGTAGATTTTAGTTTTCCTTTTTATTCCCTTCTTATTTCCATTTTTATTTTGTTGCGAATGTGCAATCGCAAAAAGGATGTCGGGGTGAGTCAGATAGGTTAGAGTAGATTTTAGTTTTCCTTTTATTTCTTTCTTATTTCCATTTTATTTCGGTGCCAATGTGCAATCGCTAAGGGATAACTGTCTCGAAAAGGATGTCGGGGTGAGTCAGATAGGTTAGAGTAGATTTTAGTTTTCCTTTTTATTCCCTTCTTATTTCCATTTTTATTTTGTTGCGAATGCATAATCGCTAAGGGATAACTGTCGTGAAAAGGATGTCGGGGTGAGTCAGATAGGTTAGAGTAGATTTTAGTTTTCCTTTTTATTTCTTTCTTATTTCCATTTTTATTTCGGTGCCAATGTGCAATCGCTAAGGGATAACTGTCTCGAAAAGGATGTCGGGGTGAGTCAGATAGGTTAGAGTAGATTTTAGTTTTCCTTTTTATTCCCTTCTTATTTCCATTTTTATTTTGTTGCGAATGCATAATCGCTAAGGGATAACTGTCGTGAAAAGGATGTCGGGGTGAGTTAGATAGGTTAGAGTAGATTTTAGTTTTCTTTTTTGTTCCTTTCTTATTTCCATTTTTATTTCGTTGCGAATGTGCAATCGCTAAAGGATAACTGTCGCAAAAAGGATGTCGGGGTGAGTCAGATAGGTTAGAGTAGATTTTAGTTTTCCTTTTTATTTCTTTCTTATTTCCATTTTTATTTCGTTGCCAATGTGCAATCACTAAGGGATAACTGTCTCGAAAAGGATGTCGGGGTGAGTCAGATAGGTTAGAGTAGATTTTAGTTTTCCTTTTTATTCCCTTCTTATTTCCATTTTTATTTTGTTGCGAATGCATAATCGCTAAGGGATAACTGTCGTGAAAAGGATGTCGGGGTGAGTTAGATAGGTTAAAGTAGATTTTAGTTTTTTCTTTTTATACGCTTGATTCAAAGCAATTTTATTTTCTATTTTTATGTATCAAATATGAATCATCCGCAAATTTTTTGATTTAATCGTGTTTAGAACACTCCCAGGTACGTACCTCTAAATTCAGTTCTCGAATGGGAAGCAATAATCTAGTTAAATTTAATGCTAACAAAACTCAGTGTTGCCTTATGTCCGCCAAAAAGATCGATCATTTCCTGTTGTAAGTATGAATGGCTCGGTTCTTAAGTTTTCAGACTCTATTACTCTGTTGGGTATGACTGTATCTTCAAATCTCTCATGGGTTGACCATCTTCTGTCAGCTACCAAAACAGCTGCTCGTAAAATAGGCTTTTGTACAGATCTAAGCAGTACTTTACCCTCGACAACTCCTTCTGCTGTATAAAGCCCAAATTCGGCCTCATCTGGAATATAATTATCACCTTTGGGTTAGTGCTCCCAATACGCTCTCGATATCGTTGATCGTATTCAAAAAAGCGATTAGGCTTATAAATGACCCGTCCTTAACTTCTCACATACAGTCCTGAGCATAGAAGGATGGTTTCAGTTCTTTCTTTGTATTATCGTTATTACAACGGCTATTGTGCTGGTGAATTACATTCTTTGATACCATCTCCGGCTATCTTTGCGAGAAACACTGGTTCGCTCATTCACATCATCAGTATGCAGTACAAATCTCCACTTTGTAACAAACGGGCGCAATCCACATTTTTCTACACGGCTTCTAAACTCTGGAATGATCTCCTAGTTCCTGTTTTCCTCTCACTTATGATATGAGAAAATTTAAGGTAGCTGTTCATAGGCATCTATTGGCAATTCATTATCCCTCTATCCATCCTCCTAAGTTTTCCTGAGTGCTTTAGCACGATAGGCCTTATTTAGCCTGTTCAGGTCCACAATCATAAAAAAAAATATATAGAACTGACAACAATGGCCATAAGGTTTAACATTGGCTATCTTTCCTGTACCGTAAAGTCAGGCTGACACGTACTATATACAGAAAGTTATACATGACTGGAGTCTGTCTTATCCTCAAGCGCAGTGCATACGTACAGTTTAATAATATCAATTGGTATTTTATTGCATACAAAAATGAATCAAGATTTGTATAGCAAAATGGAAAAATTCGAAGGAAATTTTTTAAAAACAATGAAAATATTTGAGGGAAAACTAAATCAAGCCAATGGTGAAGATTAGTCCACAAGACGATCAAATAAATTTACTTAAATGTGAATTTATGTTGTTTAAAAATACCATTATTCAAAATTCAATTTCAAAAGCGCAATATCTGATGTATCAATAAAATGGACGAGTATGAAGCGTACTCCAGAAAAATTGTATAGTTGGTTCTATATTGATAAACGACCCACAGAATTCCAAGGTTTTTTATTTACGGGCACATACCTGAGAGTGTTCTAAATACGATTTAATCAAAAAATTTGCGGATGATTCATATTAATTGGAAAAAAAAACCGAAAATAAAACTGTTGCTATGAATCCATAAGCTATTGTGGTTACATTTTGTTTGGTTATGTGTATCGGTTTACGATTTGCTATGAAACAGGATTGCACAAGAGGCGCTTTTCGGATGAAACGGTGACGGCTTACTGCTTCGTGTAACATTCTAAGGGATAACTGTCGCGAAAAGGATGTCGGGGTGAGTCCGATAGGTTAGAGTAGATTTTAGTTTTCTTTTTGTTCCTTTCTTATTTCCATTTTTATTTCGTTGCGAATGTGCAATCGCAAAAAGGATGTCGGGTGAGTCAGATAGGTTAGAGTAGATTTTAGTTTTCCTTTTATTTCTTTCTTATTTCCATTTTTATTTCGGTGCCAATGTGCAATCGCTAAGGGATAACTGTCTCGAAAAGGATGTCGGGGTGAGTCAGATAGGTTAGAGTAGATTTTAGTTTTCCTTTTATTCCCTTCTTATTTCCATTTTTATTTTGTTGCGAATGTGCAATCGCAAAAAGGATGTCGGGGTGAGTCAGATAGGTTAGAGTAGATTTTAGTTTTCCTTTTTATTTCTTTCTTATTTCCATTTTTATTTCGGTGCCAATGTGCAATCGCTAAGGGATAACTGTCTCGAAAAGGATGTCGGGGTGAGTCAGATAGGTTAGAGTAGATTTTAGTTTTCCTTTTTATTCCCTTCTTATTTCCATTTTTATTTTGTTGCGAATGCATAATCGCTAAGGGATAACTGTCGTGAAAAGGATGTCGGGGTGAGTCAGATAGGTTAGAGTAGATTTTAGTTTTCCTTTTTATTTCTTTCTTATTTCCATTTTTATTTCGGTGCCAATGTGCAATCGCTAAGGGATAACTGTCTCGAAAAGGATGTCGGGGTGAGTCAGATAGGTTAGAGTAGATTTTAGTTTTCCTTTTTATTCCCTTCTTATTTCCATTTTTATTTTGTTGCGAATGCATAATCGCTAAGGGATAACTGTCGTGAAAAGGATGTCGGGGTGAGTTAGATAGGTTAGAGTAGATTTTAGTTTTCTTTTTTGTTCCTTTCTTATTTCCATTTTTATTTCGTTGCGAATGTGCAATCGCTAAAGGATAACTGTCGCAAAAAGGATGTCGGGTGAGTCAGATAGGTTAGAGTAGATTTTAGTTTTCCTTTTTATTTCTTTTAACATTTATTTTCCATTTTTATTTCGTTGCCAATGTGCAATCACCTAATTGGGATTAACTGTCTCGAAACAGGATGTCGGGGTGAGTCAGATAGGTTAGAGTAGATTTTAAGTTTGGTCCTTTTATTCCTTCTTATTTCCATTTTTATTTTGTTGCGAATGCATAATCGCTAAGGGATAACTGTCGTGAAAAGGATGTCGGGGTGAGTTAGATAGGTTAAAGTAGATTTTAGTTTTTTCTTTTTATACGCTTGATTCAAAGCAATTTTATTTTCTATTTTTATGTATCAAATATGAATCATCCGCAAATTTTTTGATTTAATCGTGTTTAGAACACTCCCAGGTACGTACCTCTAAATAAAAATTCTTGAAATTCTGTGGGTCGTATATCGATATAGACCCTGTATAGTCATACATGGCATCCAAGAAAATTCGAATCGAGACGTGGCTGAAATTGTAACAACCTTCATAAACACTAAGCTGAGAATCCCAAATTTTGTGTGTGATTTGAGTCAAATAGACAACTGTCATCGACTTGGAAAAAATATATAAACGGAAAACGTACACGTCCCATCATTGTCAAGTTTGTATCACATCTATTAAGAAAAAAGGTTTGGCTGGCAAAAGAATTTGAGAGGGTCTGGCTTATTCCTCACTGAATCACTTACACACTGTCGCTTCAAACTTTATTAAAAGGCTCGCAGTACATTTGATAACAACGATATCTGGACTTCTGAAGGTCGTGTTGTAGTGAAGTTTCCCAATGAAGAAAAAAGAGTAATTATAACTGAACTAGAGCTGGGAAAAGTGGCAGAAGAGTTACAGGTTTTCCGATCCAGCGCCAATCGCTATAATACAAGAAATATAATTAAGACTAATTACAAATGTTTTGTTTTTAGGTTCTAGCTAAAGTATTTTTGCACCTACAAGGATTGTCTTTAATTTTTTGCCTTAAGTAGTATTTTAATAAATTAATGAAAGGTCGGTTCTATAAAAAAAACGTCTATAAGTACTTTTTATTTTTATTTTTGTACTGAAACAACTTTTTATTTCTATTTCTATTCTTACAATTAAATGCACACATTTACGTTTGGTTTTTATAATATTAATTCACTTGGTTACATATTTGCACAATTCAAGACATACCTTTTGTTAACAAAATATGATATTATAGGAGTTTCTGAAACTAATTTATCAGATAAGGTACCAGATGAATCGATAAGTATAGATGGTTACCAGTTCATCCGAAGTGACAGATTAAGCAATACAAAGAAAAAGAGGAGAAGGAATATGTGTCTACTATAAAACGGAACTCAATTGTTCCCCAATTGATAAGGTATGTTTAGACCTTTTAGACCAGGTTTGCGTTACATTTGGACTCTGCAATCAGGGACGTAGCTAGAATTATTACGTAGGGTGGGCCGTCAGTGGGCCAACACATTATTGGGAGGGCCCTAAATCCGATGTTTTTAGGACATTCAAAAAGATTTTGAATTAAGGAATTGAAAAAACTTACCTATTGCACAACAATTCTCCTTTTAACATTCATGTAATCAAATTTCCGAAAGATTGCTTCAGGATCCAAATTTTTTGTCAAAACGTTTTCAATGTTCAGAATAATCTTTCGTCACTCATTTTATTACGAAGCTACGATTTCAAACGTCTTAAGCAGGAAAATGTACGCTCACAACCCGCACTAGAAGCAGGAATAGTGATAGCTGTCACTGTTAGTTTATAAGCTTCACTAAACACGATTTTATGTGTTAAGTAGCTCGATTAGTTGCACTATATTAGTAATATTTACATTATTTTCTAGTTCATACTGATTTATAGTTTTAGGTAATATTTTTAGTTCGGATTTCAATGTTTCACTATCAGCTTTATAATGATCTAAGTAGTACTGCGACACTTGACGCCGTCTTGGATTTTCTGGGGAAAACTCACCTTTCACTTCCGGTCAGGCCCACGTGGGAGACCATGTTTTCTACCCCTGCTGGAATTTTCATCCCTAATTATTTTTACCTGCTCACGTGTGAGACCGTATTTTCAACCCCTATGGTTTCTTTTCGAAGGTCCTTTTCAACCCTAATTATTTTTACACACTCACGTATAGGACGTGTTTTTTCACCCCTATTTTATGACAGCTCACGTATAGGACGCATATTTTCTAACCTATGATTTCTTTCCGAGGGTCAACCCTAATTAGAGCCTTTTTGGTACTTGCTCACGTGAGGGGCTGGGGTTGATCTTGGTGCTGAGGACTGGACCTGGAGCTGGTCTTGGGAGGTTTGGTCTTGGACCTGGAGCTGGTCTTGGACTTGGAGTTGGTTTTTATTAATAATCTTGTTTTCGGAATGGACTTTCGGGTTTGTTTATAATTTGTATATTTAAGAAGCCAGTTTCTATCAATCTTATTGGATTTAATACAAAAAACAAAAGCGTTGGTAATTAAACGTGGCTTTCGTCTCTCCCATCCACGCGTTTCTCTTGTCCCTTTCGTCTCTCACGTCTGTCGTGTCCGGTTGGCTGGAAGTTTGAGCTTGTTTGTGGCGCCATCTAGTGGTGTATGAGCTAACAGACGTTTTTCTGTAGTAGAGATTGATCATAGTTCCACGTAGCTGTATATTTTCAAAACTACATACAATTCCTAGGAACTTGCGCTCGGGTCTTTCCCCTTGTCGCGGGTCCTTGACATAAAATTCTCAAAAGGTCTGTGTAAACAAAACATATAAGCAAGCAAGACCGCTTATTCAACGCGTGTTTAAATTGCATGTTAACAAATAACATTCTGATGTATACCAACCAGCTCTTAATTACACATTTATTTTAAAGTAATGAGTTGAATTATATTTGTTATTGCAATGTATACTGTACATAGATGGTTGAGCATTTTCAATAACGACTAGGACGTCCGGTCTTGTTTTATAAAAATCTAAGGTTTTTTAAAAGGACACAACCTGTTTTTTATAGAAGTCATTTTCAGATACATCTTGAATTTATTTATTTCGCTATTTAAATGAATATAATTAAAGTATTCTTATGTATCTGGTTTGATTGATTGTTTTGAAGGTCGTTTCCTCAAAACGAGTTTATGTTGTACCAGAATTGAAAATACAATGGTAAATTTTAGGCATCCCTTTTAATATCAAAATGATCATTAATAGAGATGTGATAATTTTAATAACAATCATGGCAATAAAAATTTAAAAACTCTAATAGAAAAATAATATGGGAAAATGCATGGTCAATTTAAAACCGTATGTTGCACACGTAATTATATTCCAAACTCTTAGTGTGTTTTTTTTTATAAAAACAATTTGTGTGTCCGTATGTACAGGCTGTCCCAAATTCGAGGGCAAGCATGGGGATCTCGCTTATTATAAGAGATAGGATATAGGTTTAAATTCGGCACTTTTGCTAAATTCGATGACGAGTAATAATCTGAAATGAAATTTGAGCTAACTCGAATGGATTTGGTTTTATGCTCAAAAAACTAAAAATTTCGATTTTCGTTTTTCGCGTTTGGCCACCTTATTATTAGGAATTTTCAAAATTCGATTAAACATTATTAAGGCACCTTTTTACGCACAATACTAATACGGTATTAAAAATATTATGTGACGTTTCGTTTATTCTGAACCATCATCAGGTTTATTTTTTCTTATGGGGGTTAAGATATATTTTTATGTCGTTGGATGGAAAATGTTATGCTAATTTTAGCAATATATAACACTTTATGGTTTGATCGACTGCGAACTAAAATAATGAGAAAAATACGAAGAACAAGATTTCGCCTTCTTGGATCCAGCAAGGAATAATTACAGTAGTTCTACTTATTTAATTTGTTAAACTCGTTAGAACATCCAAAAAAATATAAAAACATTTAAACAATTTAAAAAAAAAACATTAACAAACAACTCAAACAAGTATGTCTATGTAACACGGTCATAATAGCGACAACGCAAATTTATCGATAGGTAACAACAAAATAATTACACCGACAAACAAATAAAAATTATTATAATAAATGTTCGAACAAGTTTCCTCCTTCCTGAATACAGTAACGAATTCTTCTTCTACAATTGTTTACGCTTCTTTGAATGGTTCGCCTGGGAATTTGACGAAGTTCATTAACAACCCTATTCTGGAGTTCTTCTATATTTTGCGGTGGCGTCTTATAAATCATATTTTTTAAATAGCCCCAGAGGAAATAATCTAAAGGGGGTTAAATCTGGACTTCTTGCTATCCACCTAAGTGGTCCCCTATTTCCCATCCATTTACAGGAAATTCGCCGTTAAGATGTTCACTTATTATCGCAGCATTATGAGGAGGTGCTCCGTCCATTTGCCACCAGAGAGTCCATCTTTCGTTTAGCGGAACATCATCAAAAAGGTCTGATATTTCGTGTGTTAGAAATGCGAGGTAGCGTTGAGACGTGAGGACAAGAACTTCCTTATTAGAATACAACTTTGTATGATAGGGCGAAGGCCTACAGCTGTACGATTAAGTTAGAACCCGCATACAATTGCACCAAGGGGGGCACGATAGGTGCCAAGCTCTACACTTGTCTTATAAGGTTAAAGTCCCTATGCCATCTCCAGCCAGGGGGCGAAGGCCCGAGAACAAGTTGCGAACCCCTACACGTATATTACAAGAACCTCCTTACTAGAAATACAACGTTTTCTCGTATAGGTAAAAGATCATCCAATAGCATATGACCATTTTAAAAAGCAATCGATAATTTTAATAATAATATCTTATTAGGGTAATTATGCAATTTCTAACATTGAATGCGTGTGCGTTTGCCTAACCTCCAGGAGGTACTACTCTTAATACAACCAAAGGACCTTAATTAGATCATCAAAAATAACCCTAAGACCAACTCCAAGTCCAAGACCTAGCCCCAGGTCTAAGACCAACCCTAAGACTTAGCCCAAGTCCAAGACTAGCTCCAGGTCCAAGACCAAACCTCCCAAGACCAGCTCCAGATGCAGTCTCCAGTACCAAGACCAACCCCAGTCCCTCACGTGAGCAAGTACAAAAAAGGGTTGAAAATGGCCTTCGAAAAGAAACCATAGGGGTTGAAAATACGGTCTCACACGTGAGCGGGTAAAAATAATTAGGGATGAAAATTCCAGCAGGGGTGGAAAATATAGTCTGCCACGTGGGCCTGACCGGAAGTGAAAGGTGAGTTTTCCCCAGAAAATCCAAGATGGCGTCAAGTGTCGCAGTACTACTGATCTAATAACGGTTTCAGACACTCATAACCTAAGAAATCTTTATTTCCCGGATGGAGAGCACTGATCGCATTAATAACGTTCATGTTGTCCCAGGCAAAATGATCACTCAGTTCGTTCAAAATTAAGTCCAAAGTAGGATAAAATATTATTGTTTTAAATTGATTTTCTTCGGTTATTTCTTCTTCTTCTAGATTAGTCGTCACAATAAAATTTTCTAGTCCTTTGGGCATTTTTCTTCTTCTTGTTTCCGATTTTTTATTCTTCGGTATTTCAATATTATTTGTTTCACTAATTTTGATGGCTTCAGAATATATTTCAAACATACATTTACTGTCAGATCTCATTTCCGTAAAAACATCTATCAAAGATTTTATTAAAATATTAGGTTCCGCCAAATTGGATGACACCTTTTGAAAAAGTCACTGGCTACACTAAATCATTTCAAAATTTTGCAGTACATAAGCAAAAAAAACACGAATTTAAAATCGATTTGGTGCAATATGCCAACGGCTTCCAGTGCACAATCACTTCTTTCGCTGATAATCATACTTAAAAACACTAAAACACACTGCCATACAAGCGAGTACTTGAGCTGTCCACCCTGTGTAACAAATTTTCTTTAGTTCAACTGGATTTCTTGAAGGATTCAGTTGTCACTGAACTTCTATAAATTTATTATGCATTGAGGAGCCAGACACAAACACATATAATGTTTCTAAAAGGTCAATCATTCAACAGGTCTTTAATATATGAAAGCAATGCTTGAGCATTTAATTCTTTTGCAGCTCGATATCCAATAAATCTCTCATAAATGGTGCCCTGTAAGTAATAACGAATTACTACCGATATTTGTTTTTGGTATGTCTTTAGTTTCGTCACAAATTACCGCAAAACATACCGCACCAATTTTATTTACTGCCATTTCAGAGCAAATGAAGAAAATCTCGGTTTGTATTTGGGAGCTAGTGTATTTTGCGTTCCTTGACACTTCATCTACCAATTTTTTTACCACAGGAATATGTTTAGCGCAAAGACGTAACATCTCAATAAAATTCCCTCTGGCTTTCATTACATCCCTTTCGTGAAATGTTTTGCGTTGCAGTAAAAATTAAAATATCAATAATCACACGTAAATAGTTTTTATTTTCTTCCACAAACGCCAAATGCGCTTCATTGATTTGATTTTCGACTGATAGTTGTTTTTTATTTTTTACTTTACTACGATCATACCACCTAATGTAACATTTTTTATGTTCACTACCACGATCATGTTGATTAAATCCTGACTCTTTTTCTAAGGCTCTCTTCCAGTTTTTAAAACCGACAAACACATTGATATCCCAATTTATCGAAAAGTGTCTGCAAACAAAACAAAATGCGGCGTCGGAGATCACACTGTATTCTAACCAGTCTGGGTATAATTTGAACCAGCCACTGTTAAACTGTCTTTCTCTATTACTAAATTTTGTTTTTGGGTAGAATTTTAGTAGTGGTTGCCTTGGTCCATCTTCATAACTCTGTGAAATATCACCACTGCCCGGCTCCTTTTTTCTGACTTCCGTAACTTCTTTTTGGGTTTGTTGCTGCTGTTTGGATAACCATTCTTCAAAATCCACTGTTTCCTCAGTTTCAGATTCAGATTCGGTGTCAATCAATTCCAAAGCCAAATCAAAATCTAGGGTGGATTCTACCATGGACGCGGAAATAATTTTTTTAGAAGTAGAGGCCGCGTTATCGGAAGCTGACGATAATAAAATTTGTGATTCCTCATTTGGTTTAACTTTTTTTGGAGAACCAAAATAATCCACTAAAGTTCTTTTGCCACTACCACTCATTATAAAAATTATTATAAATTACAAATACTTAAAAAATCAGTAATCAACACATAAGAAGCACTGCACACGATAATCTTACGTTTAAGTACCAAATCTAAAGACCAATTGAACTGAATAAAATAATAAATGACTTGGTTATCAAGATTAAAGAAATAATGTAAACCACAAGGACAATACATTTTTAGAAATATGATCTTTTGGTTTGGTTGTGTGTCTGCATCGGCGAAAAAAATCCTAACGTTTAAGTTAAGATTGGTAACGCCGCATTTACGATGAAAACGAAACCGCACCTATATTACATTACCATTGTTTATCATTCTGCACATTGTGGGAGCTATGATATTTAAAATACTTAACAAAATCTTTAGATTTTTTTTTCGTTTATTTATCTCCGCAGGTATTTGATAAAATTTTGTTGGTATGTCTGCTCATTCTCCAGGGTGGGCCCAGAAAGTATAGGGTGGGCCTGGCCTACTCAGGCCCAACCCTAGCTACGTCCCTGCCTGCAATATTACATATATATTTGGGACGGTTTTCTAAGAGTTTTTGTAGAAACTGTGTCTTTATTTATATCTACCTCACATCATATATTGTGTGGTGGAGATATAAATATACCGATGAATAATTTTAATGGCTATAAAACGTGGGCTTTCACTAAATCATTCGAAGGTTTTAACTTTAAACAGGTTGTTGATTTACCTACCCGAGTAACGGAAAAATCTTCAAATTTGCTTGATGTTATCTTAGTACTAAATGACCTTTGTATTCTGAATTCTGATACGGAAACCGTCTTAAACGCATTAGGTCACGATCTTGTTTATCGCAATTTTCAAACCGAAAACCGTGAAGAATTCTCACAAATACGTTGTAATTTTAGGAACCTCAAGAGAGTTCATAAGTTGTGGTTAAAGCCCGGTATACACGACAACGATTTATTGTAGCGATCCGACTGCGTAGTCCGTTTGTGCAGTTTTATCGAACGTGAATACGGAAATTGGCGCAGATTTTATTGATTGGTGCAAACGATCGGGGCAGGTACAAAATCTATACGATAAATCGTTGTCGATCCCGGTTGCACAGTTTTATCGTAGTGTGTAGGGCCAATCATTCAGTTCGTTCACAAGTCTTGCTGTAGGCGGACGTGTCCGTGCACGTTAAAACATGTCGCAAGAAGATTGTAGCGGAACCCGTGAGTTATTGGAAGAGTTTATCCAGTGCTATAAAAATGAAGTTTGCTTGTGCAATAAGAAAAGTAAAGATTATCACGACCGCAATAAGAAAAATGCCGCCTACGATAGGATAATTCATATGTACAAACCTATTGATCCTAATGCCAACACGGAGACGGTAGTGAAGAAAGTAAATAACCTGCGAACTTCCTACAAGAAGGAACTCAACAAAGCCAAAAAGTCCTTAAAATCCGGAGCCGAAACTGATGAAATCTATGTTCCTCGTATGTGGTATTTCGACTTGATGAATTTTTTATATGATGAAGAAATACCAAGGCGGTCTATATCAAATGTTATGGAGGATGAATATGAGGTAAGAATTTATTAATTTACAGGTTATCTGATATTTATAGGTTATCTTATTACTTATTAATACAATAACAATAATAAATAATAATACATGCAGCTATATTTAAAACGTTTAATATGTATAATAATATAGGTACATATTAATGAATAAAATTATCTTGCCAGGGGACTTTTCCCTCGTTCACAAAATAACTCATAAATTCATTTCTTATTTGTTTTGCTGTTATCTCAGAGTTTCCTTGACGAGAACGTTGTAATGGTTCAAGCGTTGATCTTCTTGTTGTAAGTCCTGACGACGTTGTACCCTCTTCAAAGTTTTCTCTATCAAAAGAATCTGACGAATCATATGAAGAAAATGATGTTGTCATCAAATAATTTTGCAAAACACAGGTTGCTCTAACAACTGCTTCTATGTTTTCATTGGCATATTAATTTGCGTTCTGTAAATTCTAAACCTTGCTGCTAGTATGCCAAATGCGTTTTCAACTATGCGGCGTGCTCGTGATGTTCGGTAACTATAAATCTTCTTCGCTCTACTATCCAAGTCATTTTGTCGAAATGGTTTCATCATATCTTTTCTAAGAGGAAACGCGTCGTCAGCTACAAAAACATACGGCAGCGTTCGTGAACTATTACTCAATGTGTCTTCTTTAGGAATATTTAATTTTCGTAAAAAATCGTATTCAAGAACACTCCTCCATCTGATACTCTACCATTTGTACCAAAATCAAACAGCAAGAATTTGTATTTTGCATCAACAATTGCCATGAGGACCATACTATGTATATTTTTGTAGTTGAAATAATATGAACCACTGTTAGGTGGAGGCACGATTTCAACGTGCTTACCATCAATGGCACCTAAACTAACTACAACTATTACTACACTACAACTGTGATTATATTACATACTATAACTATTTTTGACATGATATATTTATTATGTTCAAGTGTTAATTATTTATACTATGAAATAATGAATTTATTGACTATTGCCTTGCCTATTGACTATGAGGATACCACACTATATATTTCTTTTTTACAGGAACCATCCACGTCGCAATATGACCCACTAACCCCAGGGCTATCTGATGACGAAAGAGAGACACTAACACCAGGCCGATCTGATTTCGAAAGAGACAGACCAACACCAGGACGATCTGACAGACATCGAAAGAGACACTCCAACACCAGACCGATGTGACATCGAAAGAGACGTATCAACGCCAAATCGGTCTGCTTCTGAAAGAGGCACCCTGCGATCAAATCGTTCAAAATCCACGAAAACTGCATATGAAGAGGCACTGCTAAGTGTGAGAGAGCATTTTAAACGTCCGAGGATTCCAGAAAATCGTTTTGAAGTATATGGACGAAATGTAGGCATGAAATTACAAGAATTACCAAAACAGCAAAGAATTGTTGCTGAAAGATTATTAATAATTGTTCTTAGCGGAAATGGGTGATTTAACTATGTCACATACTGTCAAAACCAGCGATTTTATTAACACATTTTTTTCCACTCAGCCACACATTCAAGTATCATCTAGTCAACCAAACGTTCAAACTGTCTCCACTCAGCCACACATCGTATCATCTAATCAACTATACACTGAAACCTTTTCCCCTCAACCACGCATTCAAACATCATCTAATCAACTATACGCTGAAACCTTTTCCACTCAGCCACACATTCAAGCATCATCTAATCAAGCAAACGTTCAAACTGTCTCCATTCAGCCCCACATCGTATCATCTAATCAACTACACGCTGAAAACTTTTCCAACCTTGATCAACAACATGCTCAAACTCACGATTCTCTACTCCACACGGCTGCTTCATTGGTATGTAGTTTCACTGATAAATAATTATTGAATTGTATTATTAAGATTTCATTTCTTCATTGTTGAATAATTTCTGCTCGTTATTTCATTCTTTTGATTTAATTGATAAACATTAAATACGATCACAATTGTGTTTTCTTTATAGCATCGTAATCATCATCAAAAATATTTTCTTATTATTTTCTAGATACTACTAGACAGGATGGTAAATAATAAAGCGGTCAAACTCCTCCCTCGACCTCGTTCTAAGCTAAATCAGCCCAGTAGTTTCGGAGCCTATTCAATGCAAAAAAAAAACAAATAAACAAACAATCAAATCTTTCCTCGTTATAATATTAGTATAGATTTAAAACTTACCTTTAAGTAATCTTTTTGTAGAACTTTGTACAAAGCATCACAAGTTTCAGGAATGATTCGACTGAGGGTCTGTTATGATACCATCGTAGAAAACTTCATGCATTCGTATGAGCGACCTGTAGCTAAAAACCTCAGCGTTGCAATCTTTCATGAGGACTGATTGCTTCTCTCATCACGGTATGCCAATCTTTTGGAGCAAATTTCAATTCATTTAATAAATTTATATGAGAGTACGACTTTCTTTTAAGAAGCCAGTCCTTACACCACACACTACGTGGTTTTCTTCTTTTTTTGCACAAAATAAGCCAGGCTGGCGCTAGCGCGTCATCGTCTTCCATCGCGGATGACATGTCTCTTGTCTGAGTTTCTGCGGAGAACTGGTGATCGACGCAAATATTTTGGACGTATGGACACTCTATGGACGTTCGATAAACTGCACAAATGTACTGCGCAGTCGGATCACTACGATAAATCGTTGTCGTGTATACTTGAATTGCTTCAAGTGACACTCTTCGATGACATATTTTACGTTGACGATGTGCAACGAAGTGCAACATTTCAACAATTCTATGAATGAACTGTTTGAACGTACAAAAAATTTTCTTGTAAGATGCAATGTGAACTAATTGATGCTTCCTTTTCAACTCTAATATTCTACAACTTCATAGGTTGAAGGCATGTATACCCCATGCCACTCGGTGACATACCACCAACTTTACTACGGGCTCCTTAATATTGGTGCTGCAATTTTCTGAGCTCGGTAAGGGCTGCCGGTCACTTTCTCCTTTATTCCTTATGTACTCGCCAACATGCACTTGCCAAGCGTGGTGTTTTAATGGCTAAACCCTTAAAATGACGAGTTCTAAAACAGACGCTATACCCCAGGTGAGTAGTGCGAGACGCCATACTCTTACATCGATTCGTCGATCCATCCCAAGGATTCTGGGGGGGACAAAAATTCGTCAATGCCAAAATCAAGACTAAGAAGAGCAAGATCTGCTAGAAATAAAATTCTGCCCCATTCGGATGCCCGGGAGGGCAGGACTCAAGCGACCTCGGTCATCGAAAGTACCAACATCCGGATTCATTACTGCAACATACGTGGTATCAGGTCGAATCTTAATGCTGTTCACCAACACATTGAACAAGTACAACCGGACATTCTGTTTTTATCAGAAACACAAGTCTCCCCTGGAAGCACTGATTCGCCTGACCTGCAATTTCCCAGATACAACCTCCACTCTAACTTTCGCCTTAAAGGCGAAGTATGCGCATATACCAAGGACAACGTAGGTTATAAGAGGATGTCCACTTTGGAAAACAACAAATTTGACGCGATTTGGTTCAAACATTCTGGACCCCAATTTGTGAAATTCTATTGTTGTTTGTATAGGTCTCTCAATAATGACAACTTCCAAGATCTTTTTGATTACCTTAGTCTGAAAATAGACTACCTTTATCACAGTTTCCATCTAGTGATATTTAAATTTTGGGAGATTTTAATGCCCACAATTCCAATTGGCGTCATTTTTCTTCTACTACTAATCCCGCAGGTAATAGTGCAGAAGCATTTGCTGTATCCTGTAATCTCACATAAATCATTTCCGAACCAACCAGAATCCCTGACAACCCTAACCATACTCCATATCTGCTGGACCTACTCCTTACAACTAACCCACTTGTCTATAAAACAAGAGTCCTTTCCCCACTTGGTCAATCAGACCACTGCGTAATCGAAATAACTTCCTCTGTACCCAATCCACTGTTACTCGAAAAACATAGAACTGTGTGGTGTTTTAAATCAGCTAACTGGAGCGAATTGCGAGATTTTTTTGCAACCTTCCCCTGGCGTGAGTATTGATTTAAATGGTCCTCCTCTTCAAACATTGCTCTTTCAATAACTGAAGTTATCCTGATAGGTATGGAGTTATACATTCCCAAAAAACATAATCGTGTAGGTCATGGCCATTCCCAATCCTGCAATCCTGGTTTAATAGGACTTGGACTGATGCATTATCGTAAAAGCATAAACTCTATACCAAATGGAAATCAAATAAATCTATCGAAAATCACGCCAACTATATTACCGCAATGAATAGTTGCAAAAGCATCATCACCAAGGTCAAGAAGGTGTTGGAAAAACGTAAATGCAAAGAATTAGTCTCATGTCCTTTGAGTGGTCGTAAATTTTGGTCATTAGCTAAAGCCATCAGTAAAAACTTTAGTACATCTTCCTTTCCTTCCATAACGTCTCGCGACGGAGCTGCAGTAGCTGAAAAAACCAACCTCTTCGTCGACTACTTTGCATCAGATTCATATCTCAATGATTCTGGTAAAACTGTGCCGTCGCCGAAATCTACCCCATACGCTATTAAACCAATTCACTTTCGTTACAAGCTCTTGGAATCAATTATTTATAAACTTGACCCAAATAAGTCGAAAATCATGCAGAAAGCCATCAACCACCAACTACTTTCGTTCCTCGAGTCTAATAAACTCTTAAGCGACCACCAGTATGGGTTCAGACAGAGTCGTTCAACGGGCGATCTTCTTTCATATGTCACCCAGCTTTGGAATAACACTTTAGAGAGGTCCGGTGAAACAGTCGTAGTGCCTACTTGCCAAGCTCGCTTCGTTCAGCTTATCCAATACACTCATCAATTGGGTATCCAGCTTTCTTGACAAAAGACGTATACGTGTTGTCGTCGATGGCTTCTTTTCGAAAGAAACTACTATTAACGCGGGAGTACCCCAAGGATCAGTAATAGCTCCCACACTTTCCCTGCGGTACATAAATGACATCATTTCCTCAACAAATAACCCGATCCATTGCTTTGCAGATGACAGCACTCTACATTGTGGTTCTTCTCAGTTTTTTCACAACAATAAGTCTAGACAGGACGTTAAGGTGAAAATGGCAGCCTCAATCAACAGTGACTTAGAGCGTGTCCTTGAACGGGGAAGGAATAATCTACTCACGTTCAACACCGACAAAACACAGTGTTGCCTTGTGTCCGCCAAGAAAGACCGATCATTTCCTGCTATAAATATGATTGGCTTAGAACTCAAGTTTTCAAACTCCATTTCTATGTTAGGGATGAGTGCGTTAGCCCGTTATGCAAATCTTAGCCTGTTCGGGAATACTATAAGTAAAAAAAGTGCACGTCTTCACTATACCGGGTGGCCACTTGGTGCGTGGACGGTCCATATTGTTGTTAAAGAAAAAATAGAGAAATATTATATTCAACAGTTAAGGATTCGTGGAGGTGCACATTTCTAAAATATTTTCTAGTATACAGTGTTTCAAAAACGCGGAGCGACAGAAAGGTATTTTCTTTCTTTTTTTACAGAATCGAATACAGCATAAAATTCTACGTATAGTACAGTATCTTAATGTAAGGTTTGTTATGATGTTGCCAAGTAAAAATGGATGACCACTGAAATACTTCAGCTTATGGTAGAAAGACGCAAAAGTAAGAATCGAGACCAAATAAAATATAAAGATTTACACAAAATAATTAAAAAGAAAATTAAAGAAGCAAAAGGAAAGTATATGATAGAAAAATGTAAAGAAATAATATAAATATGAGGGACTGCAAAGCAGCCGGCTCAGGCGAACTCCCTATCGAAATTATAAAGATCTATTTAATGAAATATCAGGCTGATGCATAAATAATGGCGTTTTTTTAAATTTTAAAGTTATCTCTGAAATAACACAATTTTGATTACTCAATATTCAGGTTGTCAGATAATTAGCAGTTATGTCATATAGTATGTTTGCTTTTGTATTTCGTTCTTAATTTTTAAAGTTTAACCTTATTATAATGGTATGCCAAGTAGACAAAAACCAGCATCACCAACATTATCTTCTTTTTGCTTTTAATCGAGGTGCCAAAGCCAGTGAAACTGCTCGTGAGATTTTCGATCTTTACGGTGAAGATGCAATGCCTGTTAGGACGGCGTAAAACTGGTTTAAGCGTTTCAAAAGCGGAATTTTCGACCTTAATGATATGGATCGTTCAGGACGTCCTGTTAGGTTCGATGAAGAGAGATTGAATCAACTTCGTCATGAAAATTCACGCCAATCAACTAGGGAGTTGGCTCAGGAAATGGAATGTGACCAATCAACGATATCTGAAATCCTTAGGAAATGTTCAGAAACTTGGCGCTTGGGTTCTTTATGTTTTGAGCGAGAACGACAAAAATCAACGTTCCACAATTTCCGCGGTGTTTCTCGCTCGGAGTCGTGCTACTCACGGTCACAATCAGAGGTTCCTCTACCGAATCGTTGTCAACGACGAGAAATGATGTTTGTATGTGAATATGAAGCAGAGAAAGCAGTTGCAAGTCCCAATCAACAAGCGATGCCTAGAGCGAAACAAGATATACAACCTCGAAAGACGATGTTATGCGTTTGGTGGGACTGGGAACGTATCATTCACTATGAATTGCTCGGGCGTAACCAAACAGTCAATGCAGAGCTATATGTTGAACAAATGTATCGCTTCTACGAAACTATTCGGCAGCATGACCTTCTTCTTCATCACAACGCTCGTCCTCACATTGCTAATATGACAAAGAGAGCAATTCAAACGCTTGGTTGGGAAGTATTGCCGCACCCTCCATATTGTCCTGATTTGGCTACGTCAGATTTTCACCTATTTCGATCACTTTAGAACAGTTTCGTTCATTAATGATGAGGAATTACGGACTTGGTTGGATCATTTTTTTGAGTCAAGGCCGAACGATTTTTACCGTAGAGGTATCGAGAAACTTGTTGAACACTGGGAGGAAGTCGTTAATAATAACGGAGAATATATAATTGATTAATATGTTGTACATTTTTGTAGTAAAATATATATTTTTTTAAAATAAAGAACTTCATTACTTATGCATCAACCTAAGATATATGAGACTGGTGAAATACCTCGGGAATAGTTAAAGTCGACATTGTGATATTATCTAAATAGAATAATGCAAAAGACTGTGCAGAATACAGAACTATAAGTTTTATGTGCTACACGCTTAAAATCTTCTTAAAGATAATACACACGAAAATATATAAAAAGTTGGAGGAAGAAATCAGCGACACCCAGTTTGGATTTGTAAAGGGGCTAGGAACTAGTGATATATTATATGGAATTGTCTTGCTACAAAGATGCCTAGGTATGAATATAGATGCATATATATATATATATATATATATATATATATATATATATATATATATATATATATATATCTAGTGGATTATGAAAAGGTATTTAACAAGGTTCAACAGCAACGGTTAATAGAAATACTTAAGACCAAACAGATTGACGAGCATGGTATACGAATTATTCAGCATCTATATTGGAATCAAAAAGTATTAGAATAGAAAACGGAACAACGGACGAAATTGAAATTCAAGGAGGAGTGAGACAAGGGTGTGTACTATCGCCCTTGCTGTTCAACTTATATTCCGAAGCGATGTTTCAGCAAGCACTATAAGGAGAAACAGATGGAATAGTAATCAACGAAATACCCATCAATAATATTAGATAAGCCGATGATACCGTAATGCTAGCAAACAATATCTGGGATCTTCAAATATAATAATATAATCAGCAGAACATTGGCTTAAACATAAACTTAAACAAGGCAAAATTTATGGTCGTATCCAAAACTAAAAATGGTATGGTAAAACTAACAATAATCAATATGCGTATGAAAGAGTAAGAAAATATAAATATTTGAGGACATAATAAACGAAAATAATGATCAAAAAGAAGAACTAAGAGTACGGATAGAGATAGCGAGGACTGCCTTCATTAAAATGAAACATCTGTTATGTACTAAAAATCTAAACATAGAAATACGAATCAGATTCGCGAGATGTTACGTCTTTTCGGTTCTTTTATGTGGTATGCAGGCATGGACCTTAAAGAAACGAGAAATAAACAAAATACAAGCCTTTGAATTATGGATACATCGAATTATGCTCAGCATATCATGGACAGAAAGGAAGACGAATGAGGAAGCCTTACATTTGGTACATGAAAAACAAGAACTAGTCAACACAATAAAAAGACGAAAACTAGAATATTTCGGACATATTATGCGTAGAGAAAAATCTACTACGGTTAATTACGCAAGGAAAAATAGCAGGAAAGAGGAACGTAGGAAAACGAAGGACAAAACGAAGGAAAAAATTCACGAGATTGGTACGATTGTTCCTTTGTAGAACTATCTGACAAGCGGCTGCTTTGGTATACGACATAAGATGGTCAACCCATGATAGATTTGGAGATACAGTCATTCCCAACAGAGTAATAGAAAACTTAAGATCTGAGCCATTCATACTTATAACAGGAAATGATCGATCTTTTTGGCGGACACACGGCAACACTGAGTTTTATTAGCATTAAATTTAACTGGATTATTACTTCCCGACTCGAGGCTACGTTGAATGTCTTTGTTGATTAAAATTGCCATTTCAGCTTTAATGTCTTGATTTGAGATAGAAGGATTACTGTTATGAATACGCTGAGTGCTGTCGTCAGCAAAACAATGGATCGGGTTAGCCGTTGAAGAAATAAGATTATTTATGTATAGCAGAAAAAGTGTAGGCGCTATAACTGATCCTTGTGGCACGCCCGCGTTAAGGCTAATTTATTTTATCAAGGAAACTAGAAACCCAGTTGGTGAGCTTATCGTTTAACCCAAACGGGGTGAGTTTGGCAAGAAAACACTTGGTCAAACAGCTTTGAGATATCTAAAGCAACTACAGCTGTTTCACCGCATCGTTCTAATGTATTGTTCCAAACTTGGGTCACATATGAAAGATCACCTGTTAAAAGACTTTGCCTAAATTCATATTAGTGGTTACTAAGGAGTTGATTCGATTGATGGCTTTATCCATGATTTTAGACAGAATCGAAGTAATGGCCATTGGTTGGCAGTTCAAGGGATCGGTCTTATCGCCTTTTTTTGGGAATAGGGTGAACATTTGCTAACTTTCATGATGAAAGAAATTCCGCAGAAGGCGTAGAGATAGAATAGAGCTTAGATAGGATTGGTACTAGTTCGGGAGTACATTTCTTTAAGGCACTAGCTGCGATACCGTTTGGGCCAGTCGTCTTATTGAGATCAAGCCTACTGATAATCGAAAATGAATTGCTTTCATAGCAAATGAAAAAGAGTTGAGTAGTGGCACTTCTTTTCCAGAATTATTGAAACACGAGTTTGATGCAAATAAATTCACCAAAAGATTGGTTAATATCTAAGATAATGCGGGGGGACTCTTTCACTTTCGTATTAAAGTAAATAGATTTTTACCTCGGATAGGTGCACTAGTGATCACTAATGTAGCACTGACGTTTAATAAAATTAATTTCTACTTTAATTTCCAAGTACACTAAAATACGATTCGGGTGTGACTAGCTTTATACTAATTTCAATTCAAAAGTTAAAGGTCGCGGTTGAAAACTGTTGGGGAAACAATCAGCACTTAGCCATCGCTAACGATGAAAAAAGTGCAATTTCGAAGTTAAAAAAATTCAACACGGAAGGGCCAATTATCTTGGAGCGTGGAATTCAAAAATATTGGACATCAAACAGCGCAAGCATGATAATCAACAGTACTATCTTTAAAGTCAAAAGTTGAAACAGTTCAAATTTCGTAGGTGAAGTTTTCATGATAAACTTTCTATACATTCTGGTTCTACGTGTATAGTGGAAGGGAAACCTTTAGCCTTTAAGAAACTCTTGAGCCACGTGAAGTTAACGCAGCCCAGACATACTGTATATCCAAAAACCTACATATATGTAGATAGTATGCTTGTTGCTGTAATGGTAGCATTGATGCAGTAATACAGACATAAACTAAATAAGTGGGACAGGGACAAGTTAACACACGATTGAGATATAGCCACATAATTTTAATGCCACTGACTGGTACCAGGATAGTGCTATTTGGTGCCTTGCTCACGCCGAAAGTTATTAATATAATTTAAAAAAAACTGCGAATTTGATCCCTACCGCAATGAATTTTTGTGATTTTGAAATTGCTTTTTTTGCATCGTTAGTGGTGCGTTAATGCTGATTGGTGCCCAACAATTTTCAACCCCGGCTTACAACATTTCAGAACGATGAAGAAAAATCGCTGTTAATTATAATGTATCTCCGCCTATAATGCATTCTGATATTGAACCCTTTTTACTGTTAGAGCTACGTTGGTTCAGTTTAGTACTTTAAACTTTTCAACCCCGGACCTCCAGATTTCAAAATAACTAAAAAAGCTGAAATTAGTGTGACGCCCGCCCTGCCAGAGTTGGACTATTGTGTACATAGAAATTTATTTTACTAAGAGCTAGTGCTACATTAGTGCTGATTAGTGTCTAGAGCTGTCTAACCCCGACTTTTAAAAAAGTGCCATTGGTGTGAGTTGGCCTCACCCACTTATAATGTTTGTAAATTTAGATGTGTATTTTTTATAGCCCGTGCCGTGTTAGTGCTCAAAATTTTTCAACCCTGATTGCAAGTTTTTACAATAATAACGAAAAACCATTGTTCATACAATTTTTTGGGATTTCAAATTTTATCTGTTTTTCATCGTTAAAGCTAAGTGAGTGCTGATTGATGATTCGTTTTAAAGACGATAAAAAGAATAAAAAAGAGTAAAGATAGCTCTAAGCTCCGATATACATTAAATTTTACCATTCAACGTTAATGGAATGTACAAATCCGCGCTTTTCAAGCTAAATTATATACAGGGAGGCATTTTAGGACACATGTTTATTAACCAAACTAACGTTGTTTTTAATATTCTATTTACCCCAGAAATTAGCGGAACGTTTTTGGAACGCCCAGTATAAAATATTTGGTATAGCACCACACGACCTACTTACCTACAACGTGAAAATTAAAAAGAAATAAATAATTTTAATAATAAAACTCTGTTGTAATGCGTTTATATCGAAAATAGGCAAGAGTGTAAAAACAAAAATAATCTATGTTTTCAAACTTCATATCAGATAAAGGTTAATAGACATCTAGATGCTAACTTGAAAAAAATCAGTAGCCGCCCGCTTCCATAGAACATCGATAATACAGTTTCGGCGTTTTCAACCTTATTTAAGTATTTTTGGACTTATTTGGTTGTGAAACTTTATAAAAAAAATTATGCAAAAGTGAATTTTCTTTAGAAAACATATTTTTGTATAACGTTGATGGTTATTCAGATATTGAACAAACTTGAATGCTAAATTACGCGTCAATATAAAAAAATTGAACTGAACATTTATTTTTACATTTTTGAAATATACTGCAAAAACTTATACTAATAAACTCTTCCTCTTCGCCGCTGAATTTCCCGCAAATTAGCTTCTAGGGAAATGAAAACAAGCTTAACTACGAAATTTTAAGCGCATAATATTTGTCGTTCTAAACATCCACACACCCGCACGTGCGCATGCACACTCACGTACTCTCGCACGAACACACACATACACACATACACACACACGCACGCGCACTCGCACGCGCGCACACACACACACAACACACACACACACACACACACACACACACACACACACACATACACACACACACACACACACTCCTAAAGAAATGAAAAAACTTTAAATACGAAACTGTAAGTACGCAGGAGTGGTTGCTCTGAAGGTACCGTGGGTACTAATATACACACACACGCACGCGTGCGCATACCCACACTAGTACGCTCGCACGCGCGCGTGCACGCTCACACCTACGCGCAAAACCCACACACACACACACACGCACACACGCACACGCGCACACGCGCGCACGCACGCACGCACGCACGCACGCACGCGCGCACGAACACACGCACGCACGCGCGCACGCACGCACGCACCCACCCACGCACGCACCCACGCACGCACGCACGCACGCACGCACGCACGCACGCACGCACGCACGCACCACACACACACACACACACACACACACACAGACAGACACACACACACACACACACACACACACACACACACACACACACACACACACACACACACACACACACACACACACACACACACACACACACACACACACACACACACACACACACACACACACACACACACACACACACACACACACACACACAGACACACACACACAGACACACACACAGACACACACACACACACACACAGACACACACACACACAGACACACACAGACACACACAGACACACACAGACACACACAGACACACACAGACACACACAGACACACACACACACACAGACACACACACAGACACACACACACAGCACACACACACACACACACACACACACGCACACGGACACACGGACACACGGACACACACGGACACACACGGACACACACGGACACACACGGACACACACGGACACACATACGGACACACACACGGACACACACACGGACACACACAGACACACAGACACACACAGACACACACAGACACACAGACACACAGACAGACATACACACACACACCCACACACGCTGGCACGCATTCACGCACGCACCTTTTTGGACACGGGAAACACCAACACGGGTATTTCTGTTATCAGTTCAATTTCGAATTGTTTAACTAATTACAATAACTTTCTTGTTCGGTGGGAAAGAATCATTAGTATATACCAACATTCAAGTAACTTGTCTGCTTCTTCCCTGAGACGATGGTAATCGATAGGCTTTCTTTCCCAAGAAGGATGAAAAGAAGTGCCTGAAACGCCTAACTATTATGTCGCTTACTTCATTTCCTAGCAAATGACTAACCAGTATCCAAAATAACAGAGTTGTGATTTAAAATAATTTAAGTAATAGTTTTTAATAATAACTGTAATAACAAATTACTGTTTGTCTAATAGTGAATAGATTTAATCCCAAAGCTTGACAAAAACTTGTGTTCAACCATTGGAGGAAACTGATTAACAAGGAAGCTGAGGGATCTTTAAGAACCTCCGGGCACTGCTAATTACATGGTCATTTGCCTTTGATTAAGTATTATTTAAGCAATGAAAAATACTAAATGAAGGTTTATCTATCAACAAAAATAAAATGAATTTAATCACATGAGAAGGACTACACTACCTTTTCATACAAAGACTTTTATGGGAACTGCACTAAATGAATTCTCTAAGTAAGATTAACATGAATAGCGGACTAAAAGGTTAATTAATAACCTACATAAAGTCAGTAGGTACCTTACATAAATAATGCACATTTTAACGTTTAGAAAAGGCATATTGCAAGGTAAGTTATAGTATATGAACAATTAAATGTATGGAAATATATGGAAATAGTTTCGTGTAATTGCAAACTTTAAGAGCAGTTTAATAATTTAATTAATAATTAACGTTTAGTGAACTAAGTTTTAGGTATGAACACAAAAAGTCTGTTTTATGTATAATTAAAAAACTTATCTTTCGGGTTCTTTTAAATGGTGTATTTTTCTATTTGTATGTTACCGTCCTCAGTAAATGGGAATATCTGTAACATCTCCAGTAATTCTTACAGATATTACCATTTACTGAAGACGATAGCTGTACTCGTTATTGAAACGTATAAATTTATATAAAATATAAATACACCATTAAAAAAGCCAAAAAACTAGTACAAAATAGGTTTACAATTAGGAGAAACACAGAAAAAACTACGCCAACGAAGGAGTAAAACGAAGAAAATTAGTTGTAAAAACATGTCTACCATACATAAAACGCACCACTGGCAGAATAAGTAAGGTCCTAAGTAAACACCAGGTCCGAACCATATTTACCGCCGATAGGAAGATTGCAAATATATTAAACCATGGAGTATACGAAATACCATGCCAGGACTGCGAAAAAACGTACGTAGGCCAAACAAATGGAAGGGTTAATGTAGAACGCAATACATAAAAATCAAACCACATCATCATTGGAACAACGTGTCAACAGGACTAGACATGAGATAGATTTCAACAACCCGAGAATGACTGCTAACATTAAAAACAAAACACGTCGCATCCTAAGAAAACCGCAGAAAACAATAAAACAAAAAACAACAAAAGAGAAAACAACGAAATAGAATGTGAAAGTTGCTACATAAAGGACCAATCGCACGACAGCAAACGAAAGCATCAATCCAGAACCATGGTATAAAAAGGGAAATGAATACGAAAGAGGTTAGTAGTTCTATTCGTATCGCACGGAGCATAGCAAAGTTATTAAGAATTGATAATAGCAGATATGATTCTGCCGAAACGGCGTCAAAACCAGAGAGGACGAAAATCAAAGTGAGACCTAACCCGGCGAAAAGCCAATACTAAAACCAACACCCGATGAAACCTAAAAGACGTCACAACACACACACACACACACACACACACACACACACACACACACACACACACATATATATATATATATATATATATATATATATATATATATTGCTCCTCCTCTGACTTAATTCTAGTGGAGATATAAACCTCACGCCACAGCATCTTCATTACCGATACAGCACATGCGCCAAATTAAGTCTATATCTGTCACAGTAGCTGTTTGTTTCAAACAGTGTCATCGTAGTGTCAAAATGGAGCTTATCGAACAAATAACGGTAATGAAATACCTCTTATAGGTATGACTCCCACCCAAAACCATGAAGTCTTGGTGAACACTTCAGGGGGGCATGCTGTTAATTATGATTTTGTGAACTAATGAAGCCGTGAATTTAAACGTGGAAGAACAACTTGTGAAAAGGAACATGCAGATGATCCACTAATAACCGTTACAACTACAAAAAACACCCATACAATCTATGATCCAGTACTGCAAAGCATAAGAATCATTGTGAGGGAAATACTAGAGGAAACTAGCCTTTCGTATCACTCTGAACAACTAGAGATGGAAAAGTTTTCCGCAAGGTGGGTCCCACGAATGTTAACTCAGAAACGATGTCGAGTTGTGACTTGTAAACGACTTTTGACGAAATACAGACATAATCCACAGAACTGTTTGGATAGATTTGTAACAGTGGACGAAACATGGGTTCATCAGTATGATCCCGAAACGAAAATTTAAAGTTTGCAGTGGAAGCATCGTGATTCTCCACCTCCTCGAAAGTTCAAGTCTCAGCCGTTTGTCCGAAAAGTAATGGCTTCCGTTTCTTGGTATTCCCAAGGAGTAATTCTTACTGATTTTTTACAAACAGAAGCTACAATAACAGGTAACTATTACGCTAGCTAAATATCAAAATTATGCGAGCTACCACAGAAAAACGTCGCAGCAAATTAAGACGTGGTTTGTTTATCCCCAGGGAATGCGCCTATCCACACTTCTTGTGTTGTTATGGCTGTCATAGCCAGCGCAGGTTTCGAATTGTTTGAGCACCTGCCATTCCTCAAACTCAAGGAACACCTTCGCGGAAATCTATTTTCATGCAACAATGAGCTCTTAGATGCTGTAAACCAGTGGTTTGCAGAGGTTGGACAATCCTTCTTTCAGGAAGCTGTCACAATGCTAGAGCGCCGGTTGGAGAAATGTGTAAGATTTTCTGAGCTCGATAACGGCAGTCAGTCACCAATTTCTTATTCGTAATCCATTCTCATTATTTTTTAATCTCGCCCGTAATGTGTCCTTAATTGAAATTCCAAAATGAAAAAAAAGCTGGCTGTGGTTTCCAAGGTGTAAATGCGGACATAGAATCCTTGATAACGCTAACAATACTCTATATAGTTTAAACCTCTTTCTTACATCAAACTCATTTGTTTATAAAAATTAAGTTATTTCCCCACTAGGTCTATCTGACCATTGTCTAATAGAAGTAATTTCTACTGTTCCCAATCTCTCTGTTGTTTACAACACTTATAGAACCTTGAGGTGTTTCAAGTCATTTAAATAGAGTGGTTTACTGGATTTCTTTGCAATCTTCCCATGGCGTGAATGTTTTTTTAAGTCGTCCTCGACCACGGACATCGCTCTTTCAGTATCTGAAGACATCCTCATGAGCACAGAATTATACATTCCTTAAAAATGAAATCGTCATTCTCGTTCCCAACAGTGGTTCAATAGGGCTTGTGTTAATGTAATCAATATCTTTGAAAAATAAATCTTATACCAGTTGTAGTCGTTTTAGATACCACAAAAGCATTTAACCAAGCCTGACATAAGTGTTTACGTGCCAAACTCACCTCGTGGGATTACCAGATACGCTCATCAACTGGGATTCCAGTTTCCTTGGTAAAAGACGAATACGTGGTGTAGTTGAAGGCTTCTTTTCAAAAAAAGTTGGCATTAACGCGAGCGTTCCACAGGGGACAGTTATAGATCTTACACTTTTCCTGCTTTACCTAAATGATCTTATTTCTGCGACGACTAACACGATCCATTGCGTCGCTTACTCATAATAGTAATCAACCTGCTATCTCACATTAAAACATTAAGGCTGAAATTGCATTTCAATCAACAAAAGCATTCAACGTATCCATGAATGGGAAAGTAATAGTCCAGTTCAATTCAATGTTAACGAAACTCAGTATTGCCTTGTGTCCGCCAAAACAGATTGATTATTTCCTACCCCACCACACCTTAAATGCAGTCAAAAGCAACTCGCCTGCAACCCTCTTTAAAGGAATGTACGTAACGTCTTCGAAAAGTAAAATCATTCAGTTCTCTTTTTGGATAGTTTCAAGCGCAGTGGTGTATAAACCACATAGACCAAAGCCATAATCTTAAATGGGGCGCATTGTTAATGTAATTAAGATTTTTCCTCTTATGTAGTTTGTCTATACATATACAGAGATTGTAAAACTGTTTTAATAAATAATAAAACACACGCACACACACACACACACACACACACATGCACGCACGACGCACGCCGCACGCACGCACACACGCACGCGCGCACGCGTGCAAGCATCCACGCACGCACGCACACAAACACACACACACACACACATACACATACACGCGCACACGCACACACGCACACACGCACACACGCACACACGCACACATGCACACGCACACAGCGCACACGCACATACGCACGCACGCATGCACACGCGCACTCACACAAACACAGACCGCGTAACTTGGCCAAAATGAGCTACAAAGTCAATTTAGCGATAGTGAAAAAAAGTCGATTGCATAAACTTCTATACCTACATATGTATATGTGCAAGAAAGTGCACACACCTGATGTTTGAATTTGTTTTACTCGTTTTTTAGGCAATGCTTGAGTATACCGGGTGGCCACTTAGTACCTGGACGGTCCATATCTCTGTTGTTAAAGGAAATATTATACATTAAAGTTATAGGATTCGTGGAGGCGCACATTCTTCAAATATTTTCTAGTATACAGAGTGTTTCATAAAAGCGTGGCGACAGAAATGTATTTTTTTGAAATGGCAACCCCCATTTTTTACAGAATCGAATTCAGCATAAAATTCTACGTGTAGTATAGTATCTTAATGTAAGGTTTGTTGCGGTGTTGCCAAGTTATGTGTAATTTACAAAAAAATGTGAAAAAAACAACCTAGGAAAAAAGTCATTAAAAAATCACTAGTTTAAATGTAATAATATGGTGTTGTGTGTGCTTTTATAAACATCACAAATGTCGGAATAACTCTGTAAAAAAAACTGGTTATTACTTATACAGGGCGTTCTTTACGGCGGTGCCAATATTGAAATCTTTGAAGTAGCAGAACTGATTTTTTAAATGGATCTCTATGTATATATTTTATTCCGGAATGTTATAAATGCACTAAAATATCCCAGTTTTGTGTTGTTTTATTCCCGTGGTATACAGTGACTTGAGCACAAACGGCCGTTATCAGACGTTAAAAATCTGGTTTTAATTGCATTGTTCATCCGAGAGTTCTTCATGGAGTTGAATGTGGTACGGGTGAAACTTATTCTTGTTGATCATTTTTTGAACTGATGTCCGACAGGTTTCTAAATTTTTGCTTAAATCACGACTGCCAATATGAGGATTTTCAAAAAATGCTGTCATCACACGGAACTCTTTTGCTTCATTGGTTATAGTTTTCATTCTTTTATGTTTTTCATACGAAACGTTTTCAGTTCTTTCGAACCGTTCTAAAAGATTTCTGAATGGCTATTCTGTAGGACGTCTTTCTTTATTGGGATATCTTGTTTTATAAACTCTGCTAAAACAATTTACATTATACTCCCCCAAAATAAAAATCATATCTACTAACTCTTCTCTTGGAAATTGCATTTTAAATGAAAAAAATAGCTAAACTCACTTAATTATAAGTCGCAACAGTGACAGCAAAACTGACAAGAACCTAACTTATTTACTTTCCCTTATCATTTATTTCTTACAACGAATGACTGTTTTTTCTTACAAAAAACTAAACATTTTTATTTGATAAATATTTAAAAAGATAAATATTTAATATTTAAGTAGAAATATTTAAAAAATAAGTATTCATCTTTAGTTTGTAAAATGAAGTCTTGTTCATTCTTCTATAAGCATGTTTTCCATTTCCGTTAGTCCGTTTCTTAGGAAGAATATTTTAATAATATTATAAACACGAATTAATAAAATGCAATTGAAAGCACATTTTCAACGTCTGATAATGGCTGTTTGTGCTCAAGTCACGGCATACCACGGGAATAAAGCAACAAAAAACAGGGATATTTTAATGCATTTTCAAATAAAACCTACAATTATGGCAAAACCGTCCATTTTAGAATATTAGTCGTAACTGCAAATTTATAGAGCATAACGTACTGTATAACATTCTGCAATAAAATACATAAGTGATACACTTAAAAAAATTAATTTCTGTTTCAAAAATTTCAATATTGGCACAGCCGTAAAAAACACCCTGTATAAGTTATAACCAGTTTTCTTTTACAGAATTATTCCGACATTTCTGATGTTTATAAAAGCGCAACACCGCATTATTACATTTAAACTGGTGGTTTTTTTAACGACTCTTTGGATAGATTGTGTTTCTTCCACATTTTTTTTTGTAAATTGCACATAACTTGGCAACATCATAACAAACCTTATATTAAGATACTGTACTATACGTAGAATTTTATGCTCTAGTCGATTCTGTAAAAAAAAGAAAGAAAATACCTTTCTGTCACTCCGCGTTTTTGAAACACTGTATACTGGAAAATATTTTAGATATGTACACCTCCACGAATCCTAAACTGTTGTATATAATATTTCTCTATTTTTCCTTTAACAACAATATGGACCGTCCAGGTACTAAGTGGCCACGCGGTATAGTGAAGACGTGCACTTTTTTTTTACTTACAGTATTCCCGAACAGGCTAAGATATGCATAACGCGCTAAAGCACTCAGGAACACTGGGAGGGTTTAGGGATATTGTTAGGCTGCCGAGAAATGTTTATGAATGGCTACCTTAAGTTGACTTAAGTCAAAGTTTGAAAACAGGAACTGGGTAGTGCATTCCACAATTTGGTCGCCGTGTGGGAAAATGTAGTTTGAGCCAGTCTAGTGTGACACGATGGAATTTTGAGTGCATAGTTATGGTGTGAATGGGCAAAACGAGTGTTCCTAGCGAAGATGGCCTGCGAAAGTATTAAGAAGTGTATTTCGGAGGCACACTTGCCACGGTAATAGCTATAGAATAAGGAAAGAACTGAAACTGTTCTTCTATGCTCAAGAGGCTGTAGGTCAGAAGTCAGAGATGGATCATTTATAAGCCTGATAGCCCTTTTTTGGATGCGGTTTACCATATAAAGGGCGTATTGGAGAGCACCGAACCAGAGGTGGGAATTGTATTCCAGATGAGGTCGAATTTGAGCCTTATACAGTAAAAGTTGTTGCGATGTGAAGTACTGTTTAGATCTGTATACAAAGCCTAGTTTACAGGCAGCTGCTTTGCTTGTTAACAAAGGGTGGTCAACCCATGACAAGTTCGATGATACGGACATCCCTAACATAGAAATGGAGTTTGAAAACTTGAGTTCTAAGCCATTCCTATTTACAGCAGGAAATAAACTTTCTTTCTTGACGAACACAAGGCAATACTGCGTTTTGTCGGTGTTGAACGTGAGTAAATTATTCCTTCCCCATTCAAGGACACGTTCTAAGTCACTGTTGATTGAGGCTGCCATTTTCACCTTAACGTCCTGTCTAGACTTATTGTTGTGGGAAAACTGAGAAGAACTACAATGTAGAGTGCTATCATCTGCAAAGCAATGGATCGGGTTAGTTTTTGAGGAAATGAGATCATTTATGTACAGCAGAAAAAGTGTGGGAGCTATCATTGATCCTTGGGATACTCCCGCGTTAATAGTAGTTTCTTTCGAAAAGAAACTATCGACGACAACGCGTATACGTCTTTTGTCAAGAAAGCTGGATATCCAATTGATGAGCGTATCAGATAAGCCGAACTTGGCAAGTAGGCACTTGGGCCAAACCTGGTCAATAGCTTTTGAAATATCTAAATCTACTACGACTGTTTCACTGGACCTCTCTAATGTGTTATTACAAAGTTGGGTGACATGTGAAAAAAGATCACCCGTTGAATGATTCTGTCTGCACCCATCCTAGTGGTCGCTTAAGAGTTTATTGGACTCGAGGAACGAAAGTAGTTGGTGGTTGATGGCTTTTGCCATGATTTTTGACAGAATGGAAGTGATAGCTATAGGTCGATAGTTTGAGGGATCGGTTTTGTCGCCCTTTTTAGGAATAGGCTGGACATTTGTCAACTTCCACGATGAGGGAAACTCTCCAGATGACATGGAGATCGAAAAGGGTTTGGACAATACAGGTACTAGGTCGGGGTAGCATTTTTTAAGGTCGATAGCTGGAATACCGTCAAGGCCAGTCGCCTTGTTTGAGTCAAGTTTATTGATAATTGATTCCAGGAGCTTGTAACGAGAGTGGATTGGTTTAATAGCGTATGGGGTAGATTTGGGGGGCGGCACAGTTTTACCAGAGTCATTGAGACATGAATTTAATAAAAGTAATTCGCAAATAGTTGGCTTTTTTAGCAGGATCAGCTACTGCAGCTCCGTCGCGAGACGTCATGGGAGGAAAGAAGGATGTACTAAAGTTTTTACTGATGGCTTTAGCTAATGACCAAAATTTACGACCACCCAAAGGACATTAGACTAGTTCTTTGCATTTACGCCCTTCAAACATCTTTTTGGAATTGGTGATGATTCTTTTGCAACTATTCCTTGCGGCAATATACCAAGTGGGGAAAGGACTCTTGTTTTATAGACAAGTGGGTTAGTTGTAAGGAATAGGTCCAGCAAATGTGGAGTATGGTTAGGGTTGTCAGAGATTCTGGTTGGTTCGGAAATGATTTGTATGAGATCACAGGATACAGCAAATGCTTCTACACTATGACTTGCAGGATTAGTAGTAGAAGAAAAATGAAGCCAATTGGAATTGTGTGCATCAAAATCTCCCAAAATTGAAACATCGCAAGATGGAAACTGTGACAAGAGGTAGTCTATTTTCAGACTAAGGTAATCGAAAAGATCTTGGAAGTTGTTATCATTGGGAGACCTATACAAACAACAGTAGAATTTCACAAATTGGGGCCCAGAATGTTTGAACCAAATCGCGTCAAATTTATTGTTTTCAAAGGGACATCCTCTTACAACCTACGTTGTCCTTGGTATACAAATACTCCGCCTTTAAGGTGAACGGTTAGAGTGGAGGTTGTATCTGGGAAATTACAGGTCAGGCGAATCAGTATTTCCAGGGGACTATTGTGTTTCTGATAGAAACAGAATGTCTGTTTGCAGTTGTTCAAGGTGTTAGTGAACAGCATTAAGATCCGACCTGATACCACGTATGTTGCAGTGATGAATCCGGATGTTGGTACTTTCGATGACCGAGGTCGCTTGAGTGCTGCCCTCCCGGGCATCCGAATGTGGCAGAATTTTATTCCTGCCAGATCTTGCTCTTCTTAGTCTTGATTTTGGCATTGACGAATTTTTGCCTCCCGCCCCCAGAATCCTTGGGACGGATCGACGACTCGATGTGAGAGTATGGGCGTCTCGCCCTACTCACCTGGGGTATAGCGTCTGTTTTAGAACTCGTCATTTTAAGGGTTTAGCCGTTAAAACGCAAGTGCGTGTTGGCGAGTACATAAGGAATAAAGGAGAAAGTGAACGGCAGCCTTTACCGAGCTCAGAAAATTGGAGCACCAATATTAAGGAGGCCATGGTAAAGGTGGTGGTATTGTATCGGGCGGCATGGGGTATAACCTACATGCCTTCCACCTATGAAGTTGTAGAATATTAGAGCTGAAAAGGAAGCATTAACTATTTTACATTGCATCGTATAAGAAAAAAAATTTTTTTGCACGATTGCTGAATAAAGTAATTACATGGACGAATATTATTACGCACCTTCCTACCTCCTGGTGGTTCTTGTGTCCCACATTGACAGTTTTTAAATATGGTCCCTTTACTACAGGTAGTATTTTAATTGAAACAGTACTACACCTCTTACTCATTCAACGTACTCGTCTATATTCACCTTATTTAAAGTTAACCTAGGCCAAGTTAGGTTCACCGTTTGGGGGTGACACTCAAAGACAGCTTAAATTTTTTTTTACTCTGGTAGGACTAGAAAACTCCTTTTCCTAGCTATTATTTTTTGTTGTGGAACATGAAATCCTGAACAAATTGTAATTTTCATGTTTGCATATATTTTAAAAGCTAATACTCTTATTTACCGGACTGTTAGTGACAATAATAACGCTTTATGTACCGGGTGATCAATAAGCCGATCCTCCGGCTATATCTCAGAAACTGTTTACCGTACAGCTTTGGGAAAAAAATTTCCTTAGTAAAAACGGCCAAAGCAAATCGCTGGAAATAACTTTCAAGTTTCTAGCTTTACCGCTAGAGGGCATAATCTTTATAGAAAAATTTAAAAACAATTTTTTTATAAAGTATGTCCAATCATAGTAGGTATTAAATAAGTAAATTAGAATTATGCATAATTTCTGCACAAATTTTGTTAAATACTGTTTTCTCTATTTTTTTAAGTAAAGGGTGGGGGAGAGTGCGAATGTTTGTATGAATAAATAAACTTTGGTTTGGATCAACCGATTTTAAGGAAATTATTCTCATTCGAAAGGGCGTGGATCAACCAATCACATCTACTATAATATAATTACCATTTAGTTTTAATTGTTGTAGATAGAGGACACTTTCGAATAAAAAAAATTTAAATTTGTCTATGTTACAATTTTCAAATGAAATCACCTAAGTATTGTAAATTACAACGGAAACTGACTAAATTCGTTACAAAATGGCGGAAACCACATGTCGATATCTTTTGTCTAGCTCGGGATACACGTAAAAACGCGTAAACATACGTAACTAGTATTGGCTCACTCTGTATAAAATAACAAAATATATGAAAAGAAGATCACACACATTAAAACTTAATGTCCAATTAAATATTCAAAATGTTTTCCATCACTGTCCACACAAGGACGTAATCTATCACGGGTAGACGTAACAGCTTCAATCTCAGCTATGGATATACTATTTATTGCGTTTCTAATGCGTTGTTTCATATCTTGTCGCGTGGTTGGTCGAGTTTCAAAGACTAACTCCTTCAAACTTCCCCATAGATAAAATTCTAGACATGTTAAGTTTGGAGATCTAGTTGGCCTTAGAAATATACCTCCTCTTTCAATCCATTTATATGGATATTTTAAATTTAAATAATGTCTAACTCGCCTGGAAAAGTGCGCAGGATACCCATCATGCTGAAGTACCAGATCTCTTCTTGTTTGTAACGAAATGTCTTCTAAGAAAATAGGCAATTTATTTTCCAAAAAAATTAAATATTTATCGCCATTTAAAGTTTCTTCAAAGAAATATGGTCCTATGATTTTTCCATCAACTATACCACACCAAACATTAAGACTCCACCTACCTTGAAGCTGCACTTCGTCCATCCAGTGCGGATTTTCTTCAGCCCAATAATGCATATTACCCAGATTAACACCATCCGCACTACTAAAGGTGGCTTCGTCTGTCCACAAAATATTTGATGTGATATGCGGTTGTTCTTCCAGCATAGCTAACATCCAATTGCAGTAATCCAGCATTACATCAAAATCCCTTTCATGTAAAGCTTGGAGGATGCAGTCTAAAAAACGTAGAAAAACAAATATTTTTAAGGAATGAATGAAATAATTAAAGTGCCATGTTGCCGTTTTTATCGCAATATGAAAATAGAACAGTTGAATCTAAAATTTAAATAGGATTACAATTTTCCAACTTAAATGTGCAGTTTATAATATTATACGGAACCTACCTGTTATGCTTTAAAATCCTTCAAACGGTAGTTTTTGGTATGTTTAATTCTGTAGAGATTTGCCGACTACTTATATGTGGATTCTGTTGAACTAAAGCAAGAACATTGATTACATTATCTTTGGTCACACCTACACCACGTCGTTTATAACATGGATAATGGAAGCTGCTAGTTTCTCTTAATCTTCTAGCCTTTCTTTTAAATACTTCTTTGCCATAATGCCTCCTGTCAGGATATCTTATGGCATATATACGTGAGGCAATAGCGGCATTTTGATGGCATTTGAAATAAAATCCAATCATATCATACAATTCGGCATTTGATATACTCAATATGAATTAATGCTGATTTATTTACTGACATTAGTAATATTAATATCAAATTAAGCAAAGTTATATTCGAGTTATATGCTAACACTTCTTAAAAAGGTCGCAATATTTTGACTACTGTCAATAAATAAACAATTTGAAGCCTCTGTCAACTTTATTTCGCAGCCTTCTTAGTTTAACAAATTCTGAAAATATTGACATATTTTGTTATTTTAAATTATAATACAGAGTGAGCCAACACTATTTACGTATGTTTGTGTTTTTACTTATATCTGGAGTTAGACAAAAGATATCGACATGCGGTTTCCGCCATTTTGTTAGGAATTTAATCAGTTTCCGTTGTAATTTACAACACTTCGGTGTTTCCATTTAAAAATTGTAACATAGACAAAGGACCCTGCTCACCTCTTATGGGTTTTTAGACCACAGTCAAATTTAATGAAATTTTAGTATGTTATAGACTAAAACTATCTGAACAATATTTGTCATTGGACCAACTTAATCTAATAGCTAGTTTTTAATATACAGGGCGTTAAAGTTGTAGTGCCTAATAAGCATTATGGCTTTTCAGTGATTTTTAGCATGGATATACACAAGTGTTACAATTATATATTATACTATTTAGTAATTTTTCATTATTCTGTACTTTCTATCATTCTATACATGGTGTTTTAATAAAAATTAGTAGTTAATACTATTAGAAATTACAGATATAGCTATAAGCCTGATACATATCTACAGTTTCGATTGTTAATAACAAGCAGTTACTTAAAATGACAATGTCATGACATGACAAAGTCATTATTTAGGTTTGCATTAAAATGGCTTTTCGATTAAACTTTCAGTGTATGAAATAGTGAAATAGTGGGGAATCCCAGGCAAATGACCATTTTACGACAAAATGCCGACCAGAAGATAAATATTGCTCAGAGAAGACGACAGGAACTTTCACTTCCGCCAATGGACATAAATGGTAATATGTACCAGGCTATGTACAAATTGCAATCAAGGTATCATAGATGAAATTCAGGTCTATGAAAATGATCCAGATCCAACAATTATGAAGCTTCCTCTAAAATAGAGTGCTAATCATTGTTTAATATGCAATAATGCTGCAAATATTCAACATTTATCAGGACAGGCAAGGACAAATATTTTTATGCGAAAGGGAGTATACATACCTCGTATTTGTAAGGTTTGTCCTGTCCATCTGGATGCGAATGGTTTATTACTTTTTCCATTAGAAAATGGTATAAGGTCCATTAAAAATCCAAACAATTTAAAAGGGGCAGAGTTGGATCAGTTGTTGACAACAATACGAGAAAGTAACACAAAAAATGAAACTTTTCGGATAAAACAATTTCAGTGATGAGGAGCTAATGCGCTGTCATCCTTAAACAGGGATCAATTTCGGAATTGTTCAACCTTTGTGCGAATGTTAATATTTACGGAAGAAGGAGAAGTTAAAAAAAGATTTACTGTGTTTTTTATGTAAATTACGTCAAGGACTTTCAGACACGTTTTTAGCGGCGATGTTTTCTTATGGTAGCAGACAGGGTGTCTCATTGGCAATTCAAAAAGTGAAGGAATCATTATTCAATAATTTTGTGCCCCAGAATTTAAAACCTCGTCACATAAACCGTGACCAATTTATTGCTGAACACGTTACCAGATTTGCAAATGAGTTATTTAATGAGGAACCTGAAAACCTAAAAGCCATTATTTGTATCGATGCCACTTATGTTAACATAGAGCGTAGCAAAAATTTTCAGATCCTCAGGCAGACCTATTCAGTTCACAAACATTGCCATCTTGTTAAGCCAGTGCTAGTTGTTGCCCCAGATAGATATATTTTGGATGTTCATGGTCCATACTTTTAAGAAATAATGATGGGAGTATATCAAGATACCAATATAATCAGGATCAAGAACTAAGACACTGGCTGCAACCTGGCGACGTTGTGATTGTGGATAGAGGCTATCGAGATGCTCGTGAATTTTTAAATAATATTGGCATATCTGTGCAAATTCCACCAGCGTTAAAAGGTAGACGTCAATTGCCAACTGTAGAAGCCAACGCTATCAGAATTATTACTAAGCAAAGGTGGGTAGTAGAAGCTCGAAACGGACACGTTCAGTCAATATTTAAAATTTTTCGTAACTGCTTTTCAATTGCCCAAATACCCAATTTGCGGACATTTTTCCGTGTTGCCTGTGCCCTAATAAACCGCTACCATCCACCATTACATATGGAAGAAGCAAATGAAGAACTAGCACAAGAAAGGCTTCAAATGGTAAACGAACCTAATCATGTACAAGCTAGAGCGGAAAGTGAAGGCTTGTTGAGGCGGCACTGCAGATGGGCACCTTTAGAACAAAACCAATTAGAAAATTTTCCAGTTTTAAATATAGCTCAATTAAGACGCATAACTTACGGAACTTTCCAACTGGCACCCCCTCTTGCATACAGGATAACAATCACCAACTGGGCAACCACTTTTTCGAAATTGATACGGCGTTCAACGAATTAAATCTCGTTCGGCTTAGAATTAGATCTAGACATAGAAATCAAATTAAATATCAAATAATAATTAGCTATAACCCTGTTCCTGATAATGATGCTGAACAAGAAGATGGTCCTATATTTGGCTACTATTGCCAATGCAAAACAAGGGCGCGAACTATAGGAATGTGTGCACATATAGCAGCAGTTATTTGGTTTTTGGGCTATGCAAGGCACGAAGAAATTTTAGGCTACCGCAAACCAAAGTGCTAAACGCTACTCAAGATGTTTTAAACAGACATGCTGCCGTCTAAATGTTCCGTTTCTTGTATATAAATCATGTAAATATTAGGTTGTTTATTTTATGTATAAGTTCCACTTTTTATCATGTAAATAATCATATTTAATACTAATTTTTGTTGAAACACCCTGTATAAAATGTTAAAAAGTACAAAATAATAAAAATTACAAAAAAGTATCATATGTAATGGTAACACTTGCGTGTATTAATGTTAAAACCCACTGAACAGCCATTATTCTTATTAGGCACAATTACTTTAACGCCCTGTATATCAAAAACTAGCCATTATATTAAGTTGGTCCAATGACAAATATTGTTCAGATAGTTTTAGTCTATAACATATTAAAATTTCATTAAATTTGACTGTGGTCTAAAAACCCATAAAAGGTGTGCAGGGTCCTTTTAATTTTTTTTATTCGAAAGTGTCCTCTATCTACGACAATTAAAACTAAATGCAATTGTTTTATAGTAGATGTAATTGGTTCATCTTGTAAAGAGACGCCGTCAGATATCCCGATTTTTTATTATTTTTAATTAGTTCCCGAAGTTTATTAGCAAGACGCCGTCCTTTATAAAAATTTTCCTATCATGATTAATTATTTGCTAAGTAAAATACCGGTACTGATTCACAGAATTTAGTAAGATAACGTGACGCGCTAAATGCACAGGTGCAAACCATTATAAAAATTCGTAGAAGTTCTAGTAAAAGTTAAACAGATTTCATAACGTTGCATGAAATTGCACAATAATTAATCATGCATCCTCCCTCCAGACGTAAATTCCAAAAACGTTTAAAAGTTTGTATACGTCAGAGCATCTTCCACCAATACGGGCTTACGGAAGCTCACCACCAAAGTTTCGTAACCACCCTCGCGAATTCTATATAAAATACGCGGCACGCGCTGCTGAGGTGTGTTCTTTTTTTGTTTTTGAGTCTTGAAGTCAAAAGTCTACGAGAAGCACGCTACCAGAAGAATTCGAACCGAAACCGTGTACTAAATCGTCGCGTTCGTGCTGATTGCTACCTGTTGTAAACCATCCACTTGTAACCGCCGTCCGAGTAGAAACCGCGATTCCGCGACGTGATAGCATCACCGAAGTTAAAAGGTTAGAGTTGCAGAGATCGAACGGTGAAAGTACGTAAGTTGAGATACCTGTGACGTAGAGTTTGCAGGGTTGTAAGCCGACGTACTCTTCTGTTACTAGACGTACTCTTCTGTTACTACACATACACATCTACACTGTGGAGTTTGAAGGTAGTTGCCCAATTCCATTTGACCGAACGAGATCCTATTGTTTAGTTTAACGGGTGGTTTGCCCAGATTTCTAACAAAGGAAATCCACCTATACAAATTTACACAAACACCACAACACAACACACCTCGACAAGCGTACCAGCGACCGCCAGATACCTGTAATTAAAACCTCGTCGGAAGATTAAGCTGAACACCTCGTAAACACCGTTAATCCAGTAATATAAAACGTAACCGTAAACACGAGACTTGTCCGTCAGTATTAAATAACCACCTGTAAAGTAAACAAACCTCCACCGCCTCCACCGTAAAAACGTAGTTAGACGCGAAAGAATTTACTTTAAAATAGAAAACGAAGGTTTTATATTTTAAAACGGCCAACACAACAAAAAGCTTTTAATTTTTATTTTGTTTAAATAAAACCGGTATACTAAAATAATTAATCTGTAGAATAAACAAATAATACGCCGCTACTACAGCTTCCTAAATAAACGAAAAGCTTTCATTTATTTAAAAGGGCACAAATTTGAATGTAAACGTGAATGAGTTTATTTTCATAAGAAAAGCAGGTATAAAACTTTACATTGTAACCGACCGCTTTAAAATATTGATTATTTCTTTAAAGGCAGGCGTTGAACCTGTCTTATCGCGCACGTGTTTATACAGCGTTATCTTTGCTACCTGTTCTGTATTTTATACAGGGACGTATCCAGGTAAAATTATTTATTTATTTCGACATTTAACCGGTATAAATTAAAACAGTTCGAAGACAAAACCCAGCAGTCAAAACCCCAAACCTTCTATTAATGTTAAATTACAGAAACTCCAGAGGACCACCTAAACATTAGTACCTGGACGAAGGATGTCTACTTAAAGATATCGAAGAGGGAGTTAACCGTTACATTGGACACTCGAGAGCCGGGATCACAGTTCAGTATATTTACCTGTATCTATATCTTAGTTGAAAATTAAATAACCATATAATATAGAAGTGTAATAAATAGGAAATAAAGTTATATATATATTATATATATATATATTATAATATATATATATATATATATATATATATGAACCTTTGTAATCTATTTGTTCAACGTGTTGAGAGCCTGAATAACGAACTGATCCCAATTTTGCAAGTACAAAATTCCGACTGAGCTAGAAAAGGGAAAAGTGAGAATTATTCATTAGTAGTAATAATTAAGGTAAAAGAAGGACGCGTTACTTTTGACACCGCACTATCCAAAGATAACGAAGAGGGAGGTGGTGTGACTGTACAATCTACGCCCCTTTCGAATGAGAATAAATTTCGTTAAAATCGGTTGATCGAAACCAAAGTTATAGATATTTATTCATACAAACATTCCCATTCACCCCAACCCTTTATTTGAAAAAATAGAGAAAAAGGTATTGAACAAAATTTGTGGAGAAATTATGCATCATTCTAATTTACTTATTTAATACCAACTATGATTGAACATATTTTATAAAAAAATTGTTTTAAAATGTTTCTATAATGATTATGCCCTCTAGCGGTAAAGCTAGAAACTTGAAAGTTATTTCCAGCGATTTGCCTTGGCCGTTTTTACTAAGGAAATTTTTTTCCCAAAGCTGTACGGTAAATAGTTCCTGACATATAGCCGGAGGATCGGCTTATTGGTCCGCCCGGTACATAAATTCTAATAGTATTAATAGTCAATATTCGTCATTCTAAAGTACAATGCTTGCACATGGGACAGCAAACTCTAGCAAAGGAACATGACACAGATAAAAATGATATTTATGAAGATAAGTAAATATTGAGCAGAACAGGGAGCAACGTGATACTAATAATACGTTTCAGAAGTTGCTCTAACTTCACACTATGTTAACAAGAATAACTTTAGATCAAACTATAATCTTGTTTAACATCTTGGTACAAGTCCAATTGCAGAAACAGTAAAGTTTGTAATCGAATCTGTTAATTAAATAGTCTTTGTTTGTCTTTAGCAAGCTTTAAAAAAACTAACGGAGATAATCGAAAGAAGAATGATGAATATTTTACATATATTCAAGCCTCTTTGATTAGTTTTGTTTAAAAATGCATTTTACTTTTTACTAATGATGTTGAAGTTGAATATGTATTGTTAAATCTTCGTAAGGTTAGCTAATTATCATACTTTGTATAAATAAGGTCAACTATTTAATTTATAAAAAAATAATGGCTCTGAAATTGAAAGCATTTTTCTAATACTCATTAATGTGATATCTAATTCATAAATATATAATTCCTCCTTCTGTGGCCAACAAACGCCTGGTCCACTTTCTAAAAGCTGTTAGTGTACGTTCTTCAAGCAAGCACAGGTGACTTAAGACAGTTATTCAGTGTCTAGTAGACCTCCATTGCGTTAAAGACTGTTGAATTAAATCAAAACCCGCGCGTGACACACGCGTAAAAAAATTCGTATTCACCAAAAACAATATTTGGATTGTTACAAATTTTACAAAATGTGATTCAAGCTTTATACAAGAAAATTAATTTGTAGTAAATAAACTTGTGATTTGTGATATTTGTGGTGATTTCTTTTTTAAGTGATTTATTCAAAATGCTTCAACCAAGTAGGATTTCGTTTTGCCTTTTCGTTTTTGTGTGCATTGTAACAGGTATGTATTTTTTTTTCATTTTGAAAGTCGGAAATTTGGGTAATTTCATTCATAATGATTCTCATTATGTGTGTCATTAGTTCAATTAAATTATAAATAGCGATTTACTCGATTTGAAGAATGTGATTGATGTGAAGAAATCCGGCCCAATCGTTGATTCATGAGATGCGCCTATTGAAGGTATTGACCAAGTTTATAAAAAAGCATCACGTAACTCAATACACCTTACAAATAGCGTTTGGAATTTCAGTAAAAGTTAAACTTATACATAAGTTACCATGAAAAGTCAAGGTTTTTGCAATCCAATCTTAAGTTGACACTAACCACACAAAGTGAAATGTAATTTTAATTATTAATGAGTATGTAAATTATTACAATTTATAATAATATACACTTACATGCAAATAATCGGTTTGTTAAAAGCCTTGGAACCCCCTTTTATTTCAAAATTTATAATGCGCTTTTCTTGCCTACTTTTTAATTCACAAGTTTATTGTTATAAACGGTGAAATACATTAATTATTTATATGGTTGTTTAGAAATTCTGTTAATTGTTATTCGGGACAGTAAAAACACGATATCTATCAAAATTTCTACATTTCCTTGAATTTATTTTTTTAAGCATTTTTGTGAAAGTGCAGTCAATACGACAAAAAATGTATGTGAAGAGTTTAATTAAAATCAAAACTTTAACAATTTGCTAATTTTCTTTAAAAGTTCATTAAGGAAAAAAAAACTTCCGCATGAAAAACTTAATTATTTTTTGTATGTAAAATTTATTAATTTTTTTTAACATATTCGATTAATTGATGCAGAAATGAGCAGTAGAACCACAATTAATTAATAACTATTATTGCTTGTTCTTATGGTAAAACTGTAGTTTAAAGAATTTTCAAAATTTTGCAATAAGAAATTAATGTTTCACGATTAAATTTTATGGCGATTTCTTGTTTTAGAATTGCTACCGTAAGACAAACTGACAATTTTAGTCTAATTAACATAACGACAAACCATTAAAAACGTGTATTATTTTTTTGCCTTTACTTCTGGTTGCGTTAATTATTTTGGATTATAAATTATTTATTTAATTTATAATTCATAATATTAGTTGATTTGGACAAACCGGAAGTAATTATTAGAGACGATTAATTCTGGTAATGGCGAATTTAACAAATTGTGTATTTTTTATTAATTTTTTATAAAATTGAAACGTTTCAACAACAATTACAGTTATATTCTTCAGTAGATGATAATAGTTTCTGAAAATTAATTATGAGGTCAAACAAGTATATGAAATCTGAAAACATAAAAATAATTCTTATATTTGTAACATAAATATAAGCATATATTTATTTGGCATTTTAAAAAATTTTCAAAAACTCTTAACCTCTACTGAAGAAGATAACTGTAATTGTTATTCACACGTTGAATTTGTAAAAAAAAATTAATAAACAATGCGATTTGGTACCCTAAACCTTATCTTCATTATGAGTGATAATCGCGAAAGCTTACATTTTCAAGTTTACTGTTTGTATGTGTGAGACAAAATGGATATTTCAAGAAATGTTACATTGCTGGAACTAAACTTAAAGCATTTGTACTCTGTTTTTATCAAAGCTAATTAATCTTACTCTTAGACAATGAAGAAAAATTGATAAAAAAAACGTAAACGTATGAAACGATTAAATTTTAGATGTTTTGGATTTTGGATTTTGGATTTTTATCAATATTGTTTCAGTTTGCCTCATTTTCTTACATACTATAGTGTTTAGGAGGGAGAATTGTTATATGATGGTTTGCTTTAAGTTTTAATTTCATTAACCCTAAATCAAACGTAGTAAAATTTGTAAAATTTTAAATTTCCCGCCTAATACATTTTTGAAAGTTGGTAACGATATTAACCAGTAATCTTGCAAAGCAAAGTCAGTGATTGAAGTTGTTTATAAATTGTGTAAGAAACATAGCTCTAATCATTCAGTGAAAAGAAATGAGATAAACACAAGTTAGTACAAAAATGATTGCGAATTTAAAAACAGGGAAACGTTAAAGTAATGACGTTGGCGTGTGTTGACTATACCGGGTGTCCCACTAAGGTTGGCCAACGTCTGTACCTTGGTAATAAATTATCAATATTGTTTCAGTTTGCCTCATTTTCTTACATACTATAGTGATGGTGTTTAGAAGGGAGAATTGTTATATGATGGTTTGCTTTAAGTTTTAATTCCATTAACCCTAAATCAAACGTAGTAAAATTTGTAAAATTTTAAATTTCCCACCTAATACATTTTTGAAAGTTGGTAACGATATTAACCAGTAATCTTGCAAAGCAAAGTCAGTGATTGAAGTTGTTTATAAATTGTGTAAGAAACATAGCTCTAATCATTCAGTGAAAAGAAATGAGATAAACACAAGTTAGTACAAAAATGATTGCGAATTTAAAAACAGGGAAACGTTAAAGTAATGACGTTGGCGTGTGTTGACTATACCGGGTGTCCCACTAAGGTTGGCCAACGTCTGTACCTTGGTAATAAATTATCGCAGAGTTTGGAAATAATTTTCAACGTTTGTAGAATGGTCTCTAGAGGGCGTATTAGGTACACTAAATTAAAAAATCAAGCTTTTCTATAAGTGGTGTCAAGTTAAGATACGAGAAAGTTGTCCATATGAAATTCCTAGAAAATGTTTGAATATTTTCTGTCTAAAATTCATTAGTCTATCTCTCGAATAAAGTAGTGACGGAAGATAACTTCAGTTTACTTTAAACAAAATTAACAAACTTAGTCTCGCATTATTTGCGATATAAGTTATTTTTCTGAACTTCTCTTAATGGTCGATAGTGGGCGCTTTTTAAAAAATATGTGATTTTTGCGATTTTCCTTGAAATTTTTAAATCTAACGGAAGTATATTTTTGACATTGACAAAAAGATGACTAAATACTAAGTAATTTGGTGAAAACCGCAAATCTCTATCTATTTATTAGTGACGGGAATTTGACCTTATATAATCCGCATTACTGGTCAACAAATAATTCAATGCTCCAAGTTGATCATCAGAATAATAGTGTACTGTGTGTCCCATCTTTTATGGTTTTTCCCGAGTATATCGGCTATGAGTGATACGATTTTTGCAATACTGTGTCAGTTTTTGTCAAACGTACAATGTTGTTCCTCTAATTGTCATAGCCTACTTCGTTTTTCAGATAAAGGACTTCTTTTAATTCAAACACAGCTTAAAAAAAGTGACAATATTTTCAGACAAAATAGGGATTTCTCAGTACCAAGTATTTGCGAAAATATTTAACACTCATTTAGTGAGTTGCAAACATATAGGGTGGCCTATTAAAACAATAGGTTTGGTTAATATCTCAAAAAGTATCACGTATATTTGAAAACTAGTTAACCATCGAAATCTGTGTTAAACATTCTATCCATACCAATTTCTACCTTTTCAGGTCAGCGACTCATTATACAAAAAACTCAAACAAATTTCCAAATTTAAATGGCTGTAAATATACCAACAATTTTATCCCTTCAAATCCGTCACCAAATGTGAACAGTGTGACCCGTTTTTTATGGTGTTTCATGGTATTTTGGTTATGTGAAGATAGAGATATCTTGTTTTCACAACACTGTGCTGTGAACGAACGATACCGTTTTCATAATTGTCATGGCCTACCTGGTTTTACCGATAACCAGTAGGTAACCATATAATAACAAATAAATGAACACAATTATATAGATAAACAAAATGAATACATTGATAAGTTTAGGTTATATTGAACATAGCAAACATTGTTCAAAATCGTACACATCTTTACAATTTGTTTAATGCAAAAAAGCGATCAACAGACACCCCTTCTACTAATTCATTTAATAAATGATGTGACATAATGCAGCTACTTAATAGCAAGCATCTGCATTTCTAGAAGTGTATGCAGTCGTAATGAATAATCAATTTTTGGCAGGATTGACATATGCAGTCATTGATGTATATACACAGAAATAATTATTTAAGACAAGGGTCGCCACATATAATCATTTTGTTATAATGTGAGGAATTTTTTGTGCTTATACAGTCTAACAAAGGAAAGAACAATTAGGTTTAGCTTATATTTTAATTATTTAGTTTAACGGCTATATACGATTTAACGTTTACTACTTTTATCGGCCACATATCGCCTACATTTTACTACGAGATATCGACAACATTGAGTTCATCTCTAATTCGCTTATATACTTAATCTATTAGAAAACCAACCTCCTCTCTGATGAAAGTTTGACTATGCAATAATTCTCCTTGAATTTTCCTTCAACCAGGGAGATTTACAAAGTTTTCTTAATCTAACATCTTATTACTCTACACCTTATCTGACTTTTAGTTCATATTTCTAATTTTTATGGTATTATCCCTATACTAGTGGTTCAAATAATCGCTTAATAGGACTGGTAAAATAAAAACATATTTTTGAGTTAAATAAAAGGTAAGTGTTTCTTATTGAAACCTGAACCGAATTAAGTGTTAGTTCAAACACAAGCCATTTTATACACGGTTCGTAGTTAAAACTTACAAATTTGTTCTCAATTGATGGTCAGTTACGACACCCTTACAATTTTTTAAAAAATTTTCAAATATTCTCCATTTTTATCTATCGGTATTCGAACCTTTGTTTAAGTTTAAATCGGTATAGCAGACCTGGTCTTATTAAAGCTCTCTGCCAAGTATCTGTATGATATAATAAAAAGTTTTTAATGATTTTATCGCTAATCATTATTAGAGTGACACTAATTGCTTGATAAAAATTTGTATCCTCATCCAATGTGTGTCCCTTACAACTACTTACTGAAATCTAATCGTAGTTGTTCATTGGCACAAGGTTCAAGTTTTTAGTTGAACTGATTTTTTCTTTCTTCTCAGGTTTGAGCATTTTGCGAGAACTTCTGACATTAGAAGAAACTACCTTATCTGTTACAATCTCGTTCTGCCCAAATCAATTTACTAAACAAGTTACTGTGACACACGAAGAGCCGCGTTTTTCTAATCTTTCACATGTTTATTTGTATAAACACCTGGCCTGCGCCCATCATATGGGCAACTCGTGCGTTGCACGAGGGCGCCGCGGACGCAAAGGCTTGTGTCGATGCTTCTCAATTTATACATTCTCAACAAGACAAAAACATTGCGTTCCCGTTATTTGAAAACGAAAATAGTAGTAATTATTTATTATTTTACAATAATTACAGTTTTTTGTGCGCAATTTCAGCGAGCTTTATTTTGTTAAAAAAAATAATAAACATAGATAAATCATTCTTTATTCATAATAAAGGCTTAGCCATTTGTCGTGTGCGTTTCAACTTGTAGTTTAACGAGTATACAGTTATTCGTGTTGTAACTTGCATTCTGTGACTTGTATTTCGACCTCCTACATAAAAAGAGTTTACCTGATAAATTTGTTTTATATTTATTATACTATCATACCGTTTCATACATAGTTAAGAAGAAATAATTTTAATATTGCTATTTATTTACCTAGGAAATTTGGTGTTCGTTTAAATTTTTATTATGTACTTAGTTATTAATTCGAATTGATTACTTTAAAGCTTCTATCTAAGGTAAGTTAAATAAGTTTTGTAAACAATTTGGTGGAAAAGTGACTGTTTATAATTAATTATGATTAATTTTATTAAATACATATAAATAAATGTAAATGTAAATTTACATCAGTTCTACATACATAAAGACAAAATTTACATCTATTGGGGCTTGAACTTTGATGGCTCAGTTGGTTAGCGCGGTACTCTAGCAAAGTACAGGTCGTAGGTTCAAATCCTACTTGAGGTAAACTTTTTATTTATGTATTTAATAAAATTAATAATAATTTTTGATTACATATTTACCTTTGAACTTATTCGTTCATAACAAAAACTTATAATAGTTTATAATTAATGTTTTTTTCAAGTTTAAGCACTAAATATTCTTAACTGTTACCCATCTTGTTTTAAAGAAACTAATTCAAAGTTTTGCCGCAACCTCAGGAATATTTAAAAATTTAAACTGTTTTCTTTTTTACTAATTTTCACGATTGCATTATTTTTGCAATTAATAAAATATGAAGCGAATTAATTTGGATTTATATAGAGATGTCTAAAGAGGAAAAAAGAAACTTTTCGGATATGAAAACTTATTAAACAAACGAAACCAAGAAGAAAAAATTAATTCTAAAATAACAACGTTTTTCAAAAACCAACCATTTCTTAAGAAAAGACAGACCTTTGCCTACATCAACGGCGGAATTAGAAACTAAACCAAGTAGCAGTCAAATGGTGCCCGATTTAATATTGTGCAAGCGTGTGCTGGTTTAAGTAATTTAATTGATTTTTTAAAAAATTGTCGTTCAGATAACAGTTTTAATGATTTATTATAAAGAGCTATGAAAGTCGCGATTTTATTAGATATAGATCCGAAATTTAAAGATGAAGGCGTTTTAAGACCTCGAAAAGTTACAAAACAATTTAGTTACGAAGGTGACGATGAACCAACACAAAATGAAGAATTAAAATTTAAAGTATATTGTTTTTTTAATTTTTTCTAATTCTATTATTTTATAACAATGTACTGATGCGCACTTTTTGTTTTTGCACGACGGCGCTCGACAAAGTTGGCGCGCCATTGGTAAACACTAATTAAAACACTTAATTACATATGCCTATCTTTTAGGTTTATAGACCGTGTACTAATTTGAAGATAAATTATATAAAATTTATACATTTCAATAACAATTACAGTTACAGTTTAAATCGTGAACGTTTAAATTTTCAATTAAAACGTTTGTTCAAGCATAAAATGCTCTGCAAGGAATTTTCTACGTTTGTACAGGTAAACTGTTAATCAGATCGGCAAACTGAAATGACAACCTAAATAAGTAGTGTCTCATACACATTAAAAAATATACTAATTCTGTTTTCAAGAGATTTATAAGATCGGTTCTGTGCAATATAAGTGAAAGAGATAGAAAAACTTCACATATATAAACAAGATATAGTACTATTCAGTTTAAGGTTAAAAATAAACGACATACATTAGGATTACATAGTTAGAGGTGTATTTCTGTTGTAAGCGTATGGTTTCCCAACATAAGTTAAATGTTCTAATGTTAACTTAAGATTTTACCATTAAACAATAGAAGATAGTAATAGCTTGTTTAGGAATTTGCATTTGTACCAAAACGAAGTGTCCAAATAATATGGTTGTGTCGCTTTAGACATAGGTTACAGACTCAAACAGGTCTGAATCTGGACGATTGTTGCTATTCTATTTTTTTAGTCAAAACAGGTGGTTTTGTAGTTAACCTTCAATTTAATGTTGTGTTTTTATGATTACTAAAATTTACAATACATTTTCCAGTTAAAAGCTACCATGCCGTAAGGATATAAAATTTAGCTAAGAAGCCCGAATAGAACCTTTATTTGTGTCTGTGTAATCTGTGCTTTAGAAACTTGGTTGAGTTTTATATATAGGTCGTGTCTTCTACCACGCGAAAATTATAACCTCAATCTGTCTAAAAATGGAAATAAAAAGGAAACTTAAAATCTACTGTAACCTAGGACCTCCCTAGCTTACCGTAGATTTTAATTTTTCTTTTTATTTCCATTTTTTTAGACAGATTGAGGTCATAATTCGCCAAATTTCGCGTGGTAGAAGACACGGCGTTATATATAACATGCATCATCATTGGCATGCGCTGCAATGTTATGACCTACTCATCTGAGTTTTTGTAAGATCAGTCAAGGTTGCCGTAATATCTAACCTGATAACATCTCTCTGCCAGCACTATTAAGATTAGAATGTCCTCAAAACCTTTTAATATCCCATAGAAGAATTGGAATGGAAATTATTTTAGTATTAATAGTATGTATTAATCTCTACTATTGGACAGAACACGGTACAACTCCGATCATATATTATCATCGATCGCGTCCAATCCACTAATAGTCAGAAATCAAGAATAACTTATTATTTATAGTGTTGTTTTTACGCGCGAGAACTGTTCACGCACGAAGCACGCATGCTGTTTTTTTAATTAACTGGTTGCATTAACACCAATCATTACAATGTTTTTTTCTCTTTTGCGTTTATAATATATACATTAGGACACATAAACGAGTGTTTTAATTTTTGACTTTATGTTACCGAAATTTTTTTATGTTGCTATGTACACGAGTGTAAACTAATGAGGTACTTTACATGAATTTACAATGTGAATGCTTAACAAAGTAATAGAAATAAAATTTAATGCTGATATTAAAATTTGAAATTTTAGTGTAAACGGTGATTTACTACTTTAATGTATATTTGAGGTAACTTTGTACCTGAACTATTAACTGTGTTCAATATGTTAATGATCTATTACAATTACAGTAACCATGTGCGTTTTTATCAGCAGCATGTAAATCAAATCAACCGGAGAAGAAACATATAATAAATTGAAGGACTTGTTTCACACATGGAAAGATGTTTTGTCAGTAGGGTAGGATTTTCGAATTGAGAGCAATAGTAACTATAAACCTAGACATTTAGCTGTATGTAGAAATAACCAAAATCTATCTTTGTATTGAATTATTCCTGTTAATGTAATGTAATGAAATGGTTACGATACTCAAAACCGAGTATGGACGGTTTTTCTTTTTTAATATGTGTTTCAAGATAAAGTGATAATATGCTACCAGGCAATGTTGTTCACATTTTATTGTGTAAAATACAACCTTCATTAACGTCGAGACATTCTTTTCTGTACATTTGTTGACTTGAGTGTTATATATTATTGAGGTTATACAGGGTGTTTCTTAATAACATGCTAATATTTAAGGAGGTTATTCTTCCGTCAGTTTTGAGAAAAAACTATGTGAATGTATAACTTTTGAACTACCGGGTGCTAAGTTTAAGAAAAAATCTCCTATATATCTTTGTGAAACGCAGTACGCATCTTCCATGCATCACAAGGCACTTTATACTGTACAACATAATTTTTTATTCTTGCCAGTGGCGTTCGTGCGGGATCTGTATTGAATCATTTTAAAGATAAAAGTGATACGCCATTTCCTTTTTCTTAAAGTAACAATTATTTTTGAAAATCTCTAAGCAAATCTGGTCTCTTGATTTTTTTTCGTTTGACGTACGGTTTGCACATAAAAAAAATAAAATTCATCCATTTGCATCTCGCTAGACCACTTCCGAGAAAAAACAGTTTATGTAACTTTAAACAATGATTTATTTAATAGAATTATTTTTAAACGGCAAAATTATGAAATTGAAGTAATCTAAATAATCATAATTTTCCAGTTTAAAAATTATTCTCTTAAATAAATTGTTGTTTGAAGTTACATAAATTGTTTTTTTCTCATAAGTGGTCTAGCGATATGCAAAGGAATGAATTTTATTTTTCATTCGGAAACCGTACGTCAAAGGAAAAACAATCAGAAAGGAATGAGGGTTTCAAGAATAATTTTAACTTTGAGAAAAGGTAGTGGCGGATCACTTTTCTTTTTAAAACGGTTGAGTGCAAATTTCGCACGAACGCCATTGGCAGGAATAAAAAATTATGTTGTACAGCAAAAAATCTCTTTTCATGTACGTTTCACAAAAATATCCAGGATCATACCAAAGTTATCATAAAAAAATTTTTTTTTCTTAAAACTTGAGCACCCTGTTGTTCAAACCTTTAGGACATATGTTCACATGAAGTTTTTTTTTTCAAAATGGACCCCAGAATAACCTCCTTAATATTAACACGTTATTAAGAAACGCCCTTTATTTCGAGTTATTTTATTCTAACCATAGCGGACAACAACTTATTTCATTTTTTATTGATTTAATATATTTAAGGTCGTTTGTAATGCTTTAATAGCAAATTAAAGTTTTAATAACCTATATTTGAGTCAAACTCAAACAATCAACGTTCTATAAGAAACTCGTTTCATAAGGTGTTTTATTGCACTCGTCCATTAGAAATCGCGAAAACTCGCCACTACGCGTCTGGCTCGCTTTTTAAATTTGGATTCGTGCGATAAAAATCCATCCTATAAAAGTAGTTTCCGAGTGCACTATTTTGTTAATTTTATTTTGTGGATAAAGTCGGTGACTGTATTACTAGTAGCGTAATTAATTCCACTCACTTGATGAATACTATGATTGAAATCAAATATTATCAGCTTTTTAACCCGCTCGAAGTACTACGTCGTAGCCACCGTTATGATTGAGGCCGTGAATATGGAGTTATGTGGTATAGTGGTCCCAGCATCTTATTTGGTTATACAAACCTACGGAGTAATACCATATGATTTAACATAATACATGGGTATAAAATTAACGTTGTATGAAGAAAAGTGTAATATGTTAGGAAAGGACTTTTCACTTCACACTAGAGGTACCATTCCCTATAAATTGTATTAACTCATCGCTTTTTCACTTCAACATCATTTTGGAAGAAAAATAGTGCAAATAAAATAATAATAATAATACATCGTATATTGATTTAAAGGTTTTAACAATGATATATATATATATATATATATATATATATATATATATATCAAGTCATGATATAATTACAAGTGGATTCATGTAGTGTGGCGTGCAGTGTGTCTTCCTTCAGCACTTGGATGTAGATTATCGTTGGATGTGGATGTTCTGTGATGCCAGTTGACACCATGTTGCGTATGTTGTTGTTCCCATGGATGATTAATGCTGTGGGTAGATGTTGATTGTGTGAGTGGATGGATGTGTCCTGTGGTCGGTTGCTGTGCCGGTGTGTGTGTTAATGCCCAAGCAGATCTGTAAGAGAAAGAAACAAGTATTAGTTTAGACGCATAATAAGTCGCACTGTAGTAATTAGGTTACTACAGTACGGTTGTCGGGTTAGTATTCCAGAGCGTGAAGCGCTGTTGGAGAGCCGTTAATGTTTGACAAAACATAAGAAATCGATACCTTATACTTAATCTTGGATGTCAATCTTCGCGTCGGACTTTTGTATAATTACCCGAAAAGGGAAATCACCTCCTGACCGTGCGCGAGGATCACTCCGCATAGGTCACTCGCAGTTTTCACTTGTGCGAGTGCCGCTGTAGCCTTTCGGATGGCGGGTAGAGTCTTCTCCATATTGACACCTCCGAGGAGGGCCAATATGGCGTCGCATCTCGCCGGTTTCGGTAATTCTGCTTTCTCAAATGCGCCTGCAATAGCTCGGGCGTAGCTCACGCCGGTCGGGGTTGAAGAAGGCGCCACTATCGGCGGTGTTTGTTCTGTCCGTTGCGGAGGTCGAGGAAACTTCTGGCATCCCCTGTAACTGGTGGTGTGATCCCTACTACAGTTAACACAGTTTTCCCGGTCCGTGTGGGGTGTATGTACATTGACCGGCGCACTTTACACAGCGTGCTGATGTCCTGCAGCAACGCTGTGTACGACGGAAACCTTGGCATCGGCGACACTACCCGATACTGGATTTCCGCAAGTCCTGTACGGTGACTCGGAGCAGGGCGACGTACTCCACCTCTCAGACCTTCTTCTTGTCCTCTTCGGTTGGTAGGTGTACCAACACTAGGGGGATCGCAAGACCTTGCTGCTTCATTCGGAAACAAGAGATTATTTTAATGTCGTGTCACGGAAGCTCCGAACTAACGTCAGTTTCGGATAGCTCTACGGGCAGGCTTGGTATTACTATCTAAACAAGACGCTCGTTCCTTGCCTGATAGCTGTGGTACGCAGTACTACACCTATCCATATACCTCATCAGCCTGTCTCGCTCCTGGAGTGATTCAGGCTGGATCCGGACTCTCTCGCTGGCTGCCTTGGCTCTCGTGAAGGCGATCCGTTACCTATCCTGTTCGTGGAGAAAGCGACCCAGTTCTCCCTCTAACGAAGGATTACGGGGGTACTTCCTCTCTGGTGTCTTCTGCGGTCTGTGCCTGTTCCATCGTTGTATGGTTGTCCGTGTATTCCTCCAGTGTCTGGTATGCGTTGTCCGTCGGGGGCGTCGTTGGCGGGTGGACGGTCGGGGTTTTCTTCGGCCTCTTCTTCTGGGTAACGAAGGCATCTGGGTTTGCAGATACGGGGCAGGCGTCCTCTTCTTGTCTTCCTTGTGCGGCGTCGACTGCGGCGGCGGTGGACGTCGATGGGGCTGGTTGTGCCTCGGCAGGTGGGGCGACGTCTTCTGCTGGTTCTGGTGGTGGTGCCTTCTTTCGCCGTCGTCTCCTCTGTGCGCCGACGGTCGGTGCGGCAGGCTGAGGAAGCGACGGGACCTGCTGGCAAACTTGCGGAATCCCCAATGGAGTGAAGGTGCAATCCTTGTCAGAGTCGAAAGCCATGTCGACGAACACGGGCTCTCTCTCAAAACCACGCGGCATCGTGATAACAACACCGGCAGCTGTCGTTGCTTTTTTTTTAAATGCACTATTAGCTTACGCTAAGTATCGATGTTTATCGTTCGAGTCCCAATTCAGGGAACAATTCGATACATAGAACTCGTAAGGCATATTTGCGAGAAATAACTTAACTCTACTATCGTTGTTAAGCAGTTTCTTGAGAAAATATTACTCTACTAACTTACAGAAACGCTCCTCGAATGTACCTACTACTTCTAAAACGAATTAAATACTATTGAAACAAACAACTTTCAAAGCTTTTCACGTTGATTAATTTACTATTGTAGTTACTTTAACATAATATTAGATCGTTTTATACTATTATTATATGCTTAAAAACATGAAAAGCCGATTATACAAGGCGTTACCCATCAAACTAACAGAAGAGGTTTTGTCTGCGTAAGGGGCGCGCTGGTGTAGCCTCAAACGGGGTGGAGACCACTGTCATACGTCACACTAGTATGATAACACTTGTATGAAAGCCTCGATCATAACGGACGTATAATCAACCTATTATATCTACAGAGTGATCAATCTCAAGTGTATACCACGTGATCAAAATATTTAAGTTGATACCACTGATAGGTTGGTAAGAAGCTGTATTGCTCTAGCTACTCTAGAGCATGGTTGGAGTAAAAACTATTATTATTCAATGATTGGATTACATCATTACAAAATAATGAATCTTAGGTATTTAAATGTTATAATTTCATTATAATTAAATAAAATTTACAGAACATGTTTATGGAATGACAATGTCTTTTACAAATTTTTTTTAACTCCTTAGGTACACATTAGTTATCACACTCAAGAAAATACAACAGTGAAAAACGAGTGTATAATATGAGATAAACTGACATAAACTAAAACGACTAAAACCACACTAAAAATCCAAAGCAGCCAACTGCAAAACACAACAATATTAACAACTAGGGATTTTTGTCATACCACTACAGTACACTTGATATTGATCACGGTGTATAATTGTATAATATCAGCCTATTTGCAACCAGTGCTCGACGACGCAATTTTCAGTGCAGAAGCAACAGAGAAAGAAGTACCTACCACTCACGTTGGAATCTCTGACTTTTGCTTAACATATTTTTTAACCTACGCCTTATTCTTGAGGTACTAGCATGATATTTACGTTACTTTGAATGGTTACTTAAAACGGAATTATTAGACGATGACGCAATAATCTTTCCAGTTAAGTTCAAAGATATTTCCAACCACAGTAAAGATACGAAATACTGATTTAATTTCACTTTCGCCTTTCTCTATACACCAACATATATGCTAAATACAACGTGCTCAAGAATCATTTTATGTCTCTTACTTAACAAAACGGACTTCATTTTGTTTACTAAGTTGCTTTGAAATGGAATTAATGAAGTAACTCGTATAATTTGTAAATCGAATTATCCTTCACGGATGAGAAAACATTTTAAGCAACTAACGCTAGATTATCAAATTTGAGTTATTTTACAAAAAAAAAATCATTTAGAGCAGAAAAAAAAATAAATTGTGGCAATGGCGCCCAACCTTCAAGTTTTTGTAATTTAAAATTCATACAATGAAACGAAAGTTATTTTAATCGTAACAAGATATATATCACGTGGCTTATACTATGCTTTTAACCTAAACGATTATTTTAATAAACAAGTTTCATGTTTTTCCATGTGCGAAACTTCGAATTGATATTCCTACTCAATTGCTAATAACTAATAAAACACCACACCTTAAATGTGCATACTTTAACCCACCAAGTTGATCAAAAAAAGTTTGTAATAAAGTAATAAAATTTCCTTAGGTTATAATAGTGATGTAATTTTTATTGTATAGTTAATGATTTCCTATACTTATTTTAATTTTGGAAAATAAATAATTAAGGTTTACTAGTTAGTTAAATATGTGAGTAATAAATTTACAGTAAAGACTACGCGTTATTGACCCCGTCATGCCAGTAAATTTTTGTGCATTCTCTAATAATAATTTTTTTTTAATTCTGGTCTTAAAAAAAATTAGAAGCTCTATTAATTATAAAGCGGTGTACATGTGAAACAACGACTGAATATTATAAAGCGGTTGTATATTGTGAAATGTCCAAAAATACTTATTATTAGCAAAGATTTAGGTTTCTATATTTCAAATTGAATAATGCTCAATTATTTAAATAACCTGATTTGCTAATGTGCATAAAAAGCGATATTAAAAAAATGTGGAAAAGTTTTCCCAATTGACATATTTTTACTTACAGCGCAACACTTTTCTTTTACAAATGGATACCTACAACCAGTTTGTAGCCTTTGTGGTCTATCTCCTTTTTAGACCAAGTCCTATATGTCATTTTACTTTAATTGGGAAAGAAATTCCAAAAGTAACATTAATACTGTATAAGCTTCGGTAAATAAAAAATATTAGCCAGGTATGAGAAGTTTTTAGGGTAATTGCAAATAATGAAGCCTGTTTTAAGGAAGCGAATAATCAATATATTATTATTAACTAACAATGTATATAATTGGATACTTCAGTTTTATAATTACAAGTAAAATTAAGAGAAAGTAGGAGAAAATGATTTAATTAAAGAAATATTTTGATTATAACTTAAATTTACTGGAATATTTATTTCCTAATTTTGCACAGTTGCAACACAATAATTATATGTATGTATACAAGCGTATGTGCGACGTGCTTTCGGCGCTGTTAACAGCTATTTATTATACAGAGATTAAAGACGATTTTTTTAAACAAAATAAAAAACTGTATTTAAGTATTTATACACTAAAATTGCCATTAAAAAATTACCATATAAAAGTATGTTAATAAATAGTGGTGACTACAAATGTACAGAGTGGGCAACTAAGAATGCGAGGTACTGTATCTGGCAAACTATCCATCGTAGAGGCTTGCGCAAAAAAAAGTTATTACTAAAACGGCCAATACAAAAACCTGGAAAATATTTTTAAGTTTCTGAAATGGCCGCTAGAGGGCGTAACTGCAATCTTAAATCTAAAAAAGTGATGTTTCTGTGAATTCTGCTATATTAACCTAATAAAAAAATAACTGATCTTTGAAGTCGAGGATAATCTGAACATTTTTTGTTTGGCACTTTTTGACGTATCTATAAAAATAAAGTGGTGGGGGGTATTCAAAAGTTTCCTTAAATCACCCCCCCCCCCCCGTATCTTCGAAACGACTAATCCGATTTTAACAAACTTGGGCGCGTTGAAAAGAGCTTTTCTTGAGCTACAAATGTTAAGATAATTGAACTTTTGTTAGTTTCACATGTCGTCGTTAGAGGGCTTTGTTCGATATTCCGACAGAAACGGTTAATTTTTGCAAAAAAATTAAATGCATTGGTATGACTTTTTTTCATGAACAAGTAGCTAAATGATGCCTAAACAAGCTCGCGAAAACCGCATCTCAATATCTTGTTCCTAACCTAAAATATCGGCCAAAGAAAACTTTATACGAAAATCCCTTAAATTTTTATTTTTTTTTAACTATATTTTTCTGGAATTCTTTCTATTATATGAGTTATGGCCGTAAAAAGGACCGATTTAAAGGAGGAAGGTTTTAATGCCCCCGTAAATGCCCGAAATGCTGACTATCACTCTGTGCATTGGTGAGGCCTCTTATGGGTAGACAAAACTGCAGCTTCAATTTCGGCTCTGACTAGGTTACCTAGAAATTGCGATTTTAAATGTTTGTAAATTTATACACCAGAATAAAATCACCCTTTTTGAAATTACTACGGGCAAGTAAGCAATGCTAAAAGTTATACGAAAGCCCTATCTTTGTTTGTTTAAATGCATATCACTATGGATATATACGAAAAATACAATTAATAGAAGCAGGAAATGGAAACAGATACCTAAACAAAACATACATAATCCTCAAATTGTCAAAGTAACGCGCAAGCATTGACAACTATTGAGTCAATACTTTCGCGTTACTTTGAGCAATTTTTGTGCTTTCAAAATGCGTTTTACGAATAATGAAGCTGTTGATATGCTTGCGGTTTATTTTGAATGTCTTCAGAATGCCACAGTAGCTAAAAGAGTTTATGCGGCTCGATATCCAAATCGGCGTCCTTGCGATGTAAGAGTTTTTCCCCGATTAGTGGCGAGCTTACGAGCCAATGGGAGTTTTCGGCCTACGTTTCAACGGCAAAGAATTGGAAGAACACAAGAAAATATTAACCGTGTACTGGGCTATATTGAAGGAAATCCTCATGTTAGCACAAGAGCATTATCCACTGAGTTGGGCATATCACGGACAACGGTTCAAAATATTTTGAAGGACCATAGGTAAGTTCTAATGGCCATCAAACTATATAGGTATTCGTTTAAACTTTTTTTAATTACTTTAAGAATGCACCCATGTCATGTCGTTTTGCATCAGGCCTTGAAAGAGGAAGATTTTGATCGAAGGTTAGACTATTGCCATTGGATGTTAGGCATGATACGCGAAAATAGAGAATTTTTGTTTCAAATTCTTTGGACCGATGAAGCCACCTTCAATAGTGACGGGAGAGTCAATCTGCACAATATGCCTTAATTGGTCTGCAGAAAATCTCCATTGGTTGCGTGAAGTTCAGCGCCAAGGACGTTGGAGTTTAAATGTATGGTGTGGCATGCTGGGAGGCAGAATTATTTGGCCATATTTTTTCGAGCAACCCCTAAAAGGCAATGTGTTTCTTGACTTTTTGGCCAATTAATTACCGCTGTTGTTGGAAACAAGGCAATGTGAGTAATAAATTTACAGTAAAGACTACGCGTTATTGACCCCGTCATGCCAGTAAATTTTTGTGCATTCTCTAGTAATTATAAAACAGAGTACACGTGAAACAACGACTGAATATTATAAAGCGGTTATATATTGTGAAATGTCCAAAAACCCTTATTAGCAAAGATTTAGGTTTCTATATTTCAAATTGAATAATGCTCAATTCTTTAAATAACCTGATTTGCTAATGTGCATAAAAGCGATATTAAAAATGTGGAAAAGTTTTCCCAATTGACATATTTTTACTACAGCGCAACACTTTTCTTTTACAAATGGATACCTACAACCAGTTTGTAGCCTTTGTGGTCTATCTCCTTTTAGACCAAGTCCTATATGTCATTTTACTTTAATTGGGAAAGAAATTCCAAAAGTAACATTAATACTGTATAAGCTTCGGTAAATAAAAAAAATTAGCCAGGTATGAGAAGTTTTAGAGTAATTGCAAAGCCTGTTTTAAGGAAACGAATAATCAATATATTATTGTTAAACAACAATGTATATAATTGGATACTTCAGTTTTATAATTACAAGTAAAATTAAGAGAAAGTAGGAGAAAATGATTTAATTAAAGAAATATTTTGATTATAACTTAAATTTACTGGAATATTTATTTCTAATTTTGCACAGTTGCAACACAATAATTATATGTAGGTATACAAGCGTATGTGCGACGGCTTTCGGCGCTGTTAACAGCTATTTATTATACAGAAATTAAAGACGATTTTTAAACAAAATAAAAACTGTATTTAAATATTTACATACTAAAATTGCCATTAAAAATTACCATATAAAAGTATGTTAATAAATAGTGGTGACTACAAATGTACAAAAATTAAGGAAGGCTTATTAATTGAAACAGTGTCAAATGCACAGATCAAACCGGCAATTAAAATTAATTTTTTTATTGATCACGAAGTAGAGGTTACACCTCATCCAGTTCTAAACAGTAGCAAGAGAGTGATATTCTGCAGAGATTTACTAAACTGTAAATGTAAGAAATTCTGGAAGGCCTATCAGAACAAGGAGTCGTCTTTGTAAGGCGCATTAAGAGTAAAAAGGATGGAATAATTTCCGATAGTCCTCTTCACGTATTAATGTCCAGTACACCCATACTGCAAAAAAAAAATAATCGCAGCTATTAATAGCTTAGAACTTAGACCATATATTCCGTCGCCTGTACGATGCTTTAAGTGTCAAAAATTGGGGCATGTTTCGCAACGATGCAAAGCCGAAGAAAGCATGAGAGTCGCCCTTGTGCCCAATCTATAAAATGTGTAAATTGTGAATTAAATCACTCTGCGAGATCGAAACAATGTCCCAAGTACTTAAAAGAAGCCGCAATACAAAAATTTAAAGTAACAGAAAGAATCAGCTATTCTGAAGCAAGGAAAAATTATCTGTCAAATAGTGGCCAAATAGTGCGGCAAAGGACAATATCTCCTGTATCATCAAAGATATCGAAAAAAATTTCAGGAGTTATTAAGGGTTAAGAGTGTTACAGGCTAAATACTCCCTAGAGCATCCAGTCCGTAAAGGCAATTTGTACCACGGCATAGCTCGGTGGTGTGGGCGTTCTTACTTAAAGATGGTAAAAGGCACTCGTAGCAACTCCAACAATCGTCAAAATCGCTAGATAAAATCAAAAAGGCGCCACCTGTTATAATCATTTATAGCGGAGAACGTCATGAACTGATGTTAGATTGGCCTAACAGGAAACGGTCACTCAAAAATTTACTACTTCTACAAAATCTACTCCAAAAATATTAACGCCAGGTTCACCTAAACTTCAATAAGCTGCTTAAGCTTTAAATGTAAAACCAAAACTCACTAAATATTTCGACAAACGTGCGTCAAAATGATTAGCTTAATTAATCCAAAATAACTGCGAACGGTAATCTAATTCTACAAGTGAACACGAAAATATGTCACCACAAAACTAAACAAACGCGATCAAAAATTTATGAAGTTCTAAAATTTATCAAATGCCGATATCGGGATGTAATACCCAAATTCCAAAATAAGTTACCTAGCTGCCATAACAAACAATTATATTCGCTTAACTGTTCGGCAAATCGGGCACTAAAATGTCTCCAATAAGTCGATAGCTATAAAAATACTTCAAAGGTATCTCGCAACTTTTCGAGATACCCCGTATGCACCAAAAACAATACAATCAGCTCTTCGGCCAGCAAACTCATACTACGTTATCTAAATGTATTACGTCAAACCATAATGAATCTCGTTCCTCAAAATTTACCTTTAATTATTTAAAAAAACTAAATAACTTTCATCAAATGAAGTCAATTACTAGCAATCTTAAATGTGAATCAAAAGGTTTCTATTCCGTTATTACTTTACGTCAAAATTGTAGCACAGATGACGAATCACAATAGATTAATGTCTATCAATAAAACGGTTATAAACAATAACAATGGTCGTATGTTATGACATTTACATTTATCTCAAATTTTGATACAGTTACCTAAAAACATTAAATTTAGCAATTCCAAAATCATGTATTATAAACAAAGACCTTTCATTAAATACAACAGAAATAATAAAAATATCGGTAATATAAACTTTCGATACACAGAATTTGCACAACAAAAAAAATCAGGATATAAACAATAAATTGTGAGGATGAATACGCCTGTTTCCAAAATTGCCTGAAGGGCCTATATACGGTAGATTACACAAGCAAGCGTTTGCATCCTCCCACATAAACACAAAAATAAAAACACACTTTATTATTGTCACCAAAAATAAAATAAACGTTACCTTACATAACACCAACAAGAAAGGGATGTTCTTTCTCCTCTGAACTACAATAATCGGTCGGACAACAGGTCCACCAAGTACTAAATAATTCGACAGTGGGCTATTACGGTACGCTTTCCATGTGAAATTTCACAAACAACAAATCTTATTCATATTTACTCGAACTTAATTTATGACAGTTACTTCAACCAAAACTACTTTAACTAATTCTTCATTTGATTCAACGTGAATACACAACTATTTACAAAGCGTTACTTGATTAATTTTACTCATTCAAACTTAAATTCGGTATATTATTTCAACGGCGTCTTCTTATTAACGATATTTACAAAGTTGATCCGCACAAGGCGCAAAAGAACTCCGAAGGAGTTAGGACACCTAATTTATCATATGCCAAAGCAGTGGAAAGCAAATCCACAAACCTAGACGTGGTTTTAGAAAACTTATTACCGACGTTAACGGAAACAATAACCAACACGGTTAATTAAAGCAACAAGGCCACTTTAATGCAATATAAATCATGTGATAACATGGCCTCTCTGATTCTAGTCAAACAATGTCGCAAGACAAGGACAAAAGTGAAAAAGAACTGTAGAAAGAGATTCTACATCGTCAGAGCGCGATACAGATTCTAACATAATAAAAAAGAAAGTGGGTCGGCCACCAGGTCGGAAGAATAAAGGCAGATCTCCAAGGGGTGAATCCTTGGAGAAGGAGATGGATAAACTATCTCTAGTCATTAGATAAGTGAGTCGAGGATAAATTATGCGATATTTTTGCTGTGATAATTTTATTGTGGTATTTTACTGTGATATTTATACTATGATATTTTGCTGTGTTACTAATTTCGTTTATATTTATTTTCTCGTTTGTTTGCGCTTTATCAATTGTTAATTTATTATCTACTTTACTTTTTTGTTTTATTATGTGTTACCGTGATCTATTTTATTTATTCTAACCAATCATGGATAAAGTCCTTCAATGGAACTGTAGCGGCTGTCGTAAAAGCTCAGGAGAGTTGAGGATAATAACAAAAAAGTACCTTCCTTTACTTGTTTGTTTACAAGAAACACATTTTAAAAACACTGACAACTTTGATCTACTCCAGTATAACTGTCTACAACGAGACATGTCACATAATTTACGTGCAAAAGGCGGTGTAGCTATTATGTTAATCAAGAATTACAACTGAATACACGATTACAAGCAGTAGTAACTTTAGTGACATACCCTATAAAGCTATCAATATGTAATATCAATCTACCAGACGATCAATGGCTATAAGATGTAGAGGATATCATCGAAAAACTTCCAAAACCCATAATCCGCTGTGGAGTTCGTGTGACAAACGAGAGAAAATTCTAGAGGAAGTCGTTGATAATAAAGCAATTGTTCTCCTTAACGATGGTAGACCGACGTTTTTTAACGCTAGGTCGAATTCGTTCTCAGCCATACACCTGACCATGTGCTCGCCTAGTATATCTCACTTATGGGAAACAGTAGACGACTTACATGGAAGTGATCAAAGCCACCAACCATCAGCTGAGAAATGGTGCTCAAATAAGCCAAATGGGAAGAATTCAGAAAAACGTATCTCCAGTAAACCGAAACCAGGATATTAATGTCATAATCGAGAATTTTAATAAATCGATTATCCGAGCTGCAAATCTACCTAAATCAAAAGGCCAAACGAACAGAATACCCGTTCCTTGGTGGAATTGCTATTTAATAGGGAAATCATTAGCGATAATTTGCGAGTAGCCGAAGCGTTCGCAGATTATTACAAAGGGGTAAGCAGCACAGAAAATTACGAGAGAAACTCCAGGGCCAACAAAGATCAAAGAGAAATACCTCTAAGTTTCTTAAATTACTCTGAACAACTTTATAATGTCTCCATCTCTATGGAAAAACTAAAAGCGGAAATAAAACTGCTGAGGAATACAGCGGGGGGAATTGATAATATTCCAAACCACATACTAAAGAACTTGCCCCAAAAACAATTAAAAGACCTGTTGTACATATTCAATAAGGTATGGCATGAGGGATGCTATCCACCGCTATGGAAACTGGGAGTAATAATTCCCATATTAAAACCAAGAAAAAATTATTTAAACGTAGAAAGCTACAGGTCCATCTCTCTAACTTCCCGTGTACGATAAATACTAGAACGAATTGTTAACAGAACTGGTGAAAGTCATTTCAGAAAACAATCTGATTAATGAGCACCAGGCAGGTTTTCGTAAAGAGCATTCCGCAAATGACAACCCAGTACGTATTGTCAGCGAAATTCAAGAAGGTTTCCTAGAGAACAAACACACTACCGCAGTATTCTTCGATATAGATAAAGCGTTTGACACTATATGGAGGTACGCCGTAATATTGAAACTGTACAAGTGAGGAATTGCAGGTAATACGGGAAAGTTCATTCAACCCTTTCTTGATGACAGGTACTTTAAAGTAAGAATCAGAAATGCACTGTCAACTGCACACAAATTAGAAAACGGCATCCCTCAGGGATCGCCTGTTAGTGTAACATTATTCAGTATTGCTATAAATAGTATCACTAGCACACTGGATAGCTCTATTGGCAGATGTGTATACGTTGACGATGTAGCAATATATCACTCTAACTCTAACGAATTCAATCTTACAAAGAGCAGTTAATGCTATAAAACAGCAAGCGGACAGTGTAAGCTTCCGAATTTCGACCATCTTTACTGTGGACAAACCATGTTGAGGAATTAGTTACAAAGGTAAGGAAAATAGTCAACATAACAAAATTACATTACACAAAACATTAATTCTATCCCGCATTGACTATGGTTCGATTATATATATATATATATATATATATATATATATATATATATATATATATATATATATATATTCCGATTACGCAAGCTTGATGTTATTCAAAATATCTGTTTAAGATATGCCATAGGTGCTTATCAAACAAGTCCCGCAACTAGTACTTACGCGGAGTCCGGAGTGCTTCCTTTAAAATACAGAAGGCTGTGGCTTCTGTTAAAATATGCATGTAAGGTTTTTTTCAACGAGGGACATATCAATTATCCATTATTAAGACAAGAAGGTGAAGGTACAAAATCAAACGTACCAATTCACAACACAATATCTAAAACATGTTTAAGATTAATTATCGAAGTCAAAAATGACCTGAAAGATATACAGTACATTAAAAATAAAATATGGGAGAAATGGCAAGAGGAGTGGGAATCAGAAAATAGATCGCTAAAGCAACATTAACCAGCAAAAAGCGATATTTCCTAATGACTAGACGGCATAGCGTAGTTTTAACAAGGTTGAGGATAGGACATACAAAAATAACACATTCTCATATACTATCAGGTCCAACTAACTAAACAATTATGCCAGAACTGCTCAATCCCAATCACGATAAAACATATTTTTGATGAATGTCCAAGGTCACAAGCAATAAAACAAGTATTTTCGTTACTGCAATTAACTAATACGTTTTCAAAAGTATAGAAATACAGTATGATGTGCTGTGGTTAATAACCTTAACGGTTGCCACCACGTAAAAAAATACGCAAAGGAGATACATAATCACAACCAAATTATTATATATATATATATATATATATATATATATATATATATATATATATATATATATATATATAAACATATAAACATATACATATACAGGGTAGTTCAGTGATATAAGGCCAAACTTAAATAGGCAGTTACTCCCTTAAATACAAGACCGTTAGCCCCCTTTTTCACTCCCTATCTTTTACGGCACTGCATTTTTTTGCAATTTAAACGTTTCTTTAATTTTAAATTTAATTTAGAAAAAGAAATTGCTCTTGAAAATATTTTATTAGAAGCTTATTTACAGAGATATTTTAGAAGTATTTCGTTTTGTTAACGGTCCATGGAAATTGAATATTGTATCTAAAACCAAATTTAATATTTTTTATAATAAATGTTCAAATTGTCGCCCTTCCTCGTGGATACAGGCTTGACATCGTCTTAACATTGAACTGCGAACTCTGTCGAAGATACCTGGTATTTCTCGTAATTCATGGAAGGCGGCAAAAATTCTGTTTACCAAGCCATCTCGACCATTAACAGGAGTGTCATAAACTGTAGATTTGATATATCCCCAAAGGAAAAAAACCAATGGGCGTTAAATCGGGTGATTTAGGGGGCCAGGAGAAGGGACTACCACGTCCAATCCAACGATCTGGATATGTGTTATTTAAGTAATTTCGGGCTTGGGCCTAAAAATGAGGGGGTGCTCTATCATGCTGGAATATCATCCTATTCCAAATATCTAGGGGAATATCCTCCAGTAATTCCAAAAGAGGTGAATTCAAGATAAACTTGACCGCTAACGTTGGGAGGTAAAATAAAAGGTCCATTCAAAGAGGTTTGAATGATTGCTCCCCAACATTAACTGAGAACCGTTGTTGATGACCACGTACGACGGCAGCGTTAGGGTTCCTGTGACTCCAGATACGGCTGTTCCGTATGTTGAACATATCATTCCTAGTGAACCATGCCTCACCCGAAGCAAAAGAAAGCACACCTGCAGATCTCCCCAAAAAAACAGCTACAATTCTGTTCTACGCGCAAAGTCTGCTTGATCTAGCGATTCAACTTTCTGCTTTTTAAACGGTTTTCATGCGAAACTCTCTAAACCTATATGTGAGAAACACCCATATCGTTAGCCACGGCATGAGTGGTTGTGGATGGATTTTCTGCTACACGCTCTAAAACCTCCTCTTCAAAACACAATGTTCACCTGAGCCCCATTTGTCCAGGGCGCGTAGGACATTTGAGAACACCAGTCTCTCTTAAACGAGCATGAATGCGTTGGAAAGTTTTACGGTTTGGATGCTGCCGATCAGGAAAACGTTAGCGATACAACAGGCCAAAATGTCTTGACAACAGTAAATAAATATGGCTATAAAAAACTACCTATCAATTTTATCAATGATAGACTGATTTTGTTAAAATACATTATTTTAAATAATTCAAATGTAAGACTGTAAAATATCTTAAATATCTCTGTAAATAAGCTTCTAATCAAAAATTTTCAAGAGCCATTCCTTTTTCTAAATTAAATTTAAAAATAAAAAAGAAAAAATGCAGTGGTGTGAAAGATAGGGAGGGAAAAAGGGGGCAAACCCTGAATATTATTGTTCATGCCAAGTTTCATCAAAATCGGTTTAAATTTACACGAATTATAACCAAAAACTGTAATATTTGAAACTATGATACCCTGTACCTTTTAAACGAAAAACCATTTTGAGTTGAAATTTATTTGTTCAACTTATATTTAAGAGAGAAACTGCCCCTTTAAGTTTGGCTCAATATTACTGAAACACCCTATATATATATATATATATATATATATATATATATATAATTAATCAACAAAAAAAGAGAAAACAAGAATGATTCGCAGAAAATTTCTTTTGTCGGTGGCGTTGAACTTTGCCTTGTTTATAATTGTGTTCGGCATAATTTACGAAAATATAATGATTAATTAATTGCGCAATGAAATAAAGTAGCCATGCTATGTTAATTGAGATTTCTATTAGAGTAATTCATAATTACCAAATTGAAATTCATGTAAAAGTATAATTTGCTAATAATCGTTATGTTATTTTTAATTAACATTATGAAATTCTAAGTAGGTGTATATGGTCAATTACTATGGAATTTAGTGTGTAAGTCCAAGACCAATTACAATTTGACAGTAAAACGAGGACGACATAAGAGAACAACGGCATGCATTTTTTGTCAAGAAAAATATGTACATTTGGTATTTAAATAACCATTCTCGCAATACCAGACATAAAATGTACAACTAAATACATAAAATTGCCACTAAAACACTAAAAAAAACATTTTTTATTGTTTTTTATATTGCAATTACCGTTTGTAAATGGCAAACAGAAATGAACGAAAACAATTTGAGTCATTCGACTCCAAAAACTTTCCCACTTTACAGTGTTTTAGTCAATACGATAGAAAGGGAGTAAATGAAAAGTAAAATATAGAATACTTTCATACATTTGTTAAATTTTGATTATCATAATTTGTTAAACCGAATTGTAGTATATTCCAAATTAACAAATTGTATACTTTCGCAAAATTTTTGTAATGTTCTTGATGTTATTTGTATTACTCCGTAAAGCCTGCACCCATTTATACAAAATTCTATTGGAATTTGGCTCTTGAACAATTGGGTCAGGTTGGAATGAAATTTGAATTCAAGTTTTTAAGTTATTTCGACCGAAAGAAAAATCAAATCCCCCCGTCTCACTCCTTATTGTGCAACACCACCACCTCCAAAAATCACAGGAGTTGAGACATTTTCATGCTAAACACTTATGTTAAGTTTTAATACAATTCATTTTAAATTTTTTGAGTTGGCCAAAAGCAAATCACGTGTATCCGTCTTACTCATCACCTCTCATATTTACCAACATCAAAAATAAGTAGGTTATCACGCATATACTGGCTTTCATAAAAATCGCAACACTTGGAAATTGTTGATCAATTTTAATTGAATTTTCAAAATACTTTTTTTTGGCATTCGTTAGCTGTCATTTAGCAAGAATAAATCTTATTAAAGTTATTGGTGTGTAGTGACTGTTAATATTGCGACTAGTTTGTGCACTATTGCCTTGTGATAATTTAAGAATGTCAACAGTTCGCCAATGTGCAAATTATTGGCAACTAAATGGTCTTGAATGTGGCCGCATTGTTGGTATGAGAGAGGCCGGACTTTCATATAGAGATATTGTTGACCGTGTTGATGATGATGTTGCAACGGTGGGAACATGTTGGTCTAGATGATCCGATAAAGGGGTTTAATAACGCCGCCTTGGATTTGGATGTACACAGGTTAATTATATAGGTCATGTTTAGGATTCTTGACCAAAAGAGATAGATTTACAACTCGTCAATTGCAATAGGCTGGATGGGATGTACATGACGCAGAATTCAGACCGCCCATTTGCTTTCTCTTTCTCCACTTCACCGTACCCGCAGTCTAGAATAGAGTAACGTTTCGATTTTTTTGTGGGCTCACGATGTTCGTAGGAGAGTCGGGCGTATTAGTACAGAAAGCAAAAGTTTAACATTTTATTTATACTGCAACATAGTTGTCACACAACGAGTGATATCAGGTGCAATATGTTATGGTAACAGATCACCCTTGGTCTGCATTGGTGGCAACTTAAACGTAGTCAATTACATTGACAATGTACAGGAGCCTGCTGTACTTCCATATCTTCGGGATTCGAATATCCAATTTTCCAACTAGATAACGTACGCCCTCGTACGGTAAGAGATACAATACGCTGTTTTCAAGAAGCTAACATTGTTGTTTTCCCATGGCCCACACACACACACACACACACACACACACACACACACACACATATGCGCATGCAGCGCGCACACACACACGCACACATGGACACGCACACATAGACACACACACACACACAAACACACAAACACACAAACACAAACAAACACACAAACACACAAACACAAACACACAAACACACAAACACAAACACACAAATACACAAACACACAAACACACAAACACACAAACGCTCAAACACACAGACACACAGACACACAGACACACAAACACACAGACACACAGACACACACACAGACACACAAACACTCAGACACACAGACACACAGACACACAGACACACAGACACACAGACACACAGACACACAGACACACAGACACACAGACACACAGACACACAGACACACAGACACACAGACACACAGACACACAGACACACAGACACACATACACACAAACACACAAACACACAAACACACAAACACACAAACACACAAACACACAAACACACACAAACACACAGACACACAGACACACACACAAACACAGACACACAGACACACAGACACACAGAAACACAGACACAAAGACACACAGACACAGACACACAGACACACAGACACACAGACACACAGACACACAGACACACAGACACTCAGACACACCTACACGGACACACGGACACACGGTTATACGGACACACGGACACACAGGCACACAGACACACAGACACACAGACACACAGACACAGACACACAGACACACAAACACACAAACACACAAACACAAACACACAAACACACAAACACACAAACACACAAACACACAAACACACAAACACAAACACACAAACACACAAACACAAACATACAAACACACAAACACACAAACACAAACACACGAACACAAGGACACACGAACACACGGACACACGAACACACGGACACACGGACACACGGACACACGGACACACGGATACACTGACACACGGACACACGGACACACGGACACACGGACACACGGACACACGGACACACGGACATACGGACACACGGACACACGGACACACTGACACACGGACACACAGACACACAGACACACAAACACACAAACACACAAACACACAAACACACAAACACACAAACACACAAACACACAAACACACAAACACACATACACACACACACACACACACACACACACACAAACAAACACACAAACACACAAACACAAACAAACACACAAACACACAAACACAAACACACAAACACACAAACACACAAACACACAAACACACAAACACACAAACACAAACACACAAACACACAAACACACAAACACACAAACACACAGACACACAGACACACAGACACACAGACACACACACACAGACACACAAACACACAGACACACAGACACAGACACACAGACACAGACACACAGACACACAGACACACAGACACAGACACACAGACACACAGACACACAGACACACAGACACACAGACACACAGACACACAGACACACAGACACACAGACACACAGACACACAGACACACAGACACAGACACACAGACACACAGACACACAGACACATAGACACACAGACACACAGACACACAGACACACAAACACACAGACACACAGACTCACAGACACACAGACACACAGACACACAGACACACAGACACACAGACATACAGACACACTACACACACACACAAACACACAGACACACGGACACACAGACACACAGACACACAGACACACAGACACACAACACTCAGACACACAGACACACAGAGACACACAGACACATACACACAGACACACAGACACACAGACACACAGACACACAGACACACAGACACACAGACACACAGACACACAGATACACAGACACACAGACACATAGACACACAGACACACAGACACACAGACACACAGACACACAGACACACAGACACGCAGACACACAGACACTCAGACACACCTACACACGGACACACGGACACACGGACACACGGTTATACGGACACACGGACACACAGACACACAGACACACAGACACACAGACACACAGACACACAGACACACAAACACACAAACACACAAACACAAACACACAAACACACAAACACACAAACACACAAACACACAAACATAAACACATAAACACACAACACACAACACAAACACACAAACACATAAACACACAAACACACACACACACACAAACACAAACACAAACATACAAACACACAAACACACAAACAACCAAACACACAAGGACACACGGACACACGGACACACGGACACACGGACACACGGACACACGGACACACGGACACACGGACACACGGACACACGGACACACGGACACACGGACACACGGACACACGGACACACGGACACACGGACACACGGACACACGGACACACGGACACACATACACACGGACACACGGACACACAGACACACAGACACACAGACACACAAACACACAAACACACAAACACACAAACACACAGACACACAGACACACAGACACACAAACACACAAACACAAACACACAAACACACAAACACACAAACACACAAACACAAACACACAAACACACAAACACACAAACACACAAACACACAAAACCACAAGGACACACGGACACACGGACACGCGGACACGCGACACGCGGACACGCGGACACGCGGACACGCGGACACGCGAACACGCGAACACGCGAACACGCGAACACGCGAACACGCGAACACGCAAACACGCAAACACACAAACACACAAACACACAAACACAGAAACACACAAACACACAAACATACACACCCACTAAAATGAAAAAAGATTTTAAAATCCAAAAAACAATATTTTATACCATAATTCAGTCAAGAATTCAAAAATAATCTATGATTCTTAATGAATCTATTATCATAATTTTAATTATTTTCTTGGCGATGTGCTCCATAACAATCGAAAAATAAAAAAAGCGACTGTTTCAACCAAGAACATACACTGAATGAATGTATTAGCTTTTCTGTTTGGTAATGGTACCAATTTAAATTTTGTGGGCCGCGTTTCATCAATATGGAAGCAACGAAGCGCACCGTAATAAGCTAATTTTCATGTGTAAATATGGTGTGACCATTCGCAGTTGATTGTAAATCATCGCGGGCAGTTGTCCGCTTTAAACCTAAAAGTCTTTAATTTTAGCATAAATATTCTTAAAACACAATCCCATCCGTAAACCAAAATGTGTTCAAAATCTTTGTGTAAAGCACATACTATGAACATGAAGAAATAAACTATTTTGGAATTCAGATAGAGTGTAACTAAATACGAATTATTTTAACACAGAAAATTGAATAGCTTTTAATAATGTGGATTACAAGTAGGAATGGTCACGAACCACACAAATGTGTACAAATATGTTTCCGCCGTTTTTATAAAAAAGGGCATTTATTGTGAAAGAACGGAACCTACTGCTTTATTCAAGTACTGTCCATCACTTGCCACTACTTTTTCTGTTCTTTCTGGCAGCATACGGGTACCGAGTCTGAAGAATGCTTTATGTTTTGAGACTATCAACGAATTGATCCAATTTTTGGTATGCTTATATGATGTGAGCAACAGCTGCTCAGACAGGCCATGCACCATCGATCGAAACAGGTGGAAATCAGAAAGAGCAATGTCTGGTGAATACGGCGGGTAGAGTAAATCTTCCCAATTGAGTGTTTCCAAATGGGTTGTGACCGTGTCGGTGCGACATGTGGAGTATAATTTTGTTGTGTCTGGAGTAGTATTTGGTGCGCTGTTCCATGAGTGGTCGACTCAATCTTAACAATTGTATTCGATAGACAGCCCCAGTAACGGTTTCGTTCGGTTTGAACAACGCATAATGTACGACACCAAGTTGATCCGACTAAACACACACCAAGAGCATTTTTCAATGAATATTTGGCTTAGCTGTAGATGCTGAAGCATGACCAGGTGGTTCCATAATTTATTCTTTTTGGATTATCATAGTGAATCTATTTTCATGATCAGAAGACCCTTTCGTTTATGCATGCCTGGTAAGCAGAATATCACATGTCAAACATCGGCGGTCAACGCTTATCGGCGTCAGTTCATATGGAACCCAATTTCCTTGTTTTTGAATTATTCCCTATGATTTCAACCGATGTGAAATTGCTTGTTGAGTCACTCTAATGTAAGTGTAAGTTCTTGCGTTTTACACGAATATTGATCCAATAATGCTTACAATTCCGCGTTTTCGAACACTTACGGTCTTCTGCTACGTTTTCTGCCATCGATGTCAAATTCACTGTTCTTAAACTTTTGATATCACTCACGACAACTTCTCTCACTTAAACCCCATATAGCTATTTGGTCAAAAATCGTGGCAATACGGGCTTAATATTTTCTAGCAGGACCAAATACCAAACTACTCAAAATTAACAGGATGAATTGTGTTTACTTAGTACACTTTTGTACTAATTTGTACCACACACAATAATGTTGTTCCACTAGGCGTAATACTTTGCTAGCAGGGCCAAAGGCATCCTAAACCAAAATGAATGAGATAAACTGTGTTTATTTAGTACTTATTTTGAGCTATTTTGTAGAAGATAAGATCATTTTGTACCTTTTGCCATTCAAAAATCGTTGAGATGCTAGCTTAGGTACTAACAGGGCCAAAGTCCAAACTGAACAATAATTAATGCGACGAGTCGTATTTTTTAGTAAGTACTGTAACGTTAACTTATAGCTATTAGAAAAAGCGTGTACACTGTGTACAAGCTGGAAGAATCATTTGAAAAAAATCAGCTCTACTGCAAAATAGTTATTTCCGTAACTAATACTAAAATTTGTTGCACGACAGATAAAGTTACAAACCGTTACTGAACCTATATAATATGTGCATTAATGCCAGGGCACATTGTATTAAAAATAAATTCAATTTTGAGGGTACGCAGTTAAAACATTAGTTAAAGAAAGCTGACCCACAAATGAAAAACAAATGAATCTCAACTTCATGATTATGAATAATAGTTATTTATTGTATAATTCGGGCTTGAACATTATCTGTCAATATATATGAGTACTTTAGCAGTACTGAATAACCGGGGTTCTTGTTCAGTACGTTCTCAAATTTATTTTGAAGAACTCTTCCCTTAGGTTCAGGAATGCGCTGAATTTGTTTTTTTGGTCCTCTACGATTCTCACGCTATCGTATAATGGTAGGCCCTGTTTTTGAAGCTCTATTAAAGCTTTTGGCAAAAAAGCCAAATGATTTCTAATTTGATTATTCTGAATTAAAGCTTTTAATCTGGTAAGTAAATCGGCATCTTCTTCTAAATCTGTGACAAATTTTGCAAATTCACGGAAATTGTCCGCATAAAACAGGGCTGCCTTCAGCCACGTACCCCAGCGAGTGATAGTTGGTACCGGAGGAAGCGGCGTGCTTGGCATCAGAGCTGTATATTTTAAGATGCGAGAAGACGCTTTGAGGAACGAATTTTTGCCTGTAAAAAGGAATACACATAGGGAGTGAATAAACAAGAGCATAACGCTCGGGTAGAACACCTTTAAGGTTTTAGCTGCCTTAATCATATATGGTGCCGCGTCAGACAACAAAATCAGTACACATTTCTTGATATCCAAACCAATCACACCAATTAACAGATTGGTAATATAGAAACCTAAAAGTATTAAATAATTAGTTAATATCGGAAAGATTTACTCGTATACGAAATTACGAATCTCTCGCGTCCGTTGTCTCGTCAAGTATACATAATTATCTCCGACCGATTCCTTTATTAACGCATTTCGCAGCTCCTCATAGAACCTTTTGTCAGAAGGGTCTGCTTAAGTTGCGACTTTTCCAATGCGCGTTTGTGACTTTCTTTCGAATCTAATTACTCGGCTTCAAATAAACACAAAAATATTGACGTCAATTCAATGACTCAGTCTCATAAAAAAACACACTTAAATTGTGCGTAAATGTTCAATTGTTTACTTAATAGGCGGTGATACTAGCTACTTTCAACGTCTGACAATACTATTCTATACAAGCATAACAAATGGTTATAATAAACAAATTGCGCTCTCCGTGTAACCCATTCGACACATATAATTCCGATACAAATTCGTCAGTATAACAAATGAAAGGAACACTCCAATAAATTTGGATTATAACACGGATGAATACGCTTATAATAGGATTTAAACGATAAACTACTAAAGGGTTAATATCAAAAGACATCGTATTTTGATCGTTAGAACATACACAACAATTTATTAAAATTTGACAACCACAGCCAAAAAAGTGCACAGAAATGGTTGCTTTAACTTGGTTCAGCCCCTTTGTTATACACACATCTGTTGAAAACCCAGAGGATGATCTCTATGGCGGCCTCAGAAATAGGGTCGAAGTTGAAACTGCGCTCGATTCGCAAAGTAAGATCCAACTCGTGAATGATTCTCTTCCCAATGCGTTTTGATTGATATTACAATTGGTTGTACGCTACACTAATATTTATACGTCCACGATACTTGTTAACTGTACTCTAATTATATAGAAGTTCCGAATAACACTATTTTAAAATATAAAAAATGCTTATTTATTTATAGCAAGTTATTTGTTATCGGTTCAGCTGTACACTAAAAGCTGAACTATATTAATATTTATTCGCACACACGATGGAACTCCAACAAGAATTAATGACCGGCACTTAACTAATCTGCGAGGAACGAAGTCGCTAATATATCCCCCAACTGAAGGGTAATGGAAAGACTTCCAATGATATACCTCACTAAGCCTCCTGGTATGGGCGTAAATAGTTCATTACCTCCAAACAAACAAAACAAGATAGCTGAGGCTGCGGCTTCCCTTTCCAGACTGCCTTATGCTACATTCATTTCACGCCATCTTCAATATCATCTCCCTTCTATGTTAATTAACCAATCACACATTTATTCAAATTATAAACGCTGTAGAAACGATATGCCCTTTCCGTAAACGTTCGAGAGAAATTACGTCATAAGAAAACATTCCACTGCTTACTATTCCCCACGCCATTATTATCAAGTAACCCAATATTCGCACCAAAGAAAATCTCGTTGAAAATCAACCTCCAATTAATGTATATAAAATACAAACTCTTTGTTCGTAACCCAAAATCTTATCAACTTAACCGCGACGGTTCGTCACCTACAAATTACATTTGAAAACGACGCTCAATACAAAGTAATAATTTTATACTGAATTTAATTTTATAAAACTGCCTATCTTAATTTGATAAACAACAAAACTTATATTTCGTTTTCAGAAAAGAACTTTAAATGTAATCGTTATTGGTAAAAATTTGGAATAGGGGAGACCGAGGCTAGTTGTCACAGGGGCATATTGTTACAATATGAATACTAAATATATTACCAGAAATGTAGCTTTGTGCCATCTACCGACCACTTCCTAAACCATATAACGGCCATCCTAGAAAACTTCAAACCTCCCCGCTGCATCTTATTGCGTCAGTTAGTAAAAGTTTGCCGGTGTGTATGTAAAGTAATTTTTGTTGCTTGGAAGTTTTGTGTTTTGTGAAGTTTGCTGCTGAATTAAGGGTAAGATTTATATGATCTACTTTTTGTGGGGTTGATAAGCTGTAATGTTATGCCAAAATATTCAAGCTTTCTTGTCTGTATACAAAAATTCAGGTTAATGTATTTCAAAATGTCGTTTGGGGCAAGTTGTCACGCGATTCACGGGGCTAGTTGTCTGTTAAACAATAGTAGAAATTGCGACATGTCAGATACATTTTATACCTTCTAAATTATTATACCTTGTTTGCGTACTGTATTAAATGAAAAATTACATAAATAATCATAATGCAAGTCACTTACAGTTTATTTCTCTTTAGATGGTTCGGAGTTATAAACGAAAAACAGACAGGCAAACGCCACCTAGACATGTTTTGCTTAGAGCAGCTGAAGCAGTAAGAAACAGTGACTACTCAATTGCTATTAGAAAAGCTGCTGCAGATTTTAATGTTCACTATAGAACTCGGGCAAGATTTTGCAAAAAAATTACCAATGAAGAACTTGCTTCAGGAACTGCCAGTGTTATTATGGGCTACAAGAAACCTAGACAAGTATTTAATGAGGCCGAAGAACTCCAATTAGAAGAATATCTAAAAAAAGCTTCAGATATATATTTTGGGCTCACTCCGAATGAAGTGAGGAGACTTGCATATGATTATGCTAAAGCTCTTAAGAAACAAATGCCGCGTTCCTGGGGTGATACATCTATGGCAGGTCCCGACTGGTTTTAAAGCTTTTTGAAGAGACACGCAAGGCTGTCAATACGAACACCACAAGCAACTAGCTTGTCAAGGGCCACGAGCTGTAGACGCTTTTTTCACAAATTTGGGCATTTTGTATGGACGCCATAAATTTTCTCCGTCTGATATTTACAATATGAACGAGACTGGAATAATTACTGTTCAACGACCAGATCGTGTAGTTGCTAGGAAATGATTCAGGCAAATTGGTTAACTCACCTCAGCTGAGAGAGAAGCTTGTCACGATGGCTCTTGCGGTATCTGCTGCTGGAAATAGTATTCCCCCACTATTTATTTTTCCTAGAGTACATTTTACAGACCATTTTTTGAATAACGCTCCCACTGGTAGTGTTGGGACAGCTAACCCATCTGGCTGGATGAAACACCTTGTTGGCACAGTAAAGTGCAATAAGAATAGCTCCATTTTACTTTTATTGGATAACCATGAGTCACATCTTTCAATACCTGCGCTGAACTATGCTAAGGAAAATGGCGTAGTTATGCTTTCTTTCCCTTCGCATTGCAGCCATAAGTTGCAGCCAATGGACAGGAGCGTTTTTGGCCCATTGAAAAAATTCTTCCTGTGCTTCCTGGATGAAAACTAATCCTGGAAAGACTATAACAATTTACGATATCCCAGGAATCGTTGCTACTGCTCTTCCAATGGCAATTGTACCAAATAATATCACATCAGGATTTCGCGTTACCGATGTATATCCATTTAACAAAGACATTTTCATGGACCAAGATTTTCTTCCAAGTTATGTAACAGATCGTGCACTTATGGAAAACGTAGGGCCTAATGTAGAACATGTTACTCCAGAAAATTCAGCGGATGCAGATAATATACGATCAGATCGACCAGACATTTTTCCGCCAGTAGAACCATCAAGCTCCCTCACAGATTCTTTTGCTGAAGCTGAACCGTCAACTTCTCAGCTGTATCCTTCAAGACCTTCAACATCTGCGAAAAGCAGACAGAGCCCTATGCTTTCCCCAGAGATTATTCGCCCTCTGCCTAAAGCCGGGGATAGAAAATCTAGCAGACAACAGCGCAGGAAGCGTAAATCTGCTATTTCGACCGACACACCCGTAAAAGATGAGTTGGAGGCATCAAACAATTCAAAATCCACAGGCAATGTAAAAAAGCAAGTCTTTGGAGACAAATATTATAGAAAGAAACCCAAAAAATTACCTGCATCTCTATCCGAAGAAGAAGAGGAGGCAGATGAAACATTTTGTTTGATTTGTGGAGAAAACTATAGTGATTACAAGGAAGTTTGGTTGCAATGCACCCAATGCAAGAATTGGTCTCATGAAAAGTGTACTGATGGAAATCCATATTATGTGTGTCATAACTGTGATAGCGATGACGATATGTAATTGCTTCCATCGTTTGTTAACTTTATAAAATAAATACCTATTGAAATGTTTATTTGAATTTATTTGCTTTGTATGCATAAAAATAAAGACGACCTGTGACAACATACCCCAGATACTGTGACAACATGCCCCTTCACGGGGTATGTTGTCACAGATTTCTCGAACTACTAAGCTAAATAAAAAATAATGTTTTTTACTGTGATAATCACTGGTACTTAATTCTGTATGTTCACAAGACATATAGGTATGTACTGAATTAACAATTGTTGAAAAAATAAGAAACAGTAATTAATAAAAAAATTATTAGTAGTAACTAGTCCCGGTCTCCCCTACCTTCCAAATACGTAAATAAAAAAACATAAAATGTTATAATCGAAAAATGTATGCGTTATCAAATTCAATGAATTTATACTACATTTCAGATGTACGGTACTAACAAGTAATTATAATTTCGGAAAATATGTGATAAAATCACGGCCACCTGACAGTCATGCTAGCAAAATATTATGCCAGCAACGCCACAATTTTTGACCAAATGGCTGAAGGTCTAAAATTATTTTTTGTGGTACAGTACAAAATAAGTACTGAATAAACGCAGTTCCTGTTACTAATTTTTGTATAGTTTTGTCTTGGCCCTGCTAGCAAAATAGTGAGCCAGCAGCGCTACAATTTTTGACCAAATGGTTGGCGGTACAAAATTATTTTCTATGGCACAAATTAGTACAAAATATATACTAAATAAAGGTAATTCGTCCAATTAATTTTTTTTAAATTTTGTCTGATCCTGCTACAAAATGTTACGATAGCAGTGCCACCAAGGCCTATTTTCAACTGAGTTGGGCCCTAGGCACCATCAAATTTTCGGGCCTTGCCTTGATCCGTATATTTAAATGTAACCAATAGGCTTAAAGATTCTGTTTTAATTTTTGTTATGAGGACGTCCATGTAAAAAAACAAAACAAAACAAATATTTAGATACATAAAAAAATAACAAAACAAAAATTTTCATTCAAAAGTTAAGCATGACTAATAAGAAATAAAGGAACCTGAGTATTTATGATTTAGGTAATAACATTGTTAATAATTAGACAGACAATTGTCTAAATTTTCTTTCTCACTTTTACTTCGGAGAATTTATTGATTATCCCATCTATGTTTAATCTATCCAAAATATCGCTTTGGACATTTAAAACAGCTAAGGATGCAAGATTTTCTTCATTTAATGAGTTTCTTAAATAGGACTTGACTCGTTTTAAAGTAGAAAAGGATCTTTCACCCGATGCATTGCTAATAGGAATTGTTAAATATAATCGTAACAATATTTCAACATTTGAAAAGTAGACAATATATTGGCGTCAATCAAAACTTTAACATTTTTGTGGATCCAGAGAAATGTTATTTGATTTGCACAGTTCCTTAAATTGTACAAGCTCATCCACTAAATTATCACGAACATCGACATCCATATTATGAAAGTGTTCTATATTTTTACACTAATATTAAAACGTTCACTTGACGGTTCATTAAAAATTACACCAAAAACTTCGTTTACAGAATCATACAATTTCATTCTCAGTTTTAATTCTGTAATTAGTTTATCACATGTGTGAAAAAACACATTAATCTTGAAACTCTCAGAGTTATTTAAAATAATGTGTTGTGCTGGTTCATCATCAAAAGACTGTTTTCTCTTGCGAACTCTTGACGTTTCATCTTTATACAAAGCATGTGGCTGAATTTTTCTTGCTTCCTCTTCTAATTTTGTAAAATTTTCTCTGAAATCCTTTATAAATTCAATTAGACCATTATATAGTGTACAAGCGGCAGTTAAATTTGCTTCAGTATTTTGCAAAGATTTGCTAGTGGCATTTATTCTGTCCAAAATTCTTTTCCAAATCACTGTCATGAGATTAAATTCAAATGTCTCTGTTTGCTTCTGTTCTGGTTAATCGTTTTTGATGAGGGTCTTCATTCAACTCTTTTAATGCTAATTTTATTTCATTAAAACCAAGTGCAATTGATTTTATAGCATCAGCTCTAGCCGTCCATCTTGTATCGCATAGTTTTTTAACCATTGGCGGTTTAGGATTTAACATTTTCAGGCATTTTTGAAGTACATTCCATCTATGAGTAGATGTCGAAAAAAAATTGTATAAACACTGTATATTTTCAAAATACCTAGCTGCTTCTGAACAACTTTCAGCATCACTATTACCTACTAAATTCAAAGAATGGCTGGAACATGGTACAAAGTGGGCACTTTTCCACATTTCCTTAATTTTTGCCTGCAATCCATTATATTTGCCAGACATATTAGCGGCATTGTCATAACATTGGCCTCTACAGTAATTTATATTTCTCATGAGATCTTCCAATTTATTCTGTAAAGCATGTGATAGGCTTTCGGCAGTATGAGAAAAAATTGGCAAAAAGCCTAAAAATCTTTCTACTGGCTGGCCATTAGGTAAAACATGTCTTGTAATAAGACTTAATTGATCGATGTGAGAAACGTCTGGTGTTGAGTCGACTATAACCGCAAAATATTTGCCGGTTTGTAATTCCTTTGTCATGAAATTTGTTACTTCTTTTGCAAGGAGATTAATAAATTCATGGCAAATGGCTGATGAAAGATAATTAACATGTCCACTACCAGGATTGCCATATTTTTGGAGATGTCCAGCTAAAAATGGGTCAAATTCACTAAGAAATTCTAACGAGCTTAAAAAATTACCATTTCCCTTGGTAAAAAGTTTCGTCGTGGAACCAAAAAATGCTAAACCATTTTTTGATAAAAATTGAATAGCTGCAACTACCCTTAATAGCACATTTCTACAGTATTCTTTTTCTTTTTGGTAACTTTTTTCCATTTCAGTATCTATTCTTCCTTCTATGTTGCTCCTACTTACTAATGTACCTATGGAGGCTATATGTTCAAACGATTGTTCATGGCTTTTTAATGCCTGGGTGATATTTTTCCAATCATTGTAGCCGTTAGCACTAAGCTTTGTTATATTTTTTTTCGAAAAAAGCTTACAGACGTAACAGTAAACAGAGCCTGATTTACAACTATACACTAGCCACTCACGAAGAAATTTTTCACCGTTTCCTTTAATCTTATAAAATACTGAGCTTTGTAACAATCTAGTTTTTTTTACCATCAAGCTGTTTTGAACATCCACTTATTTTGTCTATGTTTTGCCCTGGTCTATTTTTAATAATGTGCTCCTCAAAAACTGAACTTATATTTATCGGCCAATCTGCTAGATCTAGGTCTCGATCTCGAATCTCGCGAGAAAAGCTCATTAATTCATCATCTTGAGAAGTAAAGGCTTTATTTATATGGTCAATTTCAGCAGAATACTCAGTATGTGTTTTTTCTTCGCCATCTGTGGCTTTTTCGCCTTCGACTAAGCTTCGGTCGCTGGTGGTTGAAGGGGGAATAGGAATAGGCAAAGGATTAACATCTTCAAGTTCATTGGAAGTAGAACCTGATGCCTTCTTCTTATCTGCCGCTGTAGCTGCTGTTTGAAGAAATGTTAACATTGCATCTCTCTGTTTTTCTGTTTCATTTTCTCTCACCTTTCTCTTCTTTCGCTTTTCACTACCACTTTGGTGCTTGTAACTCATTTTTTTTATCTAAAATGAATACAAAATAAAGTGTATTCTAGTCGTTTCAATACATTAAGAAAAACAGCTTTAAATTTGAAAAACTACATTTTTTAGTTATTTCTTTTTTAGTTATGGCAAATAACAAAAGAAAATTTAAGTCAGCCAGCGAAAATACTTTTTTTCTGTACTATATTTTTTATCGTTTTTAAAAAGGATAAAAGAAATTAAAAAATGTTGGCCAGCTTACTATTAAAAATATTATTAACATGCTTGAAGCTTGAGCATGCATAAACATAGTATCGTATTTATTTGTTTCCAATATAAAAAAAACCTATATGATTATAGCTATTTACGTAACAAGTCCCGAAAGTGATATTTTACGGGATGAGTAGGTAGTTTCCAGGGCGAGCCGTAGACGAGTCCTGGAAGGCTCAGTCCCGTAAAATCACTTTCGGTAGCTTACTACAATATTTTCTGCAGCCGTTTATTAGATAAAATATTAAAAATTAATAGGGATAGATACTATAAATATTACTTATGAACATTAATTGTACAATTATAACAACTACTTATATCAATAGTATTAGGAATATTAACAGAAGTGGCTGTGTTGAAATTAGTATTAGACGTTGCAGTACTTGTACTAGCTTTCGAGATATTAATTTCGTTAAGGCCATTTTGAATCTTGGAGGCTATGTCAATTTTGTTTCTTAAAGAATTTTCTAGGTATCCTTCTGCCACATTTTTCGATTTCCACCCTCCGTGTCTCTTTAAATTGGTGATACTGCCACCGCCATCAACTAATAAAGTGGCTGAACTTCTTCGTAAATCATTTAGTTACAATATTTGCGGCATATACAACTCATTACCGCCGGATACAAAATCATTATCATTATCAAATTTAAATTTAAAAATTACTATTATTTTGATCAATTTTAATGTACATTATAATCTTAAAGCACTTTGAATATTGGTTTCGTTTGTTACTTTTCCGATGCTTTGCTGTAGTTTTTGATTAGCCTACCATGAATCAGTTCAGGGTTAAGTAACAGAAAAAGAACTTTCGTTTCTCTTTGTGAACTTCGCCTTTGGGCATAAGGATACATTTTCTTTATTGTTTTATTTGTTTATTTATTTTTCTCTTATAAATTTATTATTTATTTTAATTTCATTTGTACTTTAAACCCTATAAAGACATTATTATTATTATTCTAGTGATGCGATATTTTTAAATTTCTATCAAATTTTGACTTGTCAAGATAGGCGACTGTAAAAATCAATAAAAAATTTCATATTTTATGAAAAAGTGGTGTTTCTACATTTTAAATTCAACTTTATACTTTTAGGGGTGCATTTTGGGATAAAATTTGAAGAGAAAATGTCCTAATTTGGTCCTGGATACTCACTGAAAGTTAGTGGGTGATTTTCGGGACACCCTGTATATAGGGCTAAAACGATATCAGCTTTGTGTTGTTCAAGAATGTCGTCAAGCAGTCTCGGATGATCATGAACAAATAAACTTCACAGTTTAATATGAAAATGTAAACTTCACCATTAACACCATAATAAAATACTTATTTTTGGGATTTTAAATGTACTTTAAATTATACAATCTAAACGTTTCGATAACACTTACAGTTATCTTTCGTAATGTTTGCTAAAATTGTTAAATGTAGTAAACAATTTTGTCAAATTTAAAATTAAACATAAACATAAGCCTGCTATTAGTATAACAGTTTGTAAACATAACCAACTATAGAAATTTAAATAAGTTTAAGTTTTTGAAAGATACAAATAAAGTCCCGAAATCACTCCATGCAAAAATTAAAACTGAATCGCCTCTGAAAGACAAACAAGAATTTTCCTAGGCATAGTAAGGCTTGAAAAAGTGGTAGTCATAAATTGTTGCATGAAACATCAATACTTTGTACACCTGCTTCTTACGACAAATAACAGTTGATCCTGTTCCACCCGGTTCAGTAAAACTTTCCACATCAACATCTGCCATCCTGGCCACTTTCGATCACTATTGAACGAACCACGAGTCTTTGGAAACTCCTATAAATACACCGCGACTGGGTGCAGGATGATCCGATTGTTCATGCGGTTCTTTCTGCCTCGAGTTACCATTACAAATCATAAGTGAAAATCATATGTGCATTCCTATTTGTAAAACGAGGATACTTTTAGATAAAGGTACAAGTAACACGATTAAAACCAATGTGAAATGATAATCAATAACAGCCACGCAAAATTGATTTGTTGAACGTATTTAATTGTTAAAAAGATAAAAGAAATTAAAAATGTTGGCCAGCTTACTATTAAAAATATTATTAACATGCTTGAAGCTTGAGCATGCATAAATCATAGTATCGTATTTATTTGTTTCCAATATAAAAAACCTATATGATTATAGCTATTTACGTAACAAGTCCCGAAAGTGATATTTTACGGGATGAGTAGGTAGTTTCAGGGCGAGCCGTAGACGAGTCCTGGAAGGCTCAGTCCGTAAAATCACTTTCGGTAGCTTAGTACAATATTTTCTGCAGCCGTTTATTAGATAAAATATTAAAAATTAATAGGGATAGATACTATAAATATTACTTATGAACATTAATTGTACAATTATAACAACTACTTATATCAATAGTATTAGGAATATTAACAGAAGTGGCTGTGTTGAAATTAGTATTAGACGTTGCAGTACTTGTACTAGCTTTCGAGATATTAATTTCGTTAGCCATTTTGAATCTTGGAGGCTATGTCAATTTTGTTTCTTAAAGAATTTTCTAGGTATCCTTCTGCCACATTCTTCGATTTCCACCTCCGTGTCTCTTTAAATTGGTGATACTGCCACCGCCATCAACTAATAAAGTGGCTGAACTTCTTCGTAAACAGTGGCCGGTGTATTCTTTGGGGTGTGGCAATTTAAGATATTCGGCAATTTTGGGCAATATTTCCAAAACTGTGAATACCAATGGGTTGTACAGTACATTTCCCGTTTTTGTAAAATACAAATAATCTACGATGTGGTGTGTTGGGTTGACGTAATGACAAATATCTTCTGTATAAAGAAATATTATCTTCTCCAATGACGACAAAAGTTCTTTCAATATTTGTTTTAGAATTAGGAATTTTTATGACTAGCATTGTTTCTTTATCTTCTATATTATTTAAGCTCATTTCGCAAAATTCCTCACGCCGACAAGCACCTGCCAACCCAATTATTAATGCAACCTAAAATATAAGTAGACACAAATTCTTCAAGAGAAAGAAGTAAAAAAATCGTCCCGAAAGTAAAAAATAACATTCCGAAAATAGCTACTTTCGGTACTATTTGTGTAAAATTTCACTTTCGATTTAATATATCATACCGAAAGTTCTATTTTCGGGACGGCTGCAGAAAAAATTAATTATCATTGGAAATGTCCATAGATTAGCTTAAATTGAATTAAACACTCACTATACTAAACTAATTACTAAAGTCAAGAAAATAAATCTAAACCAACTTTCTTTTTTAAAAATTTTCTACTTTTTAAAACAAATTTATAAATTATTAATCTTCACTGGTTGCTTGTGTTCACTAAACTAAGAACAAATATCCGGCTTTTTGCTTTCTTTTAAAAATCACCTTAGTACATAATAAAATATGAAGATAAAAAATAATACCTTTGAGGGTGCTATCATGCCGCAAAATAAAAACCTCATAAATATAGTTTTTTCGCTAAGCTGTTCGGATAAAAATGCAGTCGCTGATGCGGCGAACTTTGACTTCAATTGGGGGTCAGGTGTCGGGCCTATTTGATATATATTATGTTTTTATAGCTTCTTGTATTTCTCGTGCAGCTACGATTTGCAAATTAAGATTGTGAAATAAAAAAAGCTTCTTATTGTATATTATGAAATAGCGTTTCTTAAAAGTTAAAGTAGTATTATTGTTTGTGCATATTTTTATGATTGTATTCTCGCCGTTTCGGGCCCTCTGATCATTGGGCCCTAGACACGGGCCTAGTAGGCCTAGTGGTAAAATAGGCCCTGAGTGCCACGATTTTTAACCAAGTAGGTAGAGGTACAAAATTACCTTTGTGGCACAAATTAGTGTAAAATAAGTACTAAAAATTCTGATGAGCCCCGTTGAATTTTGCTAATTTGGTTCTGCCAGCGTATAGGGAGTCAAACTTAAGGCAGCTTTACCATATGCTTCTACAAGCAACCAATGCGCCTCAGTTGCAGATTTTTTCAAATAGAAGAAGTAAATCAAAAGTTCCCGCAAATGATTCTTATTCGGCTCACAACTCGACATTTTCGCACACACGAAATATATTATACTGATAAAAAGTCACTAATATTTTAAGGTTATGGTGTTGACAAATCTCCAACTTTACGTCTGACAATTATAAAATTTTAACCACAACCAGAGACATGTTATACATGTCGCTGACCACAACTTACTGGTGGCGCCAACTGTTATCAAACGGCGGAAACTTATTCTTGCTAGAACATGTGTTGTGTATTATCTTTAAATGATTTTGGTATGAATAAACAAAAAAAAAAGAATAATTTAGTAATAAACCTTAAAAATTACTGTATTAATTGTAAATTTATTCTTTTTATTCCACGTTATAAAATTAACAGCCTAGATACGTTTTTAACGTTTTTTTTCTAGATTTACGGTTGAATATTGCATAAATCTAAAATCAAGTTGTATGTATAAAAATACTGTTACAGACGTTTAACGGATGACATCAAATAGAACTTGAGTTGATATTGCCATAAATGAAAAATACTTAAAAAAAGATTTATCTTTACTTTTTAGTGTTACATACCTAATTATTGTTAACTGCAATAGCTTTTATTGGTTTAAAATATAATACTGTAAAATTACTAGGTACCGTTGAAAAGTAGAAGATGCAAGTGAAAGAATCTAAAGGGAGAAATATATTTATGCAATTTAATACTTCCATTGAATCATTTGATCACCTGCTGCTGCGGTTTAATTTCAGTAATTGAGAGGATGCACTTTCGTGTTCAGTAACTAGAAAAGGTTAGACATTTACAATATCAACGTTCTTATAGTTTTCTTGTAGTAAAAATTAATTATTCCAGCACCAATTAAAATCCTCAATCCAAAACAGAAAAATAAAATAAATGTGAACCAAAATAATTTTTTGGCCCAGTTATGTTTAGGAACTCAACTTATTGACAAAACGATAATTCTTGTTTCTAAATGTCCGATTCCATTAAACAAAGTGAAATTGGATGTTACGTGTTGATGGCAATTTTATGTAGTTGTAATGTTTTTTAAATTTTACAACTGATAGTTCCGGTACAATTGAAAATTGGTTTAAGAATAAATGTAATGGTCTAAATAGACAAATATGTTAAAAGTAGAAAGTGAAATTAGCAAAAAAAGTTATAATTTAATAGTATAGTTAATATTTAGTTGCGTGTTTATTATACCGGAAGGGTTCCGTACAGTAGCTATTAATGGTCACCTTGGCTTGACTAGCGGTACAAATTGCAGCACCAAGTTGTATTACCTACCTTCTCTTATTACCAGCATTACAGGTTGTTATTAAATTATTTAATTACAGCTTGTACTAAAAAAAATTATATTAATTTAAGGGTGTTTCAAGACTAACAAGAATGTTTTAATGAAAGCTTAGCGAATCTTAAATTATTAGAATTAAAGACTATTAAACGCAAATTCCATAAAACTTGACATAAGCCAAACAGTTATAAAACATACATGTTACCTGACGTGTTCTTTACACTGTAATTGTCTTTTCATAACACTTCCTCCTTGTCTATCAATTTTAGCTTTGCTAAACTACAACCAAATTATTTCTTTATACCTTTGTTACACTACACATGCGATATAATACGTAACGTTAACATTTTTGACAAATAATTTGCAATATTTTCGCTTTGCAACAATTAACTGTAAAGGAAGATGTGTTATGTAGGCCTCCTAATTTAAATTTGAAATTTTGCCGCCTATTTAGTGTTGGTAACAATAGTTGTTTTAGGGACTTTAGGTTTGCAGTTTTGTTTTTAGTTTATGGTTTTCTTTTTATGTTATTATTAAACATATACGTTCAAGTTTGCCATAGTTTTTATTTGCGAGTGTTGTTGCGTCCTATAGAATCTCAGAAGTGGGATAGAAAACATAAAGCAACGATTAAGCCGTTACCTGACGAAATATTTTGGGGTTAAGCACAACCATTAGCCATGTCGTACAATGAGGAACAAACAACCGTTGAAGAAGAAAGTGGCATACGAATTAAGAGCGGAGGTCCCGCACCAGGCAGTAGCGATCTCTACCACATTTGAGGAGTTAATATCAGCTACAGTACGAGCTGTCCAATTACAAAACAGTCACAATGAAAGTAAAACCAAAAATTCAAAGTTAGCAGCTTTATTGCCTTACTTTGAGGGCAAACCTGGCGAAGATGTCGGATTCTTTCTCTAAAGAGTAGAAACGATTAAGGCTGCTTATAATTTAACAGACGACAGGCTCTTATTGTTAGTTGTAACAAAACTAACAAATTATGCACACGATTGGTTTCATTCGCGTCCCGAGCATGCAGCCCTTAAGTTAAATGATCTAAAAGCTGGAATGGTGCAGATGTTCACAACAAAGGAAGAGAATATTACACTAATAAAACCTTTTGAAAACCGCAAGTGGAAACGTAATGAATCCTTTACACAATATTATCATGATAAAGTGCTTTTTGGTAACCGAGCTGATTCTGACCTGATCAATTATGTTATTGAGGGTTTTGATAACCCAACTCTACAAAGTGAAGTAAAAATAACTTGGAGAATTATTAGAAACTATGAATGGTATAACAGTATGGGAACACAGCAGTATACTTGCACCTCTGAAACCTTCAGTTAGTGCCGCAGGGCAAAGTAGCGATCACACTTGCCAGCGCTGCTATATCGTTAAGATGCTACAACTGCAACCAGGTTGGTCATCGGTATAAAACTTGCCCCAAACTAAAGCGAGCAAGAGGTTCCTGTTATGTATGCGGATTTACCAAGCACCAGAAGAATTTATGTTCTAGGAAGGAACGATTTGCCAAGGTCTGCCCAGCAGACAGCACTACAACTATAGTCGATGTCAACTGCCCACTGGTCCCAACATATACTATATCCTTGCAGCTAAAACTAGATCAGTATTATATTACGTTATGTGCTATTTTATGTTCAGAGAATTTAAAAATTTTTAATGAAGTTTATGGAGCATTAGTTAATAATTTACTTACCCCTTCGTTTAGGCAAAAGAGAGATTACTTTGTTGTGAATGCAAAGGAAATTTGTCCAAATCCAGAAAATGTAATTGCAGTCCGAGATTTCCCGATTCCTAATAATGTGAAACGTTCATATAGCTTCCTAGGTTTGGTTTCATATTTTAGGCATTTCATAAAACGGTTTGCTATGTTAGCACTACCCTTATACGATCTTCTCAAGAAAGATAAGGAATTTGTACTTGGGCAAAAAGAGCTAGCAAGTTTTGAGAAAATAAAAACGATATTAGCTTCCCAGTCCCTTTGTGTAGATATTCACATGATATACAGGGTGTCCGAAAAGTGTCGAATATTCTATATATCTTGGTAAATATTTATTTTATCAAAAAATGTATGAAATAAAAGTTGTCTAGTATTTAGTTCTTCATTATAGGAATATATTTAGTTAGTGATTTCTTAAAAAACAAATGAGCAGCGAGTCTCACTACAATTTTTTTAAATGACATCCCTGTATTGTACTCATTTGATAGAGATGTTTTCTCTCTTTTCAATGATATAAAACTTTAATACGTTTACCGAACTAGTGTTTGAGAAAAAAGCGAAAAAGTGGTGGTAGAGTGATGTTAAGTTTATTACGCAATCTACAATGTTAACATAATAAGTGAACTAATCTGAAATAACTCTAATAAATTTTTTTAAAGTTAATATTAATCTGGACACAACAAAAAAAGGAAACTGTAATAAATGTTCAAATTGAATCACGTTCACAGCTTGGCAGTGAAAATGCCACGTTGAAATTCATTAGTCGAATTTGAAAAACAGCTTCAGCTCTTATCTCTGTATGAATGCGATTTTTTAAGCTCTCAATGACTCCCGGCCTGTTTACGTAAACCTTGCTTTTAAGGTCGCCCCAAAGGAAGAAATGCAGCGGACTTAAATCTGGTGACCAAGCTGCCCGTTCTACTGGACCTCTTCTGCCTATCCAACGATTTGGAAAGGTATCATTAAGGTACTGGCGAACATTAATCCTAAAATGTGGAGGGGCCCCGTTTTGCTGGAACCATATTCCGTCGTGGGGTATATCCGGTTCGTCTTCTTGGGTATGAAACAGCTAATGCAGGAACTACCTCAAATCGTACATATTAACTTTCTGCTGGTACTGGGTGTGTCCAGTTACCGTGTGTTTTGTTTATTAACTGTGCCGTTTAAGCAAAACGTTGCCTCGTCAGTAAATAGACTATTTTTGTAAAAATTCGCATTGCCTTCAAGTTGGTGGGTTATGTCTTCACAAAATTCCACTCTGCGATCGAAGTCGTCTGCAAACAAGTCCTGCACTACACACGCTTAGTATGGGTGCAACTTTTCCTTTTTTAAGACGCTGTGTACAGTAGATTTGCTTGTATTACAATCTCGCGTAATTTGTCTGACGGAAGCATGTGGACTTTCCACGACGGCCATCACATTTTCACTTTTTTCATTATTTAAAGTCTGCCCGTTTTTTTGTAAATATTTAACCTAGCCCGTATCTTGAAATTTGTGCCAAATTTTGCTTACAGTTAATTGCCTAATGTGAAATTCGGGATACAAATTGTTAACTTCGCGTCCTCCTTCTTTCTCCATATCCCAGCAGCATCATTAAAATTTCAGTACGTTTCATTTCTGTTTACTTCAAAAGCACAAATGGATGTTAAGCAATGTAAATCGGTAATTTTTTACTCCAAGTGCACGTACTACCTTGACAATTCGAAGGCGCAATCAGTTATTTCGACAATTACAAGCAATCATAGATGTCTAGATTAATGCTATTAAAATAAGCTTAATATCTCTCTACCATCACATTTTCGCTTTTTCCTCAAAAACTAGTTCAGTAAAAGTATTACAGTTTTAGATCATTGAAAAGAAAAAAAACCTTGCGATTTAAAAAAAATTGTAGCGATATTCGCTGCTACTTTGTTTATTTTAGAACTAACTAAATAGGTATCCTCCTGTAATAAAGAACTAAATACAGACACCTTTTATTTCGGACATTTCGAGATATATACAGGGTATCCCGAATTGCAGTGCCCAAACTTTAACAGCGTATTCTGCGTCCAAAATAAGCCCTAATTTCTTATATAAACACATGTCGAGAAATGCTTCGTTTTCATAATACAGGGTGTTAAAGTTTCAAGAAAAAAATTTTGTATCATGTCTATCACTGTAGATATTATAAAATTTTTAATACACACCTTTTGAACATCAAAGAACATTTTTTGGTGTAAAAGATTTTTTAAAATGTCTACCAGTGGCGTTCGTACTGTATTTGAATGGAATATTATTGAAGGAAAAAATGGTACGCCACTGCTTTTTCTGAAAATAAAATTATTTTTGAAATCTCTATTTAATTTAGAGCAAATTTTATTCCTTGACTTTTTTCGTATGACGCACCGTTTTCGCATAAAAAATAAAAGCTATTTTCATGCAAGGTCAAATTGCTAAAATTTCAATTAATGTTAATTTCAGTGGCAAAACGGTAATTTGAGTTAATTTAATTTCTAAAATGGTACATTATTTTACCAAACTACTCTTTATTAACTAAGTTGGTAAATAATTTTACAAAAACTAGAATTCACAACTTTCATTAACCGATATCGTGAAAAATTTTACAAAACACTATTAAATTATTTTCTTCATTAACCAATAAAGAATTTAGGGTGGTCCTAAAGTTTACAATAATTACTCAAAGTGAGCTCTTCCAACTTTTTTAAAATTGTGTTTCGAATCTAATATGTAGCTTTCCGATATTCATTCCTTGCATTCCCGTTGAGTTCATAATTTCTGAACAACGTGTGAACTGTATTGATCATCATTCCTCTGCTGCCGAATCTTGGTATGCCATGACTTGAATTTTTATGAAAATTGAACAGTTGCTACACATTTAATGTTCGTGAATTTCGGAGTCAAAAAGAATCCGAGAAATAAAGGTTTTTTCTTTTCTTTTTTTTTTTTTTTGACAACAATAGAACATTAAGCCTACAAAGAGCAGCTCACTATTTATAACGCAACACCGTTTTTGTGTCTAAAAATAAGATTCATCGCATTCAAGCCATTTCAGATGCAGCCAGTTCAAAACTTGCAACCTGGTGATGCCAATAAACGCGTTAGTTTTTGTAATTGGTTTTTACGCAAAGTATAGGAAGATGGACTGACGAAGCTACATTTATACGAAGCGGCTCAGTAAATTACCACAATTTACGAATCTGAAGCCATGAGAATCAACGTGTTGTACGCACCAGAGCATTTCAACACGAATTTTCTGTTAACGTTTGGTGTGGTGTAATAAATGGAATTTTTGTAAGCCCCATATTTTACCACCACGGCTAGATGGACATTTATTTAATGATTTCCTGCGAAATGAGTTATTTGAATATCTAGAAGATAGTCCCCGAAATCTTAGATAGTCCCCGAAATCTTAGAAATGAAATCTGGATTCAAATGAAAGAGGCTCCCACAAATTTGGCGCTTGTAAATCGTGAGTGGTTAAATAATAATTATCCAAAACGGTGGATTTGACTATTAGGAGCTAGAGCTTGGTCGCCACGTTCCCCTGACCTCACCCCTGGGACTTCTTTGTGTGGGGTTATTTGAAAAACCGCGTTTATTCGACACCAGTTGACACAAGGCAAGAACTAATTCAAACGATAGAGCAAGGCTGTGAAACTTTTTGTGAGCCAATACGAATTTCATAAGCAACGCCACTGACTCAGTTAAGCGCAGATGCCGAAAATGTGTCGAAGCTGGAGGAGTTCATTTTGAGCAATTATTGCAAACATTAGGGAACCACATCAAAATTCTTTATTCGTTAATGAACAAAATAATTTAATAGTTATCTATCAAATTTTTCATGCTCTTCAAGTTAATGAAAGTTGTGATTTTTAGTTTTTGTAAAATGATTTACGAACTTAGTTAATAAAGAGTAGTTTTGTAAAATGATGTACCATTTTAGAAGTTTAATTAACTTTTTCGTAGACCGTTTATTAATTTCGATATTAATGAATTATTTTTAAGGAGTATAATGACGTCATTAATACACGCCTTTAAGTAACTGTTTTGGATTTTGACGTTTGATGATATTTTGATATAGACAACCTGTACATTTGACGACTACATCATACATTTAATAATCCATAATTATTTTGGTTATTTATAATTATTATTAATATTACTATTGTTCAAATTTAAGTACGGAACAGATACAGTGTTTATATTTTAACGTCAATTTAATTTAGGTTTAAATCACTTTGGATGTTTTCGAAATTGTTTGAGGTTATGTTAATGTTGGCTGGGGTTTGAAGAAACTGTCGTTTGTGTAAAATAATGTTTAAAGTGTTTTCTTTGTTTTATTGAATCAATGTATTCCGACACTGATTGATTTTAAGCATGTCTTATTTTGCGAAATCTGCAATCCTACAATATTGAGGCAGAAGGTCCTAAGCAATGTCCTGATATTAGCTGTCTGATCCAGTTAAAATTGTGCAACTACATTATTTCAAATTGTAGATAAGGGTTATGTAGTATTTATTGTTTGATAGTGTACAAAGAACGTGTCTGTTTTGTGTATTGTCTTTTATAATTGTCTGATTAATTTTAGAATGTATTGATCTTATACAACCGTAAATTTTTTTTCCTTTGTTTTGTTTTGATCCTGGGATGTATTAAATTTAGATTTTGGTCTTCAACGTTAGTTTGCAACTGCAGAAGTTCATGCTTCTAACGTGCTATTAAAATTAATGCGACCTATAGAGTAGTTTGCTATTACAACTTTAAATTGAAACCCTTTGCTGGTCATTAAGAAAATTATTAACTAAGAATGAATTTTAGCACTCTTCACATTAAAGTTGATTTAACATTGAGTTTAGAGGCTGATATGAATTTTGAAAAGTATGCCAAAGACAGGCTCCGTATAATTGGTTATATGTTGTACAGGTATCAAATTCATTATAATTTTTCGTAAAGATCTCGACTTTAGTTGGCAACAAAGTCGAACATGCATTTTTGACAGCAGATAATACATAGTTTCTAGCTCATAATTGAAATTAACTAATTACGAATTACAGATTACTTTGTCAATGGCAACCTTTTTGTTATAATTCGATTGTCATTTTTCAATGTAACATGGTTTTTAAACCTGATTTTTACGTGAAATTGAAAATGTAGGAGTTGACGTTATTCTCTTCTGATAGTCTTTGTGTAAAGTTGGAAAGTGTTGAAAATTTAAAATGGTCTACCTCGAGGACAAAAATGATGAACGTATTTATAAGATGAAAAAGATGAAATTGGTTTTGATTTGTAATTATTGATTTTAGTCAAAAATAGTTTACGCCAAAAAAATATTGTAATAAATCGTTTGTTAATGGGCGATTAATAAACGAAATTGTTTATAGCAGAACGAGCGATAGTGAGTTTAACAAACTAGTTTATTAAATAACTATTAATACCATTTTAGCATGAAAATATTTTTTATAGCAAAAGTGTCGTCAAAAGGTCAAGAGATCAAATTTGCTCTAAATTAAATGGATAGCTCAAAAAAGTAGTGGCGTACCATTTTTTCCTTCAATAATATTCGGTTCAAATACCGTACGGATGCCACTGGTAGACATTTTAAAAAATCTTTTACACGAAAAATATTCTTCGATGCTCGAAAGATGTATATTAAATTTTATAGAGATATCTAGATCTAGAGTGATATGAAAGATATGACAAAAAATGATTCTTAAAACTTTAACACCCGGTATTTCGAAAACTAAGCATTTCTCGACATGTTTATATAGGAAATTAGGGCTTATTTTGGACGCAGAATACGCAGTTAAGTTTACAAAAATTCGATGAGAATGTCATACTTTTCGACACCATAGTATATATATATATATATATATATATATATATATATATATATATATATATATATATATATATATTACGTAAGCGAGGTTTGCTCCATAACTTTACTATTACAAATACGAAAATGTCTTATATAAAGTTGTCCATAACATTTAAAATTATTTTCAGAATGGCGGACTTCCGGTTATACCGGAAACTCATGCCAACTTTATTTTAAATAGAACAACCATATATTATTACATTTTGAATTCCTCAGAATTTAAAGTCACTTTAATAACCATACTATGGGTCTATCGCATTGCTTCGAGTTATTTGACATTTGTATAAAATTACAATATCTCGAAGATGGATACAGGTAGAGAATGTGGCTTTCCTTTTACTTCCGAAAAGGTTGCATCATTCATCATTAAAAATTTGCTTTTAGAATTCAATAATTCTATCGCTCGAAATAATTTTTCAAACATGGATAACTTGATTTTTTAAATGGAACCACATATTTTCTTACATCAGCGGATAGGAAATTAAATTTCCTTTCCATTGAAGTAACATTATCGATATTTATGTGATAGTTTTCGAGATATTCACATTTTATCTAATTTCAGTTATTGGATTGCCGGTGCTTTGGAAAGCGTTTGTCAATTGTTTTAAACAACTGATAAGAACTCAGTTTCTCGAGCTTCTGTTGTGCTTTGCTGTCTTGTGTATCAGTTTAAGTGCTGACTTATTAAAATTGTTGTCCGACGCAGAGTTGATCGACATGACTTTCATTCTTGGAGAATCCAAATGCGTTATTGGCGTCAAGGATTTATGTTGTACGGTATCATGAACAATAAACTTCAAAAACAGCCTTTCAAAGTTGTTACAACGTTTTACAAACACCGGACGCTTCGTATTAAACGAGGGAACGTATCAACAGGATAACCTGTATTTTTGTGCATTCCTTTTGGTATCTTTTGTAATCGTTAAGTAATTGTCTTGTATTTATTGATCGTTCCTTATCTATTTGTATTTCTGTATTTCTTCTATTTCTTGTGTGCCTAAGTAATTAATTTGTATTATGCAACTATATTTATTGTTCATTCCTTATGTATTTTTGGTTTTCTTTGAGTTTGTGTTCTTAATTCTTGAGTATTTATTGTTTATTGCTTGTGCATTAAAAAAATCAAGTTATCTATGTTTGAAAAAAGTTATTTTCGGAGCGATAGAAATGATTCTAAAAGCAAGACTTCTTATCAGTTGTTTAAAACAATTGACAAACACTTTCCAAAGCACCGCGGCAATGCGCAATAAAAACTGAAATTAGATAAAAATGTGAATATCTCGAAAACTATCACTCTAAAATATCGATAATGTTACATCAATGGAAAGGAAATTTAATTTCCTATCCGCTTCCATTTAAAAAATCAAGTTATCCATGTCTGAAAAAAATTATTTTCGGAGCGATAGAGATTTTGGCAATGAATGAGAATGATGCGGTACCCTTTTCAGAACTAAAAAACGAAAGCCACATCTCTCTACCGGTATCCGTCTTCGAGATATTGAAACGTCATTTTTTCTACAAAATGTCAAATAACTCAGAAGCAATGCGACCCATAGTATGGTTATTAAAGTGACCTTTAAATTCAACGAGGAATTCAAAAATGTAATAATATATAGGTTGTTCTATTTAAAATAACGAAGTTGGCATGAGTTTCCGTATAACCGGATGTCCATCATTTCTGAAAATAATTTTAAAATGTGTAGTTTATGACTGTGGACAACTTTTATATAAGACATTTTTCGTATTTGTAATAGTAAGGGAGTTATGGAGCAATCCTGCTTAAGTGGGCACCCTGTATACTAATATATATATATATATATATATATATATATATATATATATATATATATATATATATATATATATATATATATATATATATATATATATATATATATATATAAATTCATGAAAAAATTCAGGAACTGATTGGTCTGATGGGTCTTTCCTATAACAAAATTTCCTCGACCCACCCCCTTCCGAGATATCACCCTAAAAGGTGGTGAGTAAAATTGAGTTTTTATTTTTTTTCTCAAATTTAAGTAAAGATGGAAGCTTAAAATTGTGTAATTTCCGTGCACTAGCAAAGTTTATTCAAAAACATTTCTTAGGCTTAAAGTTTTTTCCTAGAAACAATAGATTCGGAGAAAAAAAAATATCCTGTGTGATACATTGTTATTAATTACAATTAAAGTTATGCAATAGTAGACTAGTGTCAATTCATTCGTGTATACTTAATGTTCATGCAAATTTTAGTAGGCTGATGTCAAACTCTGTTGATAGCTACAAATTGTTTACTTGTAAGTTTGTAGTTTGTTATTTTTGCGTTAAAAATAAAAACTTAATTTTGTTATAGGAAAGACCCATCATAATTTCATACGGGCAATCACCTTTTCCATGAATTTATGTGAAATAAATATAATATATATATATATATATATATATATATATATATATATATATATATATATATATATATATATATATATATATATATATATATATATATATATATATATATATATATATATATATAAAGAGGTTTAAGAAACTTGTGTGTTGGAAATATCAGATTTGTTTGCATTTATTGTTAAATTTACACAATACCCAATTTACAGTTTCCCCTATTAATATTGCTCGAACTCGAAAGCATTTAGCTAACAATTTATAATCATTGCCATTTGCCAACAAAACACTCTTCAAGTGTGGTGTACTTACGGAAATATAGCGGATTCAAATATGGCCAAGATTGGAAATCATAACTCTTTTCGGCTAAATAGTAAACAATAAAAGCTTGCATGCAATGAACGACACGTTAATGGTATTTTTACAGAAGTAAATGTTTACCAATGCTAAAAAAAAGTTACTGTTTGGGTCTACTAATATAAAACTTGTATTACGTGTTTCACACCTGATTACATATCTATTTGCCATAAGCACTAAAAATGCGTACAGTACATAGCGTATATATGAGAACAGAGTTATTGGTTCTTTCGACCCCAAAATTTCGTTTACAACTCTTGTATGTTCAATCAGAATCTTTAATTTGATGTTACTAATTTAAAAGAAAAGTAAACACATACACTTCAAAATAATTTGTGCATAATCATACTTACTTGTAACTTTCTTAACCTTTTGGAGTATTAATACCAGCAAAACAGTAATTTAAACATTAATATATATATATATATATATATATATATATATATATATATATATAATATATATATATAATGCTCATGTTCACTGCTACAAACTATAAGCATTCTGTTACTTCTTTACGCTTCTAAACAAACGTATGCATCAAATTAACTATGTCTTTCAGGTGAATATACAATACAAACATAAATGCTGTTGAAGGGAAAATGTTTTAAAGGTAACGAAGACAGATGGCTGACCGATAACAAAGCACCTAAGCATATGCCGTTTCATCATGGATGTTTTTAAAATACCAAATTATGTAATTATTCAGTTTGTATTGAGACAAATACTATTGAAATTAGATATATTAATTGATCGGTAGGAGTAAGATTTAAATAATCTAACAAATGCTACATCACGTTAATTACATCGCTTCAAATTTAGCAATGTAATTCTGCAAGTTTAAAAATAATGAGTCATCATAATTTAAAAACATTAAAAGATATCTAAGATGCCTGTTGTATTCTAATATTTCTTTTAAAAAACTGCTAGTATGAAAAGATAAAAAATGGAACACATGCTGACATACACCATACATTGCAATTGAATTGAAACATAAATTTAACGTTTTTCACAAGAACAATGAAATCGAGAGTGAAATAAATTCCCTTAAGTTCTCTAAAAAAATGAGAGTGCCTTTCTTTGTACGAGTTTAATTATTCATGTAGCTTTTGTTTTTACAGTTGGTAAAAATTTTGTTAAATATAAGTTTGTAATTAGCTCAAAATTTGCATTAGAAATTAGTTCTCAAATAAATCTAAATTGAAGTTTTGTTATGAACGAATGTAGGTTCAAATCCTACTCGAGGTAACTTTTTAATTATGTATTTAATAAAATTAATAATAATTTTGAAGTGTCGGATTGTTTTAAATTTTATTTAACATATTTTATTATAAAAATTGCAGTCCACTAATAATTTTTACTTTAGTCACATAATAAGTTAATAAAATTAAAGCATTCTATTTAATTTATTTGAACTAATAATATCACTTTTCACAATTGTGGAATAAACAGCGATTAAATAATCGCTCAGTATAAAGGTCTTCTGTATAAGTTACCCTTACTAGATAAGCACTGATTATAAGCATCATCTTTTGGAAATTAGCGTTTATTGTATAGGTAGAGTTGTAGCATTGATTAATAAGTTGAGTATTAATCAATGGTTGTAGTAAAAAGGGTGCAAGTATTATTAGCAAGACACGTAACTGTCATCCTATTTGTGTAAAACCGGCTAGTGTAAATGACAGTTTAATTTAAACTATCATATACGTCATAGGTTGTCAAAGATGCGTATTTTCATTTACGTAAAAAAACCCGCTTTATGTGAATTTGTTGTTTTTTTTACCAAATACTAAATTTTATTTGTAACAGTCTTATATACTCATTGTTCTTGTTATATTTTGTTAAACTATTGCATGTAAATAACTGAATAAATAGTTTATCTGACACTCAACGTCAGTGATTTTCATTTTTGGCAACCTCTGACATTTGATAACACTATAACGTTAGCAATAGATGAACTTCTAATAATTTCTTTACATACAACTGACCATGTTGTTTTTACCAAAAATAAAATTCTACAGCTTATAATAGGTTAAATTTTGTATTCATGTACGTTTATCGACTACTTCTGAATTTCAATTTGCTACATTTTACTTAAAGCTATAATACAACGTAGAATGTTTCTTTATTGACCTTTTTTAATAGTAAATTCTTTATAGCAAACAATTAAAATCGCGCTCATCAGATGTTAATAAAGTTAAATTTTGTTTCATCGTCGTTTTAAATACAGACTACTCTGAATTTCACAATTTCTAATTTTACGTATAGAAAATGGCGTATGACAAAATGGCGGCTAAAAATTTTGCAAAATAATGTATTGACCTTTACTGTTAAATATAATATTTTTTAAGCAAAAAATTACAGATCTTAGAAATTCATTTTTTATTGATGTGATATTACCTAAACACTTTTTTAGAATCAGATCAGAACCACCCTTTGATATATGTTCTCAATATATATAATATATATATAATATATATATATATATATATATATATATATATATATATATATATATATATATAATTGAACAAATATAGTAACCCACCTATATTTCAAAATAAGACAGTAACCCTTCAACCTGTCGGTTTCCATAGTGAATAAGCAAACGCTTGCAACTAGTTTTGTATGGTTTTTTAGATTTTACAGGATTTATGGGGTTATAAATTGCGTTAAGAAAATAAAAATAATTGATTATAAACAAAAACTTTTGAACAGTTTGCAATTAGAAAAAAACTTGGTATATTTGAATCATAATGTGGATTCAGAAACAAACTTTGCTACCATAATTCTTGCGGAATGTTCTCATATTCTTGTTGCTGTGTGAGTTTCAACTGTGGAAACATCTGAACAAATTCGACCATACTGAACAACGAACAGCTAAAGCTTCTATAGCCAGAGATGTTCAATGAACATTCATAAATACTGGACTGCAAGCTGCAAGTCCATTGTGTTAATGGCTACTAGGTACTCTGTCACAATTCAAGCGGTGTGAGGTCTTGCGCTGTTTTACATTAACACAAAATTGCAGATCCCGAATCAGATCTAGGAATCAGATCATCGATACAGCATGCTACATTCTTCAATAGTACCAGTGCCAGCAGTTCAAGAGAACCATCAGATAAAATAAGCAGGTTCTGAGCATTCAAAGATATGGCAGTCCTAACAATTCCATACGTTGACTTTTCACTCTACTCTCAAAACAGTTGAATTGGCATTTCAGAATATCTTCCGTTAACAAAGGTCGTCTGCAAGTACTCTTTCGACCAGCACCATCGCCAGTATCCTTAACAGAATCTTGATTCATCGGTGAATAGAATTCTTCCATTCTTGACACTACATGATTCTTCCATCTGTATGAGAGCAACAGATTAGTGCGATCAGCACTAGTTATAGATCTATTTATTTATAACAGCCTAACACTCATACCACATTTATCCTATCATATCATATTTAGCCACCTCAACACATTCAATCTGTTTCACTCGTTGACAATTTAAAGATATACCTGACTGGAGACGTTGTCTTAGCAGCAACAGTTGAATGTCGATGTGTCGTACTCTTGAGTGTAAAAACGTCATCCTGCTGATAGTTTCTTCGCACAAAAGGCTCTCTACGATGGATTAGAATATCCTCCAGTCTCTAAAACTATAATTGCGTCTAAACGTCAGTTCTTGGCAAACTTATTTTGATACTAACAAAATCTGACTTCTAGGCCAACTGCATGAGTCTAGACTAAGTATTGAAACGTCATCAGCTTCTTAAGTTACAGAAAAGCATTATTTATTTATAACAATACATTAATCAAAGTCTAAATTAATCAAATCTGTTTAGTCTACCTTTGCATCTCATATTGTCGAAGTATCACAAGGAATTCATTCTGTATAATTTGCTACTTACTCGTAATAAAAGATTTAATAGATATTCCTATTATTCAAAGTGTCTATTAATCAATTACGCAGCGTGTAGTGTAGCTGCATATATCTCTACGTCTTTCGACTGTCTTATACACTCGATTCTTTGTCTATCGTGTGATGCTTCATGCGCTCCAGGTAATCATACAATGGAATTTTTTTTCGATGGATTAACATAATGTCTCATTTAGTACTGATGAACAAATTGCATTATAGAATTGTTCGTTTCAAGTCACTTTCCTTCCATTTGACTTACTCATAACTACACATATATCTCTTTAATCTTGCTTGTTCATTCTCAATGGCCAAAACCAGTAGACTGACTATTAAAGGTTTATCCATCAACGTCTAACTTCTTATACATCATTACATTAAATTAATATTTTTTTAAAACAAGTAATACATTAATCAATAGTCTAAATTAATCAAATCCTTGCTTCTTTAGGTCTACCTTTGCTCTCAATTGTCGAAGACGGGCAAGGATTCTTCTGTATAATTTGCTACCTTTTACACTCAGTAATACACAAGAGGGTTTAATACGTATATTTCCTATTATTCACAACGCTAAATCATGATTAATCAATTACAAACGAAACTAAACTTAAATAAAAATATAGCTCGCATAAACACAACAGCATTTCTATTTAATAAATGAATAAAATAGAACTCAGGATATTCTGGGAAATAGCGGTTTCTGAACCGGATGTACTGGAGAGGGAAGACATCTTATCCTTCTGGATGGATTGGATTGGTCGTAGCAGGAAAAATATAATTAGTTTTGCGGAAAGGCACGTAATCAAGTTCTGGTTATTTCTAAATTGAAATATGGGACGTGGAAAGTTTATTTAAACGTTTTTGTCACAGTGTCATACATTGACAAAATATAACAGTGATTCTTGTACCGAAATTTATAATTGTTTTTGGTGTCTCAACTTCAGTTAGAATTATGTAAAAGAACCTTAATGTAAATTCTATTTTACTTGTGTTTATCTTTTATTTAGGATAGAGACTTTGTGCCAGGGGCATTTCTTTTTCTTTATTATTAACTTTGAATACAGACTTTTCTCTTTCAGTTCCCCTATCTCTTCACTCCCTTTTTGCATTTTTAGGGTTGTATTCGTAGAAAAATCTATGGCTCTAGGGTGACATAGAGGATTACAAAAATGCTCCCAACGTTCTGGCCCGATTATATTTTTTGTTGTTTGCATCTTATTAGTTACCGTAGCATAACATAACCTTCACGCCATTCCCTTGCGGGGTAGGCAAAACAATCCCTACCTCGTATTTATTTTCATTCACTATCTTTCTCCATGCTTTCCTATCTCTGCATACCTCCCTAGATTCCGCAAGATTCATACGTTGTCTCATCTTACCACATGCGCTTCTCAGGAATTTCATACCCGTGGCATTAATTTTTTTTCGTGGTTTTTTGACATACCCATGTCTCTCTTCTATACAGTACAGATGGGACACACACGCCATTATAGATTGCTCGTTTCGCAGGCACTTTCCTTCCAGCATTGACCCTTCGTCCAATCTCGCCATCCATTGTACCATCTGCAGTAAACATTCTACCCAGATATACCAGCTGGTCCACTTGTTCCACAATTTCATCTTGCATAGTAAATACTCTACTTTCCTTTCCACATTTCTGATTGAACATCACAACCTTAGTTTTGTTCACGTTTACCTTTAGGTCCACGCTCTCACAGATGGTCCACTTGTTCCACAATTTCATCTTGCATAGTAAATACTCTACTTTCCTTTCCACATTTCTGATTGAACACCACAACCTTAGTTTTGTTCACGTTTACCTTAGGTCCACGCTCACAATTGATCAAACTTCCTCCGAGCAGTTTGTAGCTCACGCATGTCACTTAATAAGACTTTGTATCTACATACGAACTCGTACATACGTCACACATTTACACCATTTGTATGTACGCTTGCAACATTTATCCACGTATACCTTGAACAACCACTGTGACATCACACAGCTTTGTCGCACTCCTTGCTCAATATTAAAGTATTCACTCACACCACCTCTCACCCTAACACATGCCCTGCTACCGTTGTATACTGCCATTACACCGTTTATTAGACCTTTATTTACGCCATATTAATTTAATATTTCCCACAGCTTCTCCCTATTCACTCTGTCGTATGCTTTCTCCAGATCTACAAACGTATAGTTCAGCTTCCTTTTTACACTTAACCACTTTTTGTTCACCTGCTGGAGAGCAACCATCTGATCAACACTTCTTTTCCCTGGTATGAAGCCACGCTACACATCCCAAATCCTAGTTTGTGTAGTTTCTCGTACTCTATCAATCAATATTCTTCCAAATACTTTACCAGGTACACTACCCAAACTTATTCTTGTGTAATTCTTGCGATCACTTTTGTTCCCCTTACCATTATACAGTGGTTTTCCACATTTAAGGCATACAATGAATAATTCACACAATCTGCATATAAGATTTGCACCTCCATACTTTAACATTTCACCAGTGATTTCATCTACGCCTGGTTTTTTACCGTTTTTCAACCTTCCTACCGTTTTCTCTACCTCATTTCTTTCAAATTAGTTAGTATATTTTTCCTTTAGGAATGTCACTACTTTTCTAATATTTTTTTCTCCCTCATTCTTCAAGATGTGATTATGTGGAAGTTAGAAATCACTTGAATAAAACTGTACTTCAATTTTCGTGGTCTGTCTAGTAATGTTAACGTTGGTCGTTTACCCAGTACTGTTCGTAATGCTTTAAAATTGGACCGCTTTTGTTTATGACGTCAAATTTAATGCAGATGCTGCTCAAGCTAATATTGAATTATCTGAATTTAGTTCTACATTTTTTGGAGATATTTCTATACCTACCTTTCTTCGTTTCTGTAGCCTTTACGTTCATCCCTAACGTAGAGTAATGCTTATTCAATCTAGTTCTTCGCAGGAAGCAAAACGAAAGAATAATGTTGTAGCATTTATTGAGACAATTAAGTATGATGGTGAGTCACATTCAAGACATTGAAACGTACTACCTTTGTGGGATTCTTTGGTTTATCTTATTCTAGTCCACCATCTCCTGCTGGCGGGGAACATGCACATACAGATTTGATTTCTCTTGTTTTAATTTTTTCCGATTCAGGTCAGATACTGGAGTGTCAGCACACTTCAATTCAATTTCCTTATGTATCTTCTTCATCTGTTAGATTCTTTTCGGTTTCCAAACTAGGATTATCATTTTCTAGATACAATCCTTTATTAGATTTGTTTACTCATGTAGAAGAGTTAAGTATTTCTCGTGACTTAACTCAATCTGCTTTATTTGGTTGTGCTTCTGAAATATTAATAGGTAAAGCCCTACTTTTATATCGCACTCGTAAAAGTTTATTAAACTCCTGGAAGGATGTGGGACGCTTACTCAAATCTGCATTCTTATCTAGTGACTACGATGAACGCTTACTTGATAAAATTAAAAATCGTACCATGGGTTCTTCATAAACCATGACTATTTATCTTGCTGTAATGCAGAGCTTGTTCCAACGATTATCAACACCTCTCTCGGAAAGTTTACAACTGTACTATATTCGTCGAAACTTAACTTAACTCGTACTGATATTATTTCAATTACTTAACTTTTAACTTTAGGCAAACAAATTGAACCAAATGAATATTTTGTAGGCACTCTCAAATCTCTACCTTCTCGAAAGACTATTAATCTTCGGGTACCAAGGCTAGCTTATGTTAGTCACCCTTCGGATTCTAGCACTCCTACTACAGTTTTTGTTCAAACATGCTGAACCTAATGTTGTTACGGCTGCTGTGTATCATAGACTGTTTTCATCGCCACCTTCTACTCTTCGTTGGAATTGCTCTGGTGTAGGGCATGTTTCTCCTCATTGTCCTAAATCTCAAGTCAAGCATTGATGTAGTTGCGGAAATTTGGTCTCACTAAACTTTGTGTCCTGTTGTTTCTAAGAAACAGTCTACTGGCCAAGTAGAGGAAACTATTCTTTCTGTAATCTCGGATACTCCTTTTTCTTGGACATTCTAATAGACAACGATTTCTTCTGTTTTTTTGCAAGTGTTCGTAGCGATTAACGTCCTTAACTTAATGTACACATCTTTGGTCGGGTTACAACCCTTTCCAATATACAGGGTGGGTGTCTACTGCGTGGACGGAGGATTTCTCCTTAACTATTAGAGATATCAAAAACTTTTTTTTAACGTAGCCTCAAAGGAAGAAATCAAGGGGCGTAAGATCCGGTGATCTGGCTGGCCAGTTTTGCATACCACCTCGTCCTATACACCTCATCGGATAATTTCTATCGAGATATTGCCTAACGTTGATTGCATAGTGTGGAGGGGCGCCATCCAGTTGAAACCACATCGTACGAATATTATCTACCTCGATATTTTCCAAAATGCTCGGGTAAATCATTTTTCAAAAACTGCAAAAAATATCTTAAGATGTGTGGATTAGTATCCGAATAGAGTTATGTGTATTAATATTGCCATTATTGTGAAAAGTTGCCTCATCCGTAAATAGAATGTTATTAACAAAATTGGGTTCTCCATTGACTTTAGTAGTTACCCATTGGCATGAAGATTCATGATTTTGAAAATCTATTTCACATAAAGCTTGATTTTGCTCGATATGATAAGGATGCAATTTTTTTTAATAAAGCTGCGAACTGTATTTATATTTAGGTCTAGGTGTGTACTTAGCGCATAAACGATTCTTTTCGCGGCTGTCTTCTCTCTGGGTATCGTTCACAGTACAAACGGGTAGCCAGCAAAGCCTTTCTTTGAGCTTCGCCCTAAATAAAGATCATATCGACCATTTCTTCTTTGGAAAAATTCATTTTATACAAAAATTGACAAAACGACAATCCAAAAACACACAAACTAATGGAACAATGTGTTAATGATTATACAAACGTCAAAACCATAGATGCAATTGTTCCTCTTTATTACGAGTGGCTAGCTTACCTGATTTGTTTTGTTGAATTCTATTGTTATAGTAATTTTTTTTATTTTAGAATATTTTTACGTAAAAGCGTCAATATCTCAAGAAAAGTCCGCCTTATGGCTATGAAACCTATTATAAATTAGTATGTACTTTTCACGTGGAATCGAAATGTGAAAAAATATACAGGGTGTTGAAAAAATTGAGAAAAATTACATTTCGCGTAAGTTAATCATTCTGTATAGTTTTACATGTTTTCGAAAAGTTTCCCAGTTTGTTAGTAGACTATTATTAATAGTCGGTGGTATAAACAGTTTTACAAAATCGTGGTGACAACGCTCGCATCGTGGTTCCAAAGTTTACTATATTTTAGTACTAAAGTGACGATATCTGCAGAATACAGATACAAATTTCTATACTTTTATTCTAAATGTAACAGTGAATCCAAAAAAGCAAAAGTATACAGGGTGTTCCATTAAAAAAACACAGGTTTGGGTTGGCATATTTGTGTCAATTATCCTGTATATACCTAAATATTTTTAGAATGTAGGTCCAATGTTCGTGTATTACCGCACCAAAATTGGTTTTGTTATATCTAGTAGTTAAGGAGCAATCCTCCGTCCACGCAGTAGACACCCACCCTGTATTAATGTTAATATTAAGCAAAAATGCTTTCATGTTTCGTTGTTGTCATATGTAGATCAGCTTAAAGGAAATGAATGGGTTCCCCCATTTATCTTAATACACTGGAAATTTTCCTATAATTATTAATTATAAGATTAGAAAACATTCCCAAAAGCTTTGTAATACAATTTCATAAATAAATTATGAAAGATAATGAGTAAGGTTACTTGCGTGACATAAAAATGCACATAACGTTATATAATCATATCAACGCGACCAGTAAACCATAATAATATTAAGAATAAAGAAAGTAATGTTTATTATCCCACGATAACATAACGCATCTCAATCAAACATTGCATTTACCATTAAGAATATGAAGAACTTGCAACATATTTATGTAGAAAAAATAATTTTCTAAAAAATCTTCAATCTATGAGTTCATCATTAAGAAAATCTCATGAAAACATTAAGTAAGAGTGTGGGAACATTATTAATTGTAGGTATACAAAGGTAGAATTTATTGAGTAAAAATTCTTCCTTGAGAAATTTAGTAACGATGCCAGCAATTACTTAGTATTTTTGATTGTGTTCAAGTGCCAAAACTACTAGCATTTACAAGTTATTGTTTATATAATGTTATTATGTAATAGATATGTACTTGTAAGACCTGCTACTAGATGACCTGTTCTTAACAGGAAATTCTTAATTACACAAATCTACAACTTTCTTTTCTGAAGTACTTAAGGCTCATGTTTTTAAGTAAGTACTTTCACCGCGTGTGCTAATTTTCAATAATTATTGTAAATATAGTCGTTTATTTTATAGTGCAGATACTACAAATTGTTTCGTGCCTTCAATTACACTTGTTACCTTTAACAATTTAGCAAGTACCGAACATTTGCACATAATGGGTATATTTTTTTAAATTGAAGCGTTTAATAACCATTTTGCAGGCAATCACTTGTAAAATATTTGTTATCTGCGTAGTCTTTTAAACAGTAGTTACTGTTTAATACCAATTACCTCTTTCTATTAACAGTTATTTTAATTTTTTTATTGACGAAATATATACTTAAATACACGATTTAACCTTAAAATTGTTGTAATTATGAATTTCATTATGTTATTGATGGTGGGGCGGGAGATGATGAGATTGAGTTCGCTATACTGGATAATGTATTCATTATTAACCGCGTAAAGAAATAGGAAACTAAGGACTCCCTTTCGGTAATAATATTTTGAAAGATAAGGAAGTGGTGCAAAGTTTTTGGTTTTTAAGTGGGGACCTTTTCATGTTACTACAGAGTGATCAATCTCAAGTGTATACCACGTGATCAAAATATTTAAGTTGGAACCACTGAGAGGTTGGTAAGAAGCTGTATTGCTCTAGAGCATGGTTCGAGTAAAAACTACGATCAGTTTCAAATCTGTATGAAGGGCATTAACTTATACATATTATAAAATATTATCTTAATTTAAATAATGACTATTTTGTATTTGATTAGACTGCATCCCTATAAAATACAACAAAATAAATAAAATATTATTTAATGATTGGATTAAATCATTACAAAATAATGAATCTTAAGTATTTAAATGTTATAATTTCATTATAATTAAATAAAATTTACAGTACATGTTTATGGAATGACAATGTCTTTTACAAATTTTGTTTAACTCCTTAGGTACACATTAGTTATCACACTTTGCTTTACAGCATATGTTCAAAATGACCGCCATTAAATTGTAAACATAAGTTCACCCTACGTTGCATATTCGCAAATAAATTTTGTAACATTTCGGCACCAAGAAAATACAAAAGTGAAAAACGAAGGTATAATATGACATAAACTGACAAACTAAAACGACTAAAACCACTCTAAAAATCCAAAGCAGCCAACTGCAAAACACAACAATATTAACAACTAGGGATTTTTGTCATACCACTACAGTACACTTGAGATTAATCACGGTGTACATGTTTTTCGTATATCCCACATGATTGTAACAGAAGCTGAAAATACCCCATTTTCTGTAGTTCAAGTTCAAGTTCACCAAAGTTTATTAAAATTTCATGATACATACCAATATACAGGGTGTGGCGCGAAGAGTTTTGATTAAAAGTAATGGCGGATACAGTTATGTTAAAAATCTGAAATTACGAAGCTGTAGGTTTTAGATGACGCTGAGTTCAAATATAATATTGTCCTGAATGTGGCACTTCCGGTTATACCGGAAGTAGTCGTCAACTTTGTTATTTTAAATGGAACCTAATATTTTTTATTTTATTTTCGAATTCTACATAAAATTCTAGATAAAATTTGTGCACAATGTCCTATACCAAAAATGAAGTGTTTTCGAGATATTTCGATTTTTTTAAAAATTTTGAAAAAATCCTAGTCCACATTGAATAACGATATTTCCATTAATAACGAATCTAGGGACGTGATTGTAACCAATAAACAACAAGCGCTTGCCCGTTAACCCCATATATCCATCTCATTGATATTTCATACAGGGTGTTTTAAACTTAGCCGCCAACATGCACAATTTAAATCATTTATAAGTTGCTTACTTTAAATAGAACACTCTGTATTTTATTACATTTTCCGCTTTATTTTTTTAAGCCAATTCGTTTGGAATCAGTATCCCCTATACCTAAATCCAAGCACTTTTGAGATATTTCATTATCTTAGTTAAAATATAACAACACTTAATTATTTCAACATTAGTAAAGGGTAGGCCATGATTTCCATTATTTAAGGTGATATTTTGTTATTTTTTTATAAGTTATTAATTCTGAAAAGTAACCAATAGCCTGAAAGGATTATTAATTGTGGATATCATTAACAACATTGACTAGGTATGTTGTATTAATTTAATTAGATAACTTACAAACAAAAATAACTAAATGTAATATTACACAAATAAAGTTTTATAATAAGTGTTCAAAATTAGCACCATCTACTTCTAAACATTTATGAATCCTTTTCATTGAGTTATGTCTTGTAATTCTGGAAATATGGTCGGGTGTTAGAGAATTAAAACCAAGTAAGACTCTCTGCATCATATCTTCCTTTGTCGTAACATTTTCCGCTGTATTTTTTTTAAGCCAATTCGTTTGGTATCGGTATTCCCTATACCTAAATCCAACCACTTTTGAGATATTTCATTATCTTAGTTAAAACATACCAACACTTAATTATTTCAACATTAGTAAAGGGTAAGCCATGGCTGTCAAAGATTTGATAGTTAGAACGCTAATTTTTTATGTTTTTTTGACAGTTTTCATTACCAGCTTGTATTTCATAGTAAATAATGGCAAATGGATGATTTTTTAAATCTTATTATTATTTACGGCGAGTGTAATAGACTTGTTGAACGGACTTGCCGTGTTTTTGCAGAAAGATATCCAAATCGACCAAATGAAACTGGTGATATTGTAAGAAGATTGCTTAAAAACTGCCGTCAGTTTGGTCAATTTAAGACAAAAATTAATAAAAACAAACCACTAGTGGACAGTGACATAAACGAAATTAATGTTTTGGGTTATTTTACAGCCTCTCCAAATGCCTCCATTAGAGATTGCGAGAGAGATCTTACTGTGTCGACGAGAACAATTCATCGCATTTAAAAAAAACACAAATGGAAATCATTTTCATATCATTTGTTGCAACACTTACAATTAGGTGATCTTCCTCGAAGGGTAGAATTCTGTGAATGGTTTTTAATGAAGACCCAAGAGGATGAAAACTTCATAAAAAAAGTTATATGGTGTGATGAAGCAAAGTTTAGCAAAAATCGATTATTTAATCGACATAATTCCCATTTTTGGTCTAATGAAAATCCACATGTTCGTAGAGAACGTTATTTCCAAGATAGTTGGAGTTTTAATGTTTTTTATGCAATAAAAGACGATAAAATTTTAGCATTAAAATTTTATGATGAAAATTTAAATGATACAAGATATTGCCACATTTTAGAAAAAGCCATACGACCGGCGTTACACACGTTAAGAAATGGAGAGGCGGCTTCAGCTTGGTATCAGCAAGATGGAGCACCTCCTCATAACTTTGGGCCTGTTGCTCAGCATCTTTAGGACATGTTTGATGATAGATGGATTGCCAATCAGGGTCCGTTTCGTTGGCCAGCTCGGTGTCCTGATTGGCTCCTCTAGATTTTGGTATTTGGGGTTACATTAAAAATCAGGTATTTTCCAAACCTGTTACGACAAAGGAAGGTATGATGCAGAGAGTCTTACTTGCTTTTAATTCTCTAACACCCGACCATATTTCCAGAATTACAAGACATAACTTAATGAAAAGGATTCATAAATGTTTAGAAGTAGATGGTGCTAATTTTGAACACTTATTATAAAACTTTATTTGTTTAATATTACATTTACTTATTTTTGTTTGTAAGTTATCTAATAAAATTAATATAAAATACCTAGTCAACGTTTTTAATGATATTCACAATTAATAAATAATCCTTTCAGGCTATTGGTTACTTTTCAGAATTAATAACTTATAAAAAAATAACAAAATATCACCTTAAATAATGGAATCATGGCCTACCCTTTACTAATGTTGAAATAATTAAGTGTTGTTATATTTTAACTAAGATAATGAAATACCTCAAAAGTGCTTGGATTTAGGTATAGGGAATACTGATTCCAAAACGAATTGGCTTAAAAAAATACAGCGGAAAATGTAATAAAATACAGGGTGTTCTATTTAAAGTAAGCAACTTATAACTGATTTAAATTGTGCATGTTGGCGGCTAAGTTTAAAACACCCTGTATGAAATATCAATGAGATGGATATATGGAGTTAACGGGCAAGCGCTTGTTGTTTATTGGTTACAATTTCACGTCACTAGTTTCGTTATTAATGGAGATATCGTTATTCAATGTGGACTAGGATTTTTTCAAAATTTAAAAAAAAATCGAAATATCTCGAAAATACTTCATTTTTGGCATAAAACATTGTGCACAAATTTTATCTAGAATTTCATGTAGAATTCAAAAATAAAATAAAAAATATTAGGTTCCGTTTAAAATAACAAAGTTGACGTCTACTTTCGGTATAACCGGAAGTTCTACATTCAGGACAATATTATATTTGAACTCAGCGTCATACAAAACCTACAGCTTCGTAATTTCAGATTTTTAACATAACTGTATCCGCCATTACTTTTAATCAAAACTCTTCGCGCCACACCCTGTATAGGTATTTACAATACGTATTACAAGATATAATATTATACAATAAAATAAAATAAGTAATACAGTATTGTGTAACGTTGGTGGTGCGCTGCTCAGGATTGTTCATCCTCTTCAGCTCGTGGATTGTGTGGTTGTTGGGCTTCGTGATTGTGTGTAATGCGTATTGACATCGTTGTGTCGAGATTTGTGGTATTCTAAAAAAAAGCGTTGTAGTGATGATGCTGTTGGTGGTGCAGCTGTTGTGTGGACTGTCCTGTTGTCACTCGATTGTGCCTGATGTTGCTGATACCCTACGTATCTGAAATAAATAGAAACATGAGTTAGATGTATGAATACATTGTCGGTGTTAACAGAACAGATTTAAATAACTTATCGATACCGTATACTTAGCTAGGGCACCAGTCTTCGCTTCGGACCTTTGTATGATTACCCGAAAAAGGCAATCACCTCTGAACCGTGCGTGAGGATTACTCCCCATAAGTCCATCGCAGTTTGAGCCTGAGCGAGCGCCGCTGTCACCGTACGTATGACAAGTAGGGCCTTCTCCATATCGAGACCTCTGAGTAGGCCCAATATGACGGACTGGACAGGCGGGGTAACGACAGCGGCGGCCGCACTCGGCCTTCTCAACCTTGCCTGTAGTCGCTCGGGCGTAACTGACGCCGGTCCGGGTTCACGAAGGCGCCGCTATTGTTCTACCGTCTTCTTCTGCTGTGGAGGCCGAGGGAGCTTCGGGCAGCCCTTGTAGCTAGCAGGTTGGTCCCCAGCGCAGTTAACACACTTAGCACGGTCTGTACGGGGTTTCGTGCACTTACTGGAGTGGTGATTTCCGGCGCACTTTACACAGCGTGCTACCGCCCTGCAGCAACGCTGTGCGTGACGGGAACCTTGACACCGGTGACACTGCTCGATGCCGGATTTTCGCCGCAAATGCTCTACAGTCACGCGAAAGCGGGCGACATGCTTCACTTCCCTGATCTTGTTGTCTTCCTCGGTCGGCGACTCTACCATCACGAGGGGGATCGGGCGTACTCACTGTTTCATACTGTAAACAGAAAGTACTTTAATGTCTTGCATTTTTAGCTTTGTGCTAACGTCGCCCTCGAATAGTTCTGGAGGCATCACTACCTTAGTCAATCTCTCAGAGTACCACACCTATCCATATACCTAATCAGCCTGTCTCTGTCCTGGAGTGAGGCAGGCTGGATCCGGATTCCCTCGCTGAAGGCCTTCGCTCTCGTGAAGGCGATTCGTTGTCGATCCATTTCTCGGGAAGACGACCCAGTTCTCCTTCTGACGAAGTATTACCGGCGGAACTTTCTCCCTGGTGTCTTCTCGTACCGTTGTCTGCTCCATGGTTGTAGGGCTCTCCGTGAAGGTTTCCAGAACCTGGAATCCGTTGTCCGTGGACGTCGGCGTAGGCGGGCGAACCATCGTTGCCTTCTTTGGCTTCTTTTTCTGTGTCTTGCAGTCCTCGTCGGTGGATCCCTGGCTGGTCTCTTCTCTCCGGATTGATACGGGGGCTGCGAGACAGACGTCCACGGAGCCGTTACTGGGGCCTCCACTAATGGGGCGACGTCTGGCAGCGGCGTCTTCTTGTCTTATGTTCCGGTGGTGATAGTAGGCTGCCTGGCTTCAAACCATACCATATCGGCTCGTCGGTGCTCGCTGTCTCTGTGATGTTCCCGAAGTCGAGCCAGCCCTGGTCGTGGAACTCTTCACACAATCTGCGCGACATTGTGATAACGACGCGAGCAGATTGTTCTTTTTTGTAAATTTAAGATTAGCTTATGCTAAATTATCGATGTTAATCGATCAGATCTCAACTTTGGGATGAAATCTTTTGCAGCTAAATGCACAGGTTAATAACATGTTAAGAGAATGTGATTGTTTTATTTGTTTTAGAATTTACAGCACTCTTTATTCGCTCTAAAAGGATGGCATAACCATGCCGACTAGCAATAAAGAAAGAAGGGAAATCTTGTAGCCGACTTAATAATTTTGGATGGTTAAATAGAGATAGATTAAAATAGAATAGGAGTTTATGCGAAAGGAAATATTTTTTTGTTTACAGGTAAACGTTTATAAGAGTGCGTGAGTATGTTTAAGATCATGTTTAGTTTTTATGGGTATTGTTGCGAATAGCTTGTGAACTGCGACAAACTGATTTAATTATTATATAAACTCATACACATTGTTGTATAATGACTGTTAATACTCATATGTACTCATACACTAGGATATGGGAGATTACGTGAGGTTTATGTTAGGGTGTGACTGTCAGTGTATTCACAATTCCAATATCAAATGTACCTATGTATTACAATAAAGTGTTATTTCAGACAATTCATGATATAAGGGAGAAACAATTGATAATTGTTGGGAGACTTCATAGATGGTATTGTCTATTCCAAGTCGCTCTTCCGTTGAACGACAGTAATTCCACTTAGCGCATAAAGAGTTCCACTGCTATAATAACAGTGTTATTTGCTCTGGTATTATTTCCAGTTTCACTGGCGCTTATTCAGACCGACGACATGTGTTTATATAATTCACTTGTTTACATATATATATATATATATATATATATATATATATATATATATATATGCGTTTGTTACCAAAAATATTTCTAATATTTCAAAGTATAATACCTCAAGATAAAATATATATTTTCTCTTAATAATGATACATGCTGGATTGAGAGGCGTCGAGAAATAAATATTTATATAAAACATCGTGTAGTAGCTTTAATAGCGGAATATTAAGAATGTTGAAAATGATACAAACAAATTGGTTTGTTTACATTAAGGACAGAAAAGGAAGAGTAGGAAAAAGTAACGTGTTTCACTTCCACTCCGAGGGAAAGGCCGGCTGCTTGAGGTTTCTAACCTCCTTTAGCTACAGTAATCGTTTCCCAATATACATACATTAAGTGTGTATGCATGGTGGGGTTAAGCACAGATGCGGTCAGGATAGGATCAGAAGGAACGGAGTTAGGATTTCAGGGAGAAGATATTACCTCTGCATTTGCCTAAATAGCTGCACATGATATCCGTATACGCAGTATCATGCCGCTATATGTGTGAGGAAAACTCTCTGAAAAAACCTCATACAGGTAGACGCTAAAGGGAGTCGAAGCCATTACCTTCCGAATGCCAAGCAGGTCTTGTTACCATAGGAGCACTAGCTCGGTAATGATAGGAAAGACAATTTCATTTAGATCAATAAATTCTTGTATGACTTACTCTAACAGGCACAAAAAATGTGATATCAAGTAAGAGGAATAAAATACTGTTTTTTAATTAAATTTATATTAAATTAAGAAGTCAATAATCGTAGGCTTTTATTGCTGTACCTCTTCTCATAAGGTGCTGATCAGCTATTGTAAACTACTCTCTTCATCTCTACGTTTATGATAAAATCCTATCTTGCTCTTATTCACAATCTGCAATGTTATTTTCTAGATCCCTTAATGCCATTTTCCTAACTAAACTTTTTATTATTTTTGCTCCGAATGGAATCTTGGAACAACAAAGGTGATTTCATCTAACATGAAAAGCTCAACAGAAAGCTACCTTGTAATTTGCACTCGACAGCACTAGCTCAATGAAAATTTGTTTCAATTCAATAATATACTCACGTATTATTAAACACAGTTTTCTTCTATAGACTTAATTAGTTCAGACAAGTAAATGCGCTTGACGATATATACACACACATATATATATATATATATATATATATATATATATATATATATATATATATATGTATATATAACCACTGAAGATATCGTGTGCGAAAAATTCATCACAACCATATACATGCAGACATGTTTGCCTTAGAGGACCGCAAAACGTATATTTTCGGTCTCAGTTCAATTTAGTATTTAAACCGGTTATTATAGCTTTCCTTCACACGGGAACGTTACAAATTATCGGCGAACTTGCTAAATATGGAATTACATTAAAAGCCTTAGCGTATACTGCAAATAATTATGGCTATAGACACACACTAGCATCATGTTGGTTGTTTTAAAAAGATCGGAAACGAAAACATCGATTTGTTCACAATAAGTTTAACAACAATGTGAAAAGAATGATAATTATAAAAGTTACTATTAAAACTCTTACTTATTTTATTTTGAAAAAAATGTATTCTTGTATATGTTATTCAGAATTAGTGAATTCGAATATTGTCAGATATTTATGTTTATTCCACGTAAGTGTGCAATTTGTTTTCATCAGGCCTTTCAGTTTTGCTCAATAGCCGAACTAAGTACGTTGACGCCACTGTACCTTCTGATCCACGGAAATGCGAAGTCCGCAGACTGGGTACAGCAAGTTGCACACTTCGTGGAATGGGTAGTTTCATTTGCGCACACCCGAAGTAAAGTACTGTTTTGGCATTTGTTTACGTTAACATACCCACTCCACGTAGTGAACAATTCATTTCGTTAAAGTGAAAAACTTTGGGAAGTGAGCATGGAATTATGGGGATCAGCGTAGACTGTAATGGTGGGAGTCAATTGTACCCCATGCCAGCCTGGGAGGTACCACCTCTAAATATTGGGTCTCCGATTTTCTGAGTTACGTAAGGGTTGCCGGTCACCCTTTTCTTATCCTTAATTTGTGAAATTTTCTTGTTGTATTTATAGGTCTACCAATAAGTCTTTTTCAAAACTCCTTCGATTACATTAGTTTGAAAGTTCACTACTACTAGTTCTGGTGGTCATAGTGCAGAACAAGAATCCCTGATAACCTTAACCATACTCCACATTTTTTAGATCTCTTTCTTATATCAAACCCACTTGTATATAAAACTTCAGTTCCCCATCAGCTCTATCTGACCATTGTCGAAAAGAAATAACTTCTACTGTCCCTAATCCCTCTGCTGTTCATAACAGCTAAATAGAGTAATTTACGGGAGTCCTTTGCAACCTTTCCATAAAGTGAATATTGTTTTAAGTCGTCCTGGTCTTCGGACATTGTTCTTCCAGTATTGATCCTTATGGGCAAACAACAAAATCGTGCAGCTCCTCCTCGTTCCCAACCCTGGTTTAAAGAGATTGTGCTGATTCAATATCTTTAAAAAATAAATCTTATACCAAATGGGAATCTAATAAAACCGTCCAGAATCCTGTAGACTACGTTGGAGCTGGAAATACCCGCAAAAGTCTTATCACTAAATAGGTTCAACTAACGAAAATGCAATGAACTAGCTAAATGTGCTTTAGGCAACCGTAAATTTTGGTCTTTATCTAAAGCCATCACTAAAAATTTTAGTACATCTTCATTCTTCCTTTTACAGTTTTTGATAAATATGTAGCTGTTGACTCTGTAGACAAAACCAGTCTTTTTGTTGATTTGTTTGCACCAAGCTAGTGCGGTAGTAATCCTGGAAAAGATGTGCCCCATGTCAACTCTTCTTCATACGCTATACAACTAATTTATTTTCGGTACAAGTTCCCAGAATTGATCATCAGGAGGCTTGATCCGATTAAGGCGTTTGGCTCAGGCAATATCCCAGCTATTGTCTTAAAGAAATGTTCCCTCGAACTAGTACCAGTACTTTCTAAGCTTTATTCGAACTCTATGTATTTTTGGGAATTTACTTCATCATGGAAGTTAGCAAATTATCAACCTATTCCCCAAAAAAGGCGAGAAGACCCATCTGTCTAACTACCGCCCAATTGCTTCCATTTTGTCTAAAATTATGAAAAAATCCATCAATCTATCTATCCTTGACTTTAACAAACTCTACTTGATATCAACTTTCTAAAGAAGTGTAAAAAGTACGGTATTATACCAAATTTTATAAACATATGGACAAAAATTAGAAATAATCGCACATATGATGTAATTAAAGAATCTAAAAAAATATGGCTAAAGAAAGAAATCTCTTATCACTACTTTCTTCTTAGTAAAACTGAACTTCAAACATATAATTTACACTTAAAGTTGCATCGTTTATATGCAATGAATAAAATTCCCTCAGAAGATTTGTTTAACCTTTTTAGACATATAAACGAAGTAATTGGTACAAAAATTATCAAAAAGAAAAATATTTTGAATACAAAATTTAAAAAATTATTATCAGAGCAAAAATATGGTGAATTTGTAGAACATTCACGTATTAGACCTAGGCCAATTGACAACTTTGTAATAAATCAGTCTTCGTGTACTTTTGATAAAGATGAGTTGGATTTACTTAACAATGGTTTAAAATTTTCTATTTCTCCATTAAAACGCCTGTTAACTCGTTGGTTGCACATGTACATTCTGCAACTGAAATGATGAAGTCATTAGGTGACCATGCTGCTAATAGAAAAATTACACAAACTGCATATGAGACTATAAGTACATCTAAAAAGTTATACCGTGCACCAAAAACCTTAAAAAATATATATGATACCATTAAGAAAATTAAAAACAAAAATGTATATGTAATAAAAGCAGATAAAAGCAACAACGTGGTAATTTTGGACAAACTAGAATACGATCAGAGAGTCAATAAGCTAATTGAAGACGGTCCTTATCAAATTTTAACAAAAAAATCCTTTACCTTCAATGCTCTATAAAGTAGAAGTTGTTTTAAAAAACTATAAAACCATTTTGACAACTGAACTTCGTAAAAAACTTAAACACAGCAATCCACAAGTTCCAAGATTACATTGCTTAGCTAAAACCCACAAACCAGGTGTTAAAATGAGACCAATTGCTTCTAATATTAATGCACCAACCGAAAAAATTTCTAAATGGCTAGTTAGAGAATTTTCTATGTTAACTCCACCTAATGGTCTATCAGTTAGAAATTGTATAGAATTTACGAAGCGCGTTTCTGATATTTCTTTGAAACGCAATGAAAAGATGGTATCTTTTGATATAGTTTCTCTTTTTCCTAGTGTTCCTATAGAATATACCATGTCATTACTAAGAAAGTGGTTGGTTTCAAATGATGTAGAACCTAATAAAATTAAGATGTACATAGAACTCACTGATATGTGTATGAAACAAAATATTTTAGTTTTAGAAATAATTTTACGTCCAACATGAAGGCACAGCTATGGGTAATGCTCTCTCCCCATTTATATCGGAGTTGTTTCTTTGTTATTTTGAAATACATCTAAAAGAAACTCAACTGACTTTCCCACGAATTTGGGTGAGATATGTAGATGATATTTTTGCTATAGTTAATCAACGCTACATCATAAGAACTTTGGAAATGTTAAACTCACAATTTCCATCTATAAGATTTACATATGAAGTAGAAATCGACAACCATCTTCCTTTCTTGGACGTAATGGTAGAAAGAATAGATAACAAATTAATTTTCGATATTTATAGAAAATCTACCTTTACAGGTAGATATATAACTTCAAATTAATACCATTGCTATCAGCATAAAATGGCTGCGTTCCATTCTATGACACATCGCTTAGTTTCTTTGCCTTTAAATCAAGAAAACTATAAAAAAGAATATAACTACATTCTGAAGTTAGGTGAAATTAATGGATATTCTAAAAAAACTATTCGTGCAGTTATTCAGAAACATGAAAGAGTTCGGCAAAGAAAAACTCTTACGACCTTAGTTTCAAATTTAGACCCTGTTATCCGTTTTAGTTTACCGTTTTTTAAATCAGTTACGAACTCGATACAGAAGTGCTGTAAAAGAAACAATATTAGTGTCGTTTTTAAAAATGAAAATACTTTGCAATTTTTGTTAGGAAACCCTAAAGACATCATTCCAGATTTACAAAATTCAGGTATATATAAAATTTCATGTCAAGATGGTTGTGATTGTACATATTTTGGAAGAACGTCTAGAAATTTACAAACACGATTTAAAGAACATTTCCGGGCTTTCAGAAACAATGAACCTTCAAAATCTAGCGTGGCTGAACATCTACTGAATTATGGCCATTACATAGACATTAATAAAATGAAATTATTAAAAAAAGTATCAAACCCATGCCATCTAGACATTTTTGAGGCGATTTATATTACCAAATTTGATAAAACCAAATTGATGAACTCAGATTCCGGCAATACTACAACCATATTATTAGATTTAGTTTAGTCCTTTATTGTTTATGTTTAATTTTTACATATTGTTACCGTTACCTACCCTACCACCCTCTGTTATTTATAATCATAATATCTGTTTATTTGATAGATTTCAAATATTTAGTTTTTAAATCGGTTATAAAAAGCACTTGAAAATGAATGCTTAGCATTTGAAACTAGTAGTGCAATAATAAATAAATATTTTTGGAATTAGGTGAAATATCCGATTAATTAATTTATTTATTAAAAGTCTATAATAGCCACCAGAGTCGTTCTTTCATATGTGACCCAAGTTTGGAACAGTACATTAGAATAATTTACTGATCTAGATATCCCAAAAGTATTTGACCAAGCTTGACGTAAGTTTTTATTTGCCAAAGTGAGTTTCCAATTTCCTTGATAAAAGATGAACGTGCCGTAGTTGATGCCTTCCTTTCAAAAAGTTGGTATTAATGCGGTACCGCTACAGGGATCAATTATACCTTCTAGACTGTTTCTGCTATACGTGATTGATCTTATTTCTTCAAGGACTAACCCGATCCATTATTTTCTTGGCAGTACTCTTTACTGTGCTCATCAGTCATAGTAGCAACCCACATTCTACCTCAAATCAATAAATTTAAGCTAAAATCAACAAAGGCGTATTCTTGAATAGGAAAGTAATAATTTAGTAAAATTTAATGCTAACAAAGCTCAGTGTCGTCTTGTGTCTGCCAAAGAAAGATCGACCATTTCCTGTTATAAGTATGATTAGCTCAGATCTTAAGTTTTCAGGCTCTATTACTATGTTGGTAATGAATGTATCTTTAAATCTATCATGGGTTGACTGACCATCTTCTGTCAGCTACTAAGGCTGCTCCTCGTAAAATAGGCTTATTGTACATAATTCTCATAATTCTTGCCTCTGGGTTGACGCTCCCCAATACGCTGTTGATATCGTTGACCGTGTTCAAAGAAGAGTGATAAGACTTATAAATGGCCCGTCCTCAACTTCTGATATATAATTCTTTGAGCTTAGAATAATCGTTTCAATTGTTTATTTGTACTATCGTCATTACAGTGGCTATTGTGCTGCCGAATTACATTCTTTGATACCATCGCGGGCCACCTTTGCTATGAATACTCGGTTTGCCTATTCACATCATCAATATGCACTACTAAACGGGGGCAATCCACATCTTTCTACATGGCTTCTAACCTCTGGTATGATCTTTCTACTTCCTGTTTTCCTGATATGAAAAAATTTAAGGTATCGGTTCATAGGCATCTATCTCTTGGCAATTAAATAAATATCCTTCTATCCAACCTCTTAAGTGTTCCTGAGTGCTTTAGTACGTTAGGCACATCAGGACCACAGTTATTAAAAAAAATTAGGACAAATAAGTATTTATTTGCTGTAATAAAATAAAGTTAGAGATTAGTGAAGGCGATTAACGATGAAACGTTTTAACTTGTTATCGTTTTAAGTATGGCTGCTATGCATTTGATCTAATTAATGCTGACCTATTTTCCTATCAACTTTGTACTACAAAACATTTATTTCATTAACAGTATTTCCTTAAATTATTATACGTAGTTCGACATTAAATAATTATTCTTAATTTAAAATTACACATCAATCACCATGTAAGCTATAAATCAAATTAAATTATATTATTTAATATTAAATTTATATTACACATTTATAATTAGAGGGGTCATTCCATGTAGTAATCCACTATTGCATATACACTATCCCAATAATTTTTATTGTATTTGAGAGACAGACAAAAATGCTGTGGCGCTCCAGTTTGATTTTTTTGCCTGAATATAAATGTATTGAAATATTGAACGGATATATGTCAGCGTGTTTTTGTATTAAAAAAATGCGCTTAATGTTTATTTGAGTAATTAACATATTTAAACCGCTTTAATAAATAGTTAACGATGAAAATTGGTCTATAATACACAACATTTCTGTGTTTTTCAACATACTTTATAAATTATTTATAAAGATACTAATTTGTTGCTAAACAAATTGTGTAACAGGTGCCAATTAAACAGTAGCAGTTTTCTCATAGATTATATTGTAATTAAAATCTTCTCTGTTAATTAAAATCCAAATTATCGATTTCACTTAGTTCGTATATTTTCAGCCACGGGACGAGTACGGTTAACAAATTTCCGAATTTCCTGAGACCGTGTTACTATATAATTGACAGAATTAAACAATAGCTCATAATTTTTTATATTATAATGTTTTGTAGTTTAATTAGTATAATTAAATAATTTCCGCGCAATTCATTAAAGTCTTAGAAATGTGCACTACTTTAAGCTTCTTTTTCGAGCTCAATCCACATTCTACGTCCGGATCCATTATTACTAGTTATTTCTAAAATTGTTTAAAATGCTAGAAATCATTAATCAAATTAATTTTATTAACTTAATTACCAATTTTTGTCAGGTTCCCAAATGCGGCAATTGTTCTAAAATATAAACAATAAATATTGTCGACCAAGTACAATTCGGTCTGAATACTTTACACACCTTTTACGCTACTTACAAAGTTATGCGTACTTCTAACTGTATTTTTGCTTGAATCTTGCACTTATTCTTCCTTTTAAGTTATGCTTAATTTGTTAAGTTTTATGTTATATGTACCTATACCCAATATACCTGCTGTTGCAAGTAATCAGAGAATTAAATTTATTCTTATTTAGAATTTATAACTATAATTAAACCAACATTATTTGCTTAATAAGGTAGAACAATGTGAAATTTGACTTCCTTAGTATGTGAATGTGTAGGAACAAACATTAGTGATTTGAATGGGAAAAGAAGTATGAATTAAATTATGTACGTAACCATTATATAAAAAAAAACAGCATATAGTTTCTTACTGGGTGTGGTTAAATTAATTTTGTTTATTAAAAACCTGTATTACCCAATCCATTTTAAATAGAACCTGTTAAACACTGATTAAAAACGCTAGTAATTTAACATTTTTTATTACTTAAAGTGTTAAAAGTAAAAAATATCTGGTGTGGAACAACACTCTACTTTCCAACCTACAAAATGGAAATTAAAAAAAGTGAAATAAGTTTAATAACAATTTTTTTAGGATAACTATGCAACCTCTTTTATAAGTTAATTACGAAAATAGGCAACATTGTAAAAACAAAAACCAATAATCTACGTCAAACAGACGTTTACAACTTCATGTCAAATAGAGGTTAATAGACATCTAGAACTAACTTAAAAAAATTCCAAAGCCGCCCGCTTCTACAAAAATATCGATAATGCAGTTTAAGAATTTTCAATCACACTTATATAATTTTTACACTTATTTCGATTTATATTAAGAAACATTATAAAGAAGTATAATAATACTAATGTAGCCTAAGCAACCCGCTGTCGGGCAACGGCCTCCCCATTTTCTTCCACTGCTTCTTGTTTCTTGTTCGCTCCTTCCATGTCTTTCCCTCCGCGCTAACTAATTCATCTTCCCATCAACATGATGGTCTCCCTCGTTTCGGTCGGCCTCCTGTTGCTTTCCAGCTCGTTGTTCTTTTTGTCCACCTGGCGCCCAGTTCCATTTCAGTAGTATACTAGTTTCCAATATGTCCCTTACACCCGATCTTCTTCTTATTTTTCCTAGTGGAATTTTATCGAGGAACCTTATATTTAACATTGAGCGTTCCATTTTTGTTTGATTTACTCTTAGTTTATCCTTTAGATTTTTATTTAGGGACCACGTTTGCGTCATACTCGGAATACACAACTGTCAAAAAACTTTCCGTTTTACCCGCACTGGTAATTTTGCTTTAAAAATATGTTTTGAGTTCCAGAAACATTTCCATCCCGCACTAATCCTCCTATCTATTTCCTTAACGTAATTCACTACCTCACCATCCGCTGATATGTCGCTAGCATTCCTGTTTGATAGCACATGCGTCTTATTGTAATTTATTACTAGACCTGCTAGCCTAAGATCTTTTATCATCTTGCTCAGTTGGTTTCTGGATTCTTCTATTAACACCACATCATCTGCAAAGCGTAGGTTTGATACTCTTTTTCCTTCGATGGCTAGCCCATAGTTCTCCCACTTCAATTTCTTAAATACTTCTTCCAGTGCCCCATTGAATAGGTTCGGTGAGAGTGGGTCGCCTTGTTTTACACCCTTATTTATACTAAAAGTAGGTCCTGTGGTATATAACCTGATCTTTGCTTTGCCTTCTTTATATATGTTTCGTACTAGTCTTATACATTTGTGATCGACATTTTGGTTTTTCAAAGCTAGCTGCATAAAATGGTGCGACAGACTGTCTAATGCTTTACAAAAATCTACGAATGCTAGATGGGTTGGAATGTCAAATTTATGGCACTTTTCGATAATCTCGTTGATACTTTGGAGGTGGTAGTGTGTCGAATAGCCTTTTCTAAAGCCTACTTGTTCTATAGTTTGGACTAATTATCAATGTTATCCAGTGCTCCTTTTTTATGTAGTAGCATTATGACAGATTCTTGCCAGAATGTTGTTTCTGTTTCTATGACTTTGTTAAATAAAATTAGTATGAGTTCTTTCATTGTTTCTGGTATGCCAGTCAAGTGTTCTGTCGTTACTATGCTCATTTCCAATTCTTCCATCGTTATTTCAGGTATTACTTCGTTATGCGGTAGTTCCAGATCTGATAGCTTCTGATGGTCGTTGTTGTTTCCCTTAAATAGGTTCTTGTAAAAGCTTGTTAGTATTTTTTAATTCTACGATCCATGAAGCACCCCTTGATAGTTCCTTTTTTATTTTTTTGGTAGATCCGGATACTTCTATGTCTGTAATAATTTTTTGTTGCGTTATCCTTCTATCTTTTTTTTTATGATTGTGGACCTGAACAGGCTAAATTTGGCCTATTGTGCTAAAGCACTCAGGAACACTTAGGAGGATGGATAGAGGGATAATGAATTGCCAATAGATGCCTATGAACAGCTACCTTAAATTTTCTCATATCATAGGTGAGAGGAAAACAGGAACTAGGGAGATCATTCCAGAGTTTAGAAGCCGTGTAGAAAAATGTGGATTGCGCCCGTTTGGTACGACAAGTGAAGATTTGTACTGCATACTGATGATGTGAATGAGCGAACCGAGTGTTTCTCGCAAAGATAGCCCGAGATGGTATCAAAGAATATAATTCAGCAACACAATAGCCGTTGTAATAACGATAATAGAAAGAAAGAACTGAAACCATTCTTCTATGCTCAAGGGACTGTATGTGAGAAGTTAAGGACGGGTCATTTGTAAGCCTAATCGCTCTCTTTTGAATACCATCAACGATATCGAGCGCGTATTGGGGAGCACTAACCCAGAGATGAGAATCATATTCCAGATGAGGCCGATGACCTTTTTACTGCTTTGTTGATTTCACAGAATTCTATTTAGATTTAATTCTTCTCTTTTACTTATTAATTCTTTCGTTTTTTCTGACAGAGCCTGATTTTTTTTGTGTTTGTGTTTTTCTAAGTTCCAGCTTTGGCATAGTTTATTTAGTTTGTTTATATATGTTTCCTGTAGCCCATGTCCAATTTTCCTTATTTGGGAGTTTTTAAATTTCTTGGCCCTATCGTTTTCAGTGTTTATTCTTAGACACGTTCTTAACATTCTGTGATCTGTATCGAACCTGAATTTATTTATGCGCTCTGTATTGGTTATCCATTCCCTTTTGTTAGTTATTATATAGTCGATTTCATTCCTATACTCCTTGTTTTGAGATATCCACGTCCACATCTTCTTCTTTTTTTGAATAATGAATAACAAATTCAGTGAGTCTTATCCCAGCCTCATTTCTTTTTCCGTAACCATATGCTTCTATTACGTCTCTGCCATCTGCGGTTGGCACTTCAATCTGACTGTTAAAATCGCCCATCAATATAATGTTGTTAGTGTACTCGTTTACATCGCTGATAGCATCACCTACTTCCGCATAGAATCTCTCAATTTCTTCTTCGTCCGCTGTTATTGTAGGGGCGTATAATTGTATTATCCCAATTTTTAAATTACGTTTTATTCGCATTAGCAGTGTTGCACATAGATCGGAATATCCTCTGAATTCTTGAATTTCGTTTTTTCGCTCTCGTTTAACTCAAAACCTACTCCATACATACCTTTTTGTTGGCCGATGTGGTAGAATATGTGATTTAGTTTAGTATCAATTATTTTTCTCCAGTGCGCCTAACTTCTGAGATTCCTACAATGTCCCAGTTAAGGTTCTCCATTGCATAAGCTAGTTCTTCACATCTATCGTATGACAACAGTGTTCGTACATTAACAGTGCAGATGTGTAAATCCAAAATTTTGTTAGTGCTAACTTTCTTTGGTGTTAGCATGTTTGGGGGGTTTTGGTCTCTTTCCTCCTTGTTGACCATACTTCTAGGAGGAGCAAGTAAGTTTAAATTAGATTTAGTTCGAGTTAATATATTGTCCGTGGTTATGCCGTGGTCGTCCTCTGGTTTTCTATATGTTTTATTTTTAGTTACTTACCGATTGGCGTATTTCCTCCCCTAACTTGGCGTTCTCTCATTTTCTTTTTTTCTTGCCCTATCACTTTTTCTGTTGATGTGGGCGAGTCATCAATTGGCCTTTTCTCTCCGGTTTATAAAAAATTATGTAAAATTAAATTTTCTTTAAAAAACATGTCCATACATTTTCTTATAAAATTAATCATTATTCAGAAATTGAAAAAACTTGAACTAACTCTTAAATTCTACCGTAGGAATCTTTTTGCTGCTAAATTACGGTCGTATCAAAAAATTGCATAGAACATAATTAATCTATATAATTAAAATCCATATACTAGGTATTTTTATATCTTTAAAATATACAGCTGATTCAGGAGAAATGAAAGTAAGCTTAAATACAAAATTTTAAGTACATACGTGTTTTCTTTCTGGAGTTATCGTATATATAGGGTGAATCCTAAATGGCGGATAATAGACATACCACCTGATTCTGTATAGAAAATGGAGCAATAAAGTCTTATACCAATTTGCTCTTAACCTCATAGATGAGAAGTTATTGACAGTCTTAAGTTGGATTCCGGATTGCTTATTGTGCGATATTTTTATGAATTAATATTTTTTTGTTGTAGTTTAACCAACAACAAAAATCACCAGTTTGAATTGTAATCATCATACCTTTGGTTTATCTAGAATTTCTATCAGAAGCTTAAAGCTTCTGCAATGCTTGAGCAAAAGCTATAATCTTTGTCAAACAGACGTTTAAAATTTCATGACAGACAGAGGTTAATAGACATCTAGATGATAACTTAAATTAAAAGAAGCGAAATAATTTTAATTAAATTTTTTTAGGATAACTATGCAACCTCTTTTTTGTACGTTCATAACGAAAACAAGCAACATTGTAAAAACAAAAACAATAATCCATGTCAGAATGACGTTTAAAACCTCATGTCAGGTGGAGATCAATAGCCATAAATACATGTTAACGTATAAAAAATTCCAAAGCCGCCCGCTTCTATAAAATATCGATAATACAGCTTCAGCATTTTCAACCATATTTATTTAATTTTTACATTTATTTCGCTTTCCATTAAAAGACTTTATAAAGTTAATATATGTAAAATTAAATTTTCTTTAAAAATACGTCTACACTTTTTCTTATAAAGTTCAGAGTTATTCAGATAATGAAAAAAATTGAACTAACACTTCAATTAATAAAATACTTATCTATTTTGGGTTTTTTAACGGTGTATTTTCAATTATACAATCTAAACGTTTCGATAACACTTACAGTTATCTTCGTTAGTAGTAATATTTGTTAAAAATGTTAAAGATGTTGTAAACAATTTTGTCAAAGTTGAAAAATTAAAACATAAACATCAGCCTGCTATTAATATAACAGTTTGAGAAACGTATAAAGCCAACTATAAAATAAAATTTTAGTAAAGAATAACTATGTCATTAAAAATTAAATATTGTTAAACTGTAGAGTGTTCTGATTTGCCATCGAACTAATAAGCCGATTTAGTGATAGTGAAGAAAAGTCGATTGCATAACCTTCTATACCTACATATTTATATGTAGGGAGAATGACTTACATATCTTCACGTAATTTTTATATACAGAGTAGTGAACTTGGAACATCGTAGGGATTTCAATCCAAAATTCTGAATATGCATAATTAGCTTCAAAATTATTTTAGAGCAAGAATGTATCAAGGTATTTTGTATAACAACATTTTATGCGTCCAAATTTCAATTTTCTTCGTTATAAAGGCGGAATATTGTAAAACCAAAATCGGCTAAAACACTATGTGGTGCCATGGAAAATATAAAGAGAAAATATATGGTGTGGAACAGTACACGACCTTCCAACCTACAAAGCGGAATAATCTTTTAACTCCCAACCTACAAATACATATGTAGGTATAAAAAGTTATGGAATCGCTTTTTTTCACTAACGCTAAATCGACTTATTAGCTCATTTTACGTTTGGCAAAGTTTCGCCAAGATCGGCATGATGTGTGTGTGTGTGTGTGTGCGTGCGTGCGTGTGTGGGTGGGTGGTTAGGTGCGTGTGTGCGTGCGTCCGCGCAGGCGCGCGTGGCCGCGTGCGCGCTTGCGCGTTTGCGCACTTGCGCGCTTGTGTGCGCGCGGGCGCGTGTGTGTGGGTGGGTGGGTGCGTGCGTGCGTGCGTGTGTTTATGTGTGTGTGTGGATATATGCTAGTATTCACGATAACTCCAGAACGTACTTCAAATTTCGTATTTAAGTCCGTTTTCATTTCTCCTGGGACTGACTAGATTTTGTAAGAAATACAGCTTAGGAGAGGTTCAGTTTTTGGTTTTTATCAATTATTTCTGAAACAACTGTATATTTCAAAGATATTAAAATAGCAACGTACAGACTAAGGTAGAATTTACGTTTAATTAAATTTTTTTCAATACCTGAAAAAAGGAAAAGGCTACGTATTTCATTCCCTCGAGCTTTCCGAGCTCCTTCAGCCACAATCATGTATTCCCAGCATACATACATACATTACGTATATATGCATGGTGGGATTAAGGATAGGTGTGGTCAGGATAGGATCGGAAGGAACGGAGTTAGGGTTCTGAGGGGGAAAATACTACCCTAGCATTCAGCTAAGCAGCCGCACATGGTGTGCATATACGCAGTTACCGTGCCGCTACATGTGTATAAGGAAAATCCCCTGAAAAAAACTCATACAGGTAGACGGTAACGGGAATTGAACCCATTACCTCCCGAATGCTAAGCAGATCGTGCCACCACTACGCTACCACCTCGGTGTCAATATCTGAATAACGATTAATTTTATAAGAAAATGTGTAGACATATTTTTTAAAGATAATGTAATTTTACATAACTTTTTTCATAAGTTTCTTAATATAGACGTTCATCTGATTGCTTTTGTTTTTACAATATTACCTGTTTTTGTTATAAACGTATTAAAAAAGGAGAGGCATAATTATCCTAAAATAAATATTATTAAAATTATTCCATTGTTGTTGTTTCACACCAGATATTTTCATGTAACTATGCAACTTCCTTTGTAATACGTTCATAATGAGAATAGGCAACATTGAAAAAAACAATAACCTATGTCAGATAGACGTTTAAACCTTCATGTCAGATAGATGTTAATAGACATATAAATGCTAATTAAAAAAAATTCTAAAACCGTCCGCTTCTATAAACAAGTTTTTAATAATTATTTAAGGTGTAGTAAAAAGTTAAACAAAAAAAAAAACAATTGACAAATCTTTGCAACTTGCAAATTTATTACATTTTGTATAAATTTTAGGTAAATTTCAAAAACGTATCGCGCATGCACGAATTATTTATCCATAATTTTACTAATATTTAATTGCATAAAATAACTTAAATTTTCTTTGACAAGAATTTGTCAATTATTTAAACACCTTGTTCTTTTTGCAAATCCATACATATCTTTTAAATATACCTATTTCACACCGAAGTAGTTACTTTCGAAAGGTCAGAAGTACGTCCATGGATTATAAAATAATGTCAAAAATGTCAAAAATTACATTAGACACACCGGAACTGAAATTTTAAAATGGTACGAGAGAGATGTTAGACATGCAATGCATACTTCCTATTGTGAGAAATTTAGCTGAAGATGACAAATCCTTCTCAGAATCCTTCTAAAAATCGAGATTTCCGCGATAATGGCAAAAATTGGGAGGGGGAGTGCATGCGTGCGTGCGTGCGTGTGTGTGTGAATGGATGTATGTTAGTATTCATGATAACTCCAGAACAACAACACGTACGTGCTTAAAATTTCGATTCGGTTTGTATCAAATATTTCTGAAACCGCTGCATATTTCGAAGATCTAAAAATACCAGCATACAAATTAATTATTATCTATACACGTTTTTGATACGACACGTAATTTGGCCGTAAAAAATTCCTAAAGTGGAATCCAAGTATTCGTTTAAATTTGTTCAATATCTGAATACCGAACAATTATCAGAAAATGTGTAAACATATTTTTTAAAGATAATTCAATTTTACATAACTTTTTCTTGATAAAGTTTCGTAATGCAAGACCAAATAAGCGCTAAAATTCAAAATTTATACCCTGGGTTCTGTAAGTGATATAATATCATGAAATTCACCCCAGCTGTGTTGAGTAGTGAATAAAAAATCTAGCGCAGTCGTAGGGAGCACACATTTTGTCTAGTGTATCGACTCCGGCTTTAGAATCCATTCTAATCAACAATCATCTCCGGCTTTTCCGTTTCTGCATCAATCATATCGTCATTATGAAGACTTGATATAAGTAATACATTTTTATTTCTCCTTGGTACTCATATATAAGAGACAATCGTCACATCTTTTTGAAGCCGAACGTACTTGAAGCAATTGGTCTCCTTGTTGTATTAGGAGATTTTGAGGGAAGTTCTCTTTTATTTTTTTTATGGTGCCCAATAATGTGAGAGTATAATCGAACGTTAAAGTGTGCACATGGGGTACACTAGTGAACCAATTACCACAGGGCTTGAGTGTCGAATATACTCAACAAGTCGCTGAACAACTCCTGACGGCGAGTTATCAATGGAATAGGGGCCATCTAACTGTGTTCCTACATAAACTTCCAGGTTAACAGGTATAATATAATTTTAATCTACCATTGTGAATACATTCACTCCAAATTTGTTCGCTAAATCTTCGTCTAAATGTTTCCAGTTTTTTGTCGATTGTAACGTTTTCGAAAGGTGTATACGCAGACTTACTTTTCGCACAAAAATTCATATGTCCCTAATAGGAGCCAGTCGATCCACTTGTTCAACTGCAACTGGAAACAAAACTTCAAATTATAAGGTGGAATTGTTCGATACCATTATCATTCCATGATTCTTTGCTATTTTGAGTTTGAGAATATGTTGGTTGGTATATTCATCAATTTTTTTGAGTATTTCTGAATTGAAAAGGTGATTCCATATCTCAAAACTAACTTTTAGATTTTTCATAGGTTCTTTGGGCCAAGTAAACGTTTAATGATATTTTCCTTTTCTATAAAAAAGGGCGTTTGCAAAGGAAGGTTCTTTGAATCACTGTTTTAATGTCTTTCTCTGCGCTTGAATCTAATATTTATTCTTCTACAAAGTCCTCTTTCTCCTCGTTTTCAATATCAAAGGCGTCCGTTATCGTTGGAGTCTCACTATCTTTGTCATTCAAGTATTCTATCATTAGTTTATGAAGTCCCTCCTGCTTCTTTTCATAAGATCCCATCTGAAAAATAAAACAAAATATGCACCTAATTTAAAAATGACTAACACAAACCACGCCACCCTCTCGCGCGCCCGTTGTGGAAGGTTAAATTGTGTTATCGATTCTTTTATAGAAGCATGTGATTTCAGATTTTTCTGACATAAAGGTTTAAACGTCAAACTGACATAAATTATTATCGTTGTTTAACAATGTTGCTAATTTTCATTGTGAACGCATTACGAAAGTGGTTACATAATAGTATAGTAGCCTGTGTAACAGATCGAATCTGGTGTTACAACATTAACTGCTTTACACCACATATTAAAAGTTTGTTTCACTTCTGACATCTTGGCCAATGTGTTTATTATTATAATTTTGACGATACCCTATATTTAGTCTATCGGATTAAACATTCAGTAATATATACACAAGCTCAACACCTTACGACCATGCTGCTCTACTAACTGGTCAATTAAATAAGTTTTTGATGGGTTATTTCTGTACGTAAAATGACTTTAACTCTATGTATCTAAAGCAATGTGTTTAGTAACAATGGAACTGTTAGCAAGAGTTCACTTTCAAGCGTGTTAATAACGAATTTTATATGTATGGTTTGACTCGTCCCCTCATGATAATCTCAGTTGTTTTAGAGGCAAATATTAAATCAGCACCAGAAATAAATCCTTTCTCGTTTCCCACATAAAGAATAATGTGTCTGTAATATTTTACTATTACTTATAGTGCAGTGGCAAAATTAACTATGTTCCATCAGTTTTAACGATTTATAGAGTACTTCGGTCGCTATCTTGTCGTGAGCGGTGTATAGTGCCATTTTGAAATATCTATATTTAATCAAGAACAGCGAACTTGAAAAGGCCTCTTTTAAAGATCCTTGCATCGCCACACAAATCGGAGCTATGGATAATTATAAAATATTCCATTTAGGTATAGGGAATGAAAAATGGAGATGACAGAACATCAAAGGAATCAAATGACGTTATAAAACACAGGTTGTTCCATTTGAAAACATTGAGAAAATGTGGTCATCGCGTTTTGACTTACCCTGTAGACAAGATAGTCATTTTAACAAAATGCAATAATCTATTACCAATTATCACAAAAATTTAATTTTTTTATTAGCTTAGCATGTGTGAATATATCTGCGCTAATCGGCGGTCATCAAAAATATTACATAAGAATGGTTCCAATTTCTAAAGCAGCCAGTATCACCTACTGTGTGCCATATTGTGGGGATAAGAAGTGAGTAGAATTCAAAATGTAATACTATACTGAGTGTACTATTAAAAAAATACAAGTTTAGTAGGTCCTACATTTGTGTAACACCCTGTGTACATATAGGTAATTTTAAAAAATACACGCTGCTATTGTCTACAACCTTTGTATAAAACATTTTCTAAATTTAGTAATAATCTATGTCAAATTTGTCAAAAGGTTTCAAAGTCAAATCTGAAGAATAGTACCCCAATATTTATGTTTGTTTTAATAAGAATTAAATCTGTAGTTAATAATATCTTTTAGATTTTTAAATTTATTAGTAATTTTATTAACTTATTCTAAAGCAAACTAATTTTTGTTCAAAAATTAATTATATTATCTGTTCTGATACTCTTTCTATATACCTCAAAGCTCAAACCTTACGAGGGTATCTATTAAAAAAGTTTTCCTTTTTGTTTCATTTAAATGTTCAACTATATCTGAATAAGCCGCCCTGGTGTTACTTTTATAACAAAATTATATTTATTTATGTACTTTGTACAACCCTTAAAGTTCTATTAGTATACTTCTACACCCACGGCTAAAAATGTTAGCTACTTAACAGTTTGGGTAATAGCTAAAAGATGTTGTGCCTTATGCTCAGTAGTAGATTAAAGTGGGCGAGGTTCATAAAATTACCGATTTGCCTTATTAACCAAAAAATATTTACATGTACCTAGATATGTTCGCATTAAAATCGGGGTTGATTCTTCCTGAAACTAATTATTAAATACTCGGACGCCAACTTGTTTTTAAATGTGGAATAAACAAGTAAACCATTATACAATAGAGTTAAAAGAAAATTTCTACAATAACAAATTTTATTACACAACCTATATTTAATTATAAACTGAAATACCTTAATGCTAATGTTAGCAAGGTTATAACCTAATGAATAATTAATATTGTGAGTAATTAATGGAATCAGAATACCTTATGCTTGGTCACACTGTAGAAATGGCTGCATGTTGGGTCAATGTTTTGGAAATTGTTGCGTAATATTACTTCAGGCTTGAAATAAATCTGGATTTGTATGCTTTATAATTCCCAAATGAATAAGTCTCACTCTTGATTAATCGAACTAATACCGTAAATCTGATTAACGGTAAAATAATTAATTGCGTAGATGTGTAGACGCATGAAAAGTTACAGTAAAGGTAAAGTTAAAGTAAAAAGTAAATGTAAGCGTGAAAGTAAAAGTGCCGTAGAATTTACAGCACTTTCAATAAAAAAATATTTAACAGAGCATGCGCTTCTACCTTTCAGTATCGCACAAAAAACGACGCTCCCAAACGATATGCGTACGACTTCTAATTAAAATAATTAAACGCATGTTTTTATGCAACTATGATATGCAACACACGCTGCACGCAATGCATGTTAAGTTGCCTAAATAAACGTAAATTTTATTACAAACGTAAAGAGTTTGTTACAACTCCCTTAATGTTAGTACCTTCGCAATAAAAGATTTCACTCACAATAAAACAATACTATGTGCTCGTAATTATTACTTCAATAACCTCGATTGCGAATTTCGGGATAAGCTCCCCTACATAAATGTCTAATTTCTAGCACAAACACACGATAAGGGATGCTTAACGTAAACCACCAAGCATAGCGCTCCTGACACTTCCCTGAGGACTCAGAACGAAGTCGTCTTTGCGTTACAATTTCGGTACCTCAACCAAAAAAGGAGGGCCACAATCAATTGTAATTGCTAAAATTTAAAAAAAATAACCCGCGCTATCCAGAGTGAAAACGATCCAAAACCAATATAATAAGTCCTCAAATTGCATTACCCAGTGATATTCATTAGTTTATGAAAAATTAATTTCTATTCTAAATCACCCAAAATTAAATATTTGCTTTTTTTAAATACAGCGTACCTTAAGTTTGTACCTTCAAAGCTGACTCAATAAAGACGTGTTATCGCGAAAAATAAATAACAGGTGGCTCCAGCTTAAACCAACAAACGCAATTTCGTATTCTAAAATATCGTGTAAGTAAAACTGTAGGTAATTTTGACTTCAGCAGCGCCATCGAATATTTGCTCACACCTGACAAATCAGTGGCTCCCAATCCTAAATTATACTTTTCTAATAGTAACGAAAACTATTTCCCCACACCTTTAACTGGCAAAATTTTTGCCACATTACCATTTGTTGAAAATGAAATCATTCAATAGAAATAATTATTTTTACCAAAATATATCTACGACTAGTTTAAGAACAACTTTATTTCCAACTAAATCTTCTTCCTTAAATAAGCACATCATTTTTGAACGTGGAAAACTTAAAACTGAACGTTTTGTGTCAAATTTTCTAAAATTTTCGAAGGGAGAACTTCTGGTCTCCCTCTCGCGGCCATTTGTTCTACAACCCCCAGATTCCTTGTCAAGGTATCCTAAAAAATATATCCTTGGTCCTTCCAAGTGGTCCTCAACTCTTTTTTGTTGAGAAGGCCATTTCGCTTATACTTCTTGCCGTGCCGTAATAAAAACAACGCCACCAACGGTTATCACCATCGCAAATAATCGCTATTATAACTGTAGTGCCCAAAGCCATGCAGAACGCGTTCTCTTTCTTAACGTTTTTTAACATTCACTACTGAGATATTTCACCATAATTTGTTTTAATAGTTTGGATCATTCGATACATTTGGATAACATCCGCAGGGTATTCAAATTTTAATTAAGCAGGTTAATAAAGTTAAATTTTGATTTTAAGTAACCATTTTTATAATAATAATAATAATAATAATAATAATAATAATAATAATAATAATAATAATAATAATAATAATAATAAAAATAATTATTATTATAATTATTATTATTATAATTATATTAGCTGCCCCGGTATGGAATGGTTAGAGTGCTTGCCTTTCACCCGATCGGCGCGGGTTCAAACCTGGCCGAGTTAGCCGTTTTTCAAAACGGAGAAAAACCAAACCACTTTCGTGGCAATACGGTGTTTTACACATTAAAGGTCCCTTACTAAAGATGGAATTCCTTCAGTAGGTCAAAATTTAGTGACGGGTAGTGCTAATAACCATTAGTAGTTGATGCACATAGAGATGCCTGGCACTTCCGTTTGGGTCTAGATCTCGGCCCACAAATGCAAAAAAAATATTATAATGGATTTATTGCTCAACAGCCAAGCCAATTACAGAACAAAGTCAATTAAAAACAAAAAAAGATCAAGTGCTATAATTACGCTTAAGATGATATTCTGTTAAATTTATTTTTATATGCTTACAAGTGCTACAAGTGCAAGTAAGTAATGACGGTCTCCAACAAGATTAAGTTGTTGTAATTGTTTGTATTTATGTAAAATTTGAGTAGCGGTTTCCACACTGGACAACAGTAAGTTTTGTAAACAAAGGCATGATACAATTTTGGATACGCAAAAATTTTCTATTTCTTATAATAAGTCCTAGAATACGCGAGCAGTCGGTAGCTGAATGACATACATGTGAATTAAATGCCAGATTGTCATCAAACAACACTTACAAATCTCTGACCTCAATAACACGAATCAGTATTATTCACGGTATGGTTAAACACCTTTGTTTAATGTAATCTTGAGTCCGACATGGTATTACATTTATTACTGTTCACTTAGACATTATTTATAGAGCACTATTTAAAAAGTTTGTTCAAATCTTTTTGAAGTACGTTACAATCTTTTTCATTATTACGTTCTATACATTTTAACATCGTCGGCATAATATAGTAAACCACATGAGCGAACTTGAACTGTTAGATCATTTACAAATAAAAGAAACAGTGAGGGTCCAACATTTATCCTTAAGGTAGACCACTGGAAGCAGGATATGACCTCGATTTAAACTCATTATATTTACAGTTTGAACACGCTTGTGCAGGTAAGGGCTATGTTACCAGGGATGTTATACTATTCCAATTTGTTTATTAAAGTCTTGTGATCCAGCCTAATTTGGATGTTATGGGCCTACGCGATATAAAACCATGTTAAAAATATATTCACTTAAAAAGACCCAAATCTCTTAGAAAAACTGGTATCGGTCAGTAGTTGTTTATATCACCCTTGTCGCCAATTTTAAACACTGGTACTATCTTTGCAATCTTTCATACTGAAAGATATGTACCAGTAGATAAGATAAGATTAAATAACCAGGTAATAGGCTATTCAAGCACGTACCTATAGTCTTTTAGGATAACACAGGGAGCCCTATTGTGTTTGTAGGTTTGATTTGACCCAAGTGTTTCACAACCAATTTTGATTGATAAAAATTACAATCACATCATATGTTAGTTGAGTTGATCGGCCGATTTCCACAGTTTTTGCTTTTTGGGCGCGACGTTTCGGAAGCGGACTCGGCTTCCATCATCAAGCTTAGTCCTAAGAATGACTGTTTTCGCACTTGAGTCAAATTCATGTGTTATGATTTTTTCCCAAGCACTTGACTACTCTCAGATTCGAACTTGGTACCTTTACTTACAAGCCTGACATCTTTACCGCCGAGCCATTGAGTAATTCAATAGATATTTTTTAGAACTCATATCGATGCAGTTCATGACATGATTTTATCAGACCGTCGAATTGGGCTAAAACGAATATTTGAGGCACTGAGTATTTCATATCAACGCACCCTTCATATAGTTACCGTCGATTTCGCCATGAGAAAATGTCTCCAAAATGAATCCCCAAATGTCTGAATGTTGGCCAGAAACGTGCGTCGATTTGTGCTCGGTTTGAAAAAGATGCAAACTTCTTAAGCCGTGTTGTTATTTGGGTACATTTCTACGACCCTGAAACAAAGCAGCAATCGACGGAATGGAGATACTCTGGTTCTCCAAGACCTAAGAAATTTCGGATTAAAAAATGTGCTGGAAAAGTTCTTGCTTCAGTTTTTTGGGATTAACAAGGGGAAATGATGATTGATTTCCTGGATAAGGGTAGAACAATAACTGGGAATTACTATTCAACGTTACTGATCACTCTACGAGAAAAAATTATGGGGAGAAGACGCGGAAAGTTGTCCAAATGCATTTTGTTTTTGCAGGACAACGCCCCTGCACACAAATCGCATGGTCCCATGCAAACAATTTGTGATTTAGGATTCAAGTTATTCGAACACCCCCCTTATTCACCAGGTCTGGCTCCGTCCATCTATCATGTCTTTCCTCAACTGAAAAAAGTCTAAAAGCCCGTAAATTTCTTCCAACGAAGCTGTGGTGGCTGGTTTTCAGACCAAGATAAACATTTTTTTAAGGTCTAGAGGCGTTTCATATTCGTTATAGTAAATGTATCTAATTTTGTTTTCTTCTATAGTAGCCTAAGAATTTTTCAATACATCCTCGAACGTCTTTATTCTCAAACAAAACATTATCTTGTAAATTGTGACCAAGTTACGTCCAAATTTTTTTAAGTAAATGTTTTCACTGTTTCTAGACTTCTTTCAGCTGTAGCTACATTTTTCTTTCAACTGGTTTTAACGCATCACTCAACAAGTTTCCGATCTAAGAGAAACAATTGTTTTTAGAAACTCGCTAATTCCATTAACGTCCTCTTCTTCAAGAGTGATAAATTCATTCCAATGCTCCTTTAACTTTTAGATCCCTTTTTGTAGAACGATTAGTCTTTACTCTCAAAATAAGCCTCACTTTGAACAATCACTTCTCTATTTGAGTCAAGTTTCTTTCCCTGGAGAATCTTTTTCATGTCTGCAAAAAGTCGCTAGGGGCCAGATCTGGAGAGTAGGGTGGGTGGGAAAGCAGTTCAAAGGGTAATATGTTCAATTTAACCATCGTTTTCATCGACTTGTGGTATGGAGTATTGTCTTGGTGGAACCACTCTTTTCTTTTACATGTGATGCCGTTTTTTCTTGACTTTTACATTCGATCGAATAATGCCATGTAGTATTTGCTATTCATAGTTTTACCTTTTTCAAGATAGTCGATGAACAAAATACCGTCCCAAAACACGGATGTTATAACCTGGCCAGCTGACTTCCGAGTTTTTGGTCGCTTTGGACGTCTTTCATCGGCTGCTGTCCACTCAACTGCCGATCTTTTTGGTTCAGGTATGTATACTGCGCTCCATCTTATTTTGCATTAAAATAGGCCATGGAAATCTAGGCAAAGTGTGGAGGCACTGCCAAAAGAACAAAAAGTTACTACAGTAGCTCGACTTTTGAAAATTTCAGGTTATATTTTTAAAGCGAAACTAATGCAGTAATGAAACATTTTTCATGCTATTCAAATTCTATTTAAAAAAAATTAAATTTTAATCTTCATGCCTTGAACGTGTATTGCTTACATAAAACTGAAATTGTACATACTTCACGTTGGTCATAAATGGCAACATCGTGTCTTATAAGTAATCCAATGTGAAGATTTGCGAGATGCAGTTTGTGGCGTTACGTACACATGAAAGTAAATAACCAGATGATGCCTCTTGAAGTCGTAGCTAAATGGAATTGATCGCAATATTGCTGCTTTCCTATCCATGGACAAGGCTTGGTAAAGACCAAACATTTAAATGTATTTTTAATAAAATTTTTACCAAACAGTGGAGTCTTATTCCAACTGCATAATGTCATCAGAAGAATCTGAATCCATATCAGTATCTGAATCTGAATAGGATTCTCCTAGTGCTATAATAACAGGTGGGATATTTCAATCGAAAACTTTCTCATATGTCTCTCCCCATCATTTGAAATAATCTTTTCAGTGCGCCAACAATAATTTTTCCACATTGTAGAAGAACATTCGGAGAAAGCCTCAGGCCATAATTTCTGTCGATGGAGGTTTAGAACTTATTTACGTATTGTAATTTTTACAAAAAGCCCATTCCATTTCAATAGTGTTTTATTGACAATGATAAGGATGCAATTGGAAAACTTCATACCCATGCTTAATCAAAATATTAACTACACAATTTTTTCCTCTGGACCTAAAAGGTTGAATTTTGTTGCACAATGGTTTTTTTTTTAGTTTGCCCTCAATTTCGACCCCGTGCGTAACCAATTGCTCATGCAGCTGATCCTTCTTACTAGAAAATGCTTATGTAACTACACCGAATGAACGGTACGTTATCCATAACTACCACATAATCAGCTGTTTAATCATACAATTATGAAACCGGTCTCCATTCACAGTAAATATTCACAGTTTTTCAAAAAATCTAAATTACAGCTCGCGTGCAAATTACTTTTGATCTCAGGAGCGTACGCCCAACCATGGATAGAACCATTTTGATAAATCCACCCTTCAAAGACTTAATTTTGGCTACAACGGCGTGTTTTGTTTCAGACAAAATTTTCTGTCCATTGCCAAGTTTGCCTTAAATTTTGCAACTTTGTTCTTTGCGATGATTTTTAGCATTTTCTCAGCAAATTATTATTAATTCAATATGAGACTTTATCATTATATGCGTTACTTAAGTAAACAACACAGCACGATTACTTTTGAGAGAACGGCGTCAAATTGAGTTTTTGCCATTTTGACAAGTGGTAATACTACTACAGAAAAAAATTGTTATGGCTTCGGAAATTGTAAACTACCTTTTGATATCTTTGAGGCGACAGCTATCTCACATAACCTCACGGTCTTTCAAAACTGTTTGAAGACCGGAACAATTGTCAATTTTGGGCGACCAGAGCGTTCAGCATTGTCGGTGTTTGTACGACTCAGTTTAAATTAAGCATACTATCAATAATAGTTGACTTCCCTTGTGCAAAGTGTCCATAATGCTTATCCATTGTTTTGAAAATTGCAAAACTGGGGTCACTAAAACCGCTGTAACCTTTAAATTAATTGTCAGAATGCCATAAAATTTTGACACATAACGTTTGTAGGTTGGTACTATCCAGAAGTTATGTAGGTCTGTCAACAGTGTTGTGTATATGTGTCAGACTGGAGACTTATTGGGTATTGTAATATCAAAACTTATTCTTTCTGACATTTACTTTAAATTCATTCTTCCTTTGAATTTACTAAGATCTAGTATCTTGATAAAATTGACTGTTACCTTCGTCTTTATCCGGATATCACTAAAACCACTGTAACCTTCAAATTAATTGTCAGAATGCCATAAAATTTTGACACATAACTTTGTAGGTTGGTACTATCGAGAAGTTATATGGGTCTGTCAACAGTGTTGTGTATATGTGTCAGACTGGAGACTTATTGGGTATTGTAATATCAAAACTTATTCTTTCTGACATTTACTTTAAATTCATTCTTCCTTTGAATTTACTAAGATCTAGTATCTTGATAAAATTGACTGTTACCTTCGTCTTTATCCGGATATCACTAAAACCACTGTAACCTTCAAATTAATTGTCAGAATGCCATAAAATTTTGACACATAACGTTTGTAGGTTGGTACTATCGAGAAGTTATATGGGTCTGTCAACAGTGTTGTGTATATGTGTCAGACTGGAGACTTATTGGGTATTGTAATATCAAAACTTATCCTTTCTGACATTTAATTTAATTTCATTCTTCCTCTGAATTTACTAAGATCTAGAATCTTGATAAAATTGACTGTTACCTTCGTCTTTATTCCGGATATCACATCACCTAACTAAATGTACTTAATAATTCAGATATTTCCGGAGCTTTCGATTGACATCACTATATTCCAATTTTAATTCGTTCAGACTTCTGTCGATTTCGTTTAGTATCTCTACTAGTTGGAACCGAGGTAGTGGGGCTGTGGTAACATCCAGCTTAGCATTCGGGAGGTAATGGGTTAGATTCCCGTTACCGTCTACCTTGTATGAGATTTTTTCAGGGGTTTTCCTCATACACATATAGCGACATGGTCTCTGTGTATACGCACACCGTGTGCGGCTATTTAGGCGAATGCTGGGATTCTATCTTTCTTCTCAGAACCCTAACTCCGTTCCATCGGATCCTTTCCTGGCCGCACCAATTCTTAAACCCATCATGTATGTATGTTGGGAATCCATGATTGTGGCTGAAGGAGCTTGTAAAGTTCAAGCAGCCCCCGGAGGGAATGGTACGCTCAAACAAATTATTTATGTGGTTGTACGAAATTTTGACTTGCTCAATTAATCTTATTCCGTAAATATGGTTTGTTCCTTGAATGCAATCCTGTATTTTGCATTGATAGGAAATCCTTCGCAGCATTCTTAATTATATCCGCATGAATCGTAAAGTTTCAATTTTAACCTTCGCGCTGCATAAAACACGAAGGTACGTCACATACATTTACAGTTTTCTGAATGGTTTTATCAATTCATTGTTAATTTCAAAGATGTGGATCTGTGGTAGAATATTTAGACAGCGAGAGACTAAATTAAGATTCATGTTTTACTTGTACCCAGGCGTTACTCAGATCATAGTTGGTTGTAATAATTACGTATTGCAGCTGTTTCCTGTCTCTTTCTTAATGAATGCATGAGAATAATATTAAACAAATGGGTTCTATACAATATCACATGATGCTGCACATCTAAAGAATATTTATTTATAGGCTAAAATCTTTTTGTATTCATTTTCTAAGACTCCCATGATTATTTGAAGTGATCTAAATAAGTAATTGTCCATAACTCAACACATTCATATCGCGGTTCTCAGACCATTTCGACCTTCAAAAACTTTTCATAATGAAATTGAAATATTAAGTTTTCAATTGCTTATTAGCAATAAATTAGCATAAGTAAAAAATTAATTAATAATTTATAAACAAGTGTAACACTTCGAAAATTCTAAATATTTTTGCTTATTGAACACAAATAATTATATAATCGGTTCAAGTAACTTAAGGTTAATGTGTCGCATTATTTATGTTTAGAATATTAAATAAATAGAAAATTGTGATTTGGGGTTAGTGTACCTTATTCTTGGTCAATACCTTATTTTTAAATATAAATAAGTAATGCAAAGCTGCGATCATGATAATCTGTAGAAAAATAGGAAGCTATATCATTACGTTGTACTGTATGTTTTTCTATATTTAATGAACACCTACTTTGTATTATACCTATACTCTCACGGTCATGTAAATATTGTAATAATAATAATGCACGATTTGGCACGGTTGAAACTACAACGGAAGAAGAACGAACCGCGCTTTTGAATAATGAATAATCCGTTACCAACCTATAAAACATTGTAGAAAATCTATGCTATTATGTCAGTGAAATTGAAAGTTTATTAAAACGATTTAAATATAATATTCGAAGCAGCGAAAATAATGGAGAGCGTATGAGAAAGCAACTGTACTAATTTAAATTTTTGTATGTAAGTATATATTGTATCTACAATTTTTACGCTTTACGAACAATTTTGTTCAATTTAGAAATTATCATACTAAATTAATTCCAATGAAAGTCAAGATTTGCATAATACCGCAATTGGCAAAAATGGATATTTTGAATTTCCCTTGCCCTAGCTAAACGCACGTTAAACCACATAGAATATAAAATATTCTATGTTAAACATAGATATATTACAGATATCTATGATGTCAAACAACCAATCCCATGTCTCTAATACGAAACAAAATCCCTACGTAATTACAAAAGTTAGAAGCGGGTTGAATTTTTTTTATGGTTGTCTTCTAACTTTCTAAAAGCCTTAAGCACAAAATAACACGTCATTAAATATTTCCAAGCTAATTCCTAAATGTCGTGTTAATTTAATTGTAATGTAGTATATAAACCGGTCTCGAATAGATTCACTTAAATATGACCAATAAATGACGTTTGGATGAAATTAGGTCAATTAATAAAATTTCTGTACGCGCGTTACCACTAAATATCTTTCATAATCTAAATTTGATAGTAATTGGCATCTTTGCGAAGTTATTGAATCCAAGCATCTATTATAAAATCGAATTTCACGATTTCATCCACGAAATGTGAAGGTTATATAACAATGTTTCCTTTCTCCCAATAAATACAGGTATTGTTCTCTATTAAAATAATCTACGGAACTACATTATCGTCGGAAATCCTTCTTGTGTAAGTCTTCAGAAATGCGTATGGTGAAGGCCAAAAACTTTAGATCAAATAGGTTAAATATGCAGAAAATGCAGTAACTTTAGTATGTAAAGATGATGTAATCTATATTATTGTATATACAAACCGGTCATACACGGATTTAAAATGTAAAATGATTTTTTTATAGTCCATAGTTCTTAGATAAAAATAGAAAAAAAGAATGATTGGGAAAAGATAAATGTAGGTATATACAAACACCAATAGTAAAAGCCTGGTGACCGTTATCCAAGTGTGGGTCAGCAAGTTAGCGGTAGTCTGTAGGTCGATTTATGCTTCAGGCTGGAGCAGGATGTGGCTGTAGTGTATCGTGGATCCCACTGACACACTAATCAAAGACAGAACATTTATCTCGCATTTAGGTAGTCATTTTAAAATGACTTATTAATTAGATCAGGAATCTTCATTGTAGGTAACAATTGAAAGTGTTTATACTTACCTTCACTTATTCGAATACACTAAGCCTTTAGTGAAGTATTTAAATTCTATCATGCGTATATGACAGGTCTATATATAGATTAATCTAATCTTAATTTCTTTACTGAATTTAGTGCAGTTTGAAAGTCAGTGAAAATTTTCTTTTGCATAATATGAGAAAGGAGGCCGTTTCACCTTGTTTATTATAAAGTGTTTCATTAAAGGACAGTCAGTGTCCGGTTAAATTCTTTAATTTTTTCATTCTTCAATCGCAATTTAGAAATCTTACTACGTACGGTGAAATACTTCATTTCACCTGGATCATTTTCGCCAAGCAAGCGTAATGTTGATGTTAGTTATGTATAAGTCGTAAAATATTGTTTGATTTACTACTTATTACCATTTGTCTACGGTTTAAGTTGTGAATTTGTAATACAGGTTACGTCGGACTATGTGTGTGGTCGCAAGTTATTGTATATACGATAAATAGGTACTATGTCTACCTTTTAACTTGCGGGTATTCGCCGTTTTTTCTCTGTATCATTATAATACTTCTTGAAATTTAGGTTTAAGAAGATATACACGTATTCTTTAATAAAACATGATGAGTAATATAATCACCATATAAGATTTTTTATTCCACGAAATTTCCATTGGTTTTAACTCTAAGCTAGGTAATAAATAAAATCTACCTTTAAAAAAAAACTGGTATTTAATGTCAAATGTTAATAATACAGTGTCACAGCAACCAGAGGTATAAATGTATATATGTGTTTATTTAATCATTTTATATTAATTATTGTAATTTAAATGTTAATTCAGCATATTGTGTCCATAACAACGGATTATGTATAAAATGTGTTTTGGTAATTTCTTTCGAAAATATTTTTATGTATCCGTTACCTTAAAACATGAAAAAACATTAAAGTAACGGATTTAATACCTTTCAACTACGTTTTTACCATAGAAAGTGTTCATCTAAAGCTATATGATTTAGTGGCGTATAACCGCTTATTTGTTTAAGCAACATGGAAATTATACTTTCTTTAACTGTGAATAAAAGATGGATGTATCTGCATTTTTGTACAGTTTTTTTTATTTTTAAAGTTATATTTCTTCGCGATAGAATGACGCGAAGAAAATATTAAATTGCCATTGGCAACATTATTAATTAGCAATGTTGTGATAGATACATTTTTTCAGCATCGCTGTCTGTTTAGATCCAAACACTTATAGAACTATGTATCTACATAGGTACATGCAGATATCTTAATTGTTCATCTAGATACAGTTCGGATACTGCACCTTAATTAAAACATTCATTTAATTTTACGGTTATTGTAAGCAAACACTAAAATATGTTAAAACCTTGTTTATGATTACAAGTGTATTACTTATTTAAAATACTTATCTTTTTTATGTTGTATATTATGTTATACAAATCTAAACGTTTCGATAATACACAATAATTATCTTGGTCAGTAGTAATATAAACTTTGAGAATTGTTTCAGATGTTAGAAAAAATTTATGAAGTATGAAAAAGATGAAAACGCACACATAAGTCTGCTGTTGTGAAAAACATTAATTTGAAATTAATAAAAGCATTCACAAATAGAAACTTGACATCTTAAAATAATCCAGTCAAAACGAACAAAGAAATAGCTTTGTTAATAAATGCAAGTGTTATTTAACAATGAAAAACACAATGTAGTATGTTTTATATAATTTTAATTTTAACCTCAATTTCAACTACATATCTTAAATTATAGTGCCGTGATAATTTAACATATAATTAGTAAAGCATTTAGTTCAAGGTCTAGCAAAACACCAGACATACCAAAAGCTAAAATTAAAATTAAGACGTATTATTGTGCTTTTTTTTTTAATTTATAAGATGCCAAAACTAATTTAAACGGAGATTTTCTTATTACCTATTGAAGTTATTAGGATGTTTGTATATTTCAATAGCTTCACGTTGTCAACGAACACACTAATGAGTTTGTCTTGACAATATTTCCATATTATTAAATTGAATGTTATTATTTAAATTATTTAAAGCATGGTCAGCTATCGCAGATTTAGAAGATTTAATTACACCAATTGTTTGATGTGGATGATGGTTTGATAATTTATGAAGGGATCTATTAGTTTGTGTCGGCTTTCTGTAAACGTTAAAAGATAGTAAATTATTAGTTTCAGATATTAGCATGTCAAGAAATGGTAAACTTCCATTAGTTTCCTTTTCCATGGCAAACTGGGTGCCAGGATGTATACCATTTATAAAAATTAAAAATTCATGGTAGTGATTCTTCTCCACGTCTCCAAATAACAACTGTGTCATCTACATATCTATACCAAACTAAAGGCGTTTTAGGTGCATTTGGTAACGATAATGTTTCAAATTTTTCCATGTAAAAATTCTCTATAACAGGACTAAGAGGACTACCCATTGCTACACCATGAAGCTGTTCATAGAATTTATTATTCCACTAAAGATAATTTCTAGTAAAACAGTACTGACAAAAAATGGTTATAGAAAAAATATGATCAATACATTCAATAGTTTCGTTTAGAGGGACTTTTGTGAAAAGTGAAACATCAAAACTGACCATTATATCTCCTTCTTCAATTTTTAAATTATGTATTTTTTTTTAATAAGGTCAGCAGAATTTTTAAAATATCGGGATGTTTTACCTATATGAAGTTTTAACAGAAATGTAAGATGTTTTTCAAGATTAGATGTACAATATGTAGAGGAACCAATTAATGTAACAATAGCCTTAAAGGAACATTTGGTAAACCATATAGTATTGGTGAAAGAGCTTCAGAGTTAGGTAGGTTCTTTCTTATTTCTTCAGAAATAGATGATAATGTAATAAGTTCTTTAGTTGTTAAAAGAAACTTTTTCGTAGGATCTTTTGGTAGTTCACAATAACTCTGTGGTTTCAACAGTTGTTATACTTTAATGTTATAATCGTTCGTACTTAATATAACCGTTGCATTAACTTTATCTTATATTTTCATTACGTTTAAGACCAAGTAAAGCAGGACGATGACGAAAGGATAAGTTGCTCTTTAGAGGTTTTGATTTATGTAATATATTTCAAATCTACCTTAAAACCTAGTACGGAGTAGAATATAGTAATAGATAGGGTCTGACTTCACGTCAATTCAATACAACAAAGTTTATTAACATTTTTAAATATTTAACAATAAATGGTCTTAATATATATTATAATATATACAAAATAAAATACGCACAATACATTGTAAAGTGTTTTGTGGTGCGCCGCACAGGATTCCATCCTCTTTAGCGCAAAGATTTTCCATTTGGCTGGTGATGTTGTTGGAATACCCTGTATGGTCACGTTGAATTTATTGTGTTGTAGATGATGTTGTTGGATGCATGGTGCTCTGCTGTCGGATGATTGGTGTGCAAGTAGATCTGAAAAAGAAAGAATCGGGGATTAGTTAAATGTAGTTAAACTAGTACTACATTAACCATATCACTGAAGTACTATTGTAATGTTAGTAGTCCTGAACGTGAAGCGCGGTAGAGTTAACAGAACAAGTTAAAAATATCGATTTTAAAGACGTAACCTGAGGTACCAGTCTTGGCATTGAACCTAACCTGAGGTACCAGTCTTGGCATTGAACCTTTGTGTTTACCCCAAAAAGGGAAATACCCACTGATCGTGCTTGAGGTTCACTCATCGAAGGTCAGTCGCAGTTCAGGTCTGTACTAACGCTACTGCCACCTAGTGGATGAATGACAGGTAGAGTCTTCTCAATATCTAGTCAAGTCGGTTTTTTTATTTTCAATTTACTAACGTCGCCTTCAGTCGCTCGAGCGTAACTGATGCTGGTCCGAGTTGAAGAAGGCGCCATTGGTCGCTCTGGGACTTCAATCTTCTTCCGTGACGTCAAGGGAACCATGAGGTGGTCTCCACCACAGTTAGCTCACTTTGCTCGGTCGGTACGGGGTTCAGTGGATTTACTGGTGTGGTGATCGCCGTCATACTTGGCCTAGCGGACCGCTGCCTTGAAACAACTCGGTAACCCGGACACCGGCGACGCCTTCTGATGCCAGTTTTCTGCCACAAGCCCTCAACGGTGACTCTGAGGCGGCTGACGTGCTCCACCTCTCCGATCTTCTTGTTGTCCTGTTGACAGCTGCACTACCACAAGGAGGATCAGTCGCTCTCGCTTTTTATCCTGAAACAAATAAAAGCGTGAATACCAAGTTGGAATAGCTCTAGGCTCACGTCTCTCTCAGAGATTTCTACGGGTACACCACGTAGAACAACCCTAAACAAACGTTCGCTCGGTGCCTGCTATACCCCATTAGCCCGTTTCGATCCTGGGATGAGGCAGACTGAATCCGGATCCCGTAGTTGATGGTCTCTAGACCCTAATGAAGTCGACCCATTTGTCAGTCCAGTTCTCCGGAGAAAACTACCCAATTTTTCTTCTTCTGACGAAGGATTAACAGCGACACTTTTTCAATGGTATCGGCTGCGATCGTTTGGCCAGTAGCTACTGGGCTGTCCGTAAACTCCTCCAGTGGCGTGAACACGTTGTCGGTTGGAGGCGGCGTAGACGAGCGAACCTTAGACGTATTTTTAGGCCTCTTCTCCTGTACGGTGAAGTCGTGGGGCTGATGGATTCGGGAAAAGCGCATTTTTCCTAACTGGCAATAGCTAGCGGGTCGACGTCTATTGACGATACAATCTTTGTTGTCTTTGGTCGCTTTATTTTCTGTGTAGTGCGACCAATGTTGCGGCCTCTGCTCGCAGGTCGAACAGCAACGGTATCGTGGCCTGTGTTGTCGGCGACGACGGTGGGGAAGGGTGTTCCGCACACCCGATGCATTACTCTCGTAACCACTCTTCTCTGGTGTACGGCGGCATAGTAAATACTATGTGAGTTCTATCGAAGTTTGAATAAATTTTATACCCTTACTCGTTGAAACCAAAACTCGAATTTAAGTATTCGCGTTTTTTGTTAGTATGCTTATAATGACGTTAGTAATGATTTATTTATAGCTTATGTAGTATTGTAGTGGACTGTTCAGGAATCTTCCTCTTCAACCCTGGCCATCCTCCTGTTATTGGTGTTGCGATATTTTAGTGTTACTGAATACAATCAAGGGTTTCGTATTTTTGTTGTGATTACCACATATTTCTGAGATAAGATGTGTGCGTGTGTATGTGTGTGTGCGCGGTGTGTGCGTGTGTGTGCTGTGTGGCGTGTGTGCGTATGTGTCGTGTGTGTGTGTGTGCGTGTGTGTGCGTGTGTGTGTGGGTGGTGTGTCGTGTGTGTCGTGTGTGTCGTGTGTGTGTGCGTGTGTGCGTGTGTGTGCGTGTGTGTGCGTGTGTGTGCGTGTGTGTGCGTGTGTGCGTGTGTGTGCGTGTATGTGTGTGTGTGTGTGTGTGCGTGCATGCGTGCGTGAGCGGGTGCGTGTGTGCGTGTGTGCGTGTGTGCATGTGTGCGTGTGTGCGTGTGTGCGTGTGTGCGTGTGTGCGTGTGTGCGTGTGTGCGAGTGTGCGTGTATGCGTGTGGGCGTGTGTGTGTGTGTTGTTAGAATAGAGATATTGTGCTGTGAATTACTGTGCGGATATATTAAACTAGTTTGCCGGGCATCCTGCGTTTTTTTCGAGCGAATGAAGGAAAGCGGTAGTTGTAAGGAGTGATAAGGATCTCTCTGGTAGGAATTGTGTCGCCGAAAATTATTGTGCGTGCTAATTTTTTTTGTAATGTGTTGCGAGGTTATTAGGATATCTGAGCGGTAGTCTGCGTAGGCGTCTAAGTAATCGGGGTTCACAGGAGGCTATGAAGGAGAGTTGATTAATGTTGATATTTGTGCATAAGGGCGTTGAGAAACCAGGGTGTGTGTATGTTGAGAACGTCCAGTACGTTTGCTCGGTTTTGTATGCTGTCTAGTGTGATTTGTACGCGGGGAGCCAGTTTACGATTTTTGCGAAAAGTGGGTTCTTGGAGTATAAGTCGTTCATTTTTGAGGGATATAGAAACATTACCGTCGGCCAGATTACGAAATTTGTCTTCGTGGTAATTTGGATGGCGCAAGAGGATCGCTTTACTTTGGTTGGGTCGAAGGAGATTCTATCGGTTTACCCAGTTAGAAAAGTTCCGAAGGGTTTTTGATATAAGGTGGGAGACCGTTCCCCAGTTTCGATGCATTGTCTTGAAGGCAGTGTCATTCTAAAACTTGCGTAACGGTAAGTTTGGGTTGTGTGGCAGTGGGAATGTCAAAACAACTTTGCGACACGCCTGGTATGGGTTGTAATGGATCGGAGTAGGTGTTTCCCACATTAACTCTTACTGAACGATTAGTAAAGTACGAGAGAAGGAGTTTGTAGAAATGGGCTGGGATATTTAGGATACGGATTTTGTTGAGAAGGCCGACGTGCCAGATCTTGTTAAGTGCTTGCTTATTGTCCAGAAAAACCGCCAAATTTCTGATTTCTGTAAGCGACTTTAAGGGCTCGTGACACGTTCGTTTAAAACGGAAAACGAATTGGACTGCTAGGAAGAAGTTCATTGAATTGAATTCTAAGTCACCTGTCTAGAATCTACTAAGAGCAGTTTTGGAGACAGCTTAAGAGAGAGATAGATTTACAGGAGGAGGGGTGGTAGCGCCTGAGTGCTGTTTGGGTATTATGAAGGTGGAATCCGATTCCAGCCCGTCGTAAAGCTAGTAAAGTGTTATGCATTTGTTGTAGATGTCAGTGTGTAATCTGAGGGCTTGGTCCGGTAAGTGTAATATTTTGAGGTTAAGGCCTTCTTTACTTGAGTCAGAATTGTGTCCAAGTACGCGGTGACCTGGTCGGGTGTGATAGGGGCATAAAAAGGACTCTCATTGCCCAAATGAATTTCGGAAAGGTGTACGTTATGGAATTCCTAAAGACAATTCTCTATAATTTCCTTGAATCAGATGCCAAGTTGAGGATCTTCGGCAGATTGGAAAATGGATTGTAAGTGAAGATCGAACTTTACAAACAACTGGGATTTAAAACCTAGTCAGATCTACTCGCTGTCAGACAACTGGTTAAACCCAATGGTAACCTGTATACTGAATGGATTTACCTTTCGATATGTTACTTTAAACTAACTTAAGATAATAAATTGCAGAACAAGGTATACAAATATGGGCAAACGTCGAACGTTTACACTTCTTCGCCTTTCATGTTTTAGGATTGTTTTTAATACTTAAATTATAATTAGTAAGCTTTCATATTAGTAAATCTAAAATCATCGGTCGTGATCATAATAAAAATATAAATTATTACTGCGTTCGCGTTGCTCTTGTAATTTTCACACTCGCCGCTATGTGTGTTGGGGAGAAACAATTGTTAAGGTAAAAATAACAGAAAGTATTTTGAAATATTTGACCATTTTCTCTATACTAACCCAAATTCCAGTGAGTTTTAGCAAAACACTTGGAAGCAAATTTAGTCTTACGAAAAGTGTCACTTTTTGCTAGAAGTTCTGTGTAACGAGAAAATAAGTGAAGTATGGAAGTGGCAGATAAATATATCTGTAAACTCTCAGAGTTATCTGGAAATTCCCACACAGTCCTGTAAATTCCAAGTTGTGTCTGAAAATTACACAACTCCAAGAAGATCAGTAAATTCCCAGATAGATCTAAGAATAATACAATTCCCTGATCTATCTGTAAATTCCTAAAACCTATTTGTATATTTCTAGATATATCTAGGGATTTACAGATAGCTCTGGAAATTGAACATAATTCCGTAATAAATGTGTAAGTTTACAGCTAGATCTGCAAATCTTTTAAAAAAGAACTAGTGCAGCCCTTTTACACTTCCATGCCATTGAATTTACCGACTGAACCAAAAATTTACACATTAATTTGGAAATACCATATCTGTCTGTAAATTCCCAGATAGATTTGTAAACTCGCAACAATATCACTAAATTCCCAGATATATTTGTAAATTCCCAGGCAGACTTGTAAACTAATACAATTCTCAGGTCTATCTGTAAATTCCCAAACCTATCTGTATTTTTCCAGTCTAGGAATTTAAAGATGGGAATTGAAAATAATTTCGTGATAAATGTGTAAATTTACAATTAGATCTGTAAATTTTTTAAAAGATAACTAACGCGGCATTTCTACGCTTCTTCAGTATGGGAACTTACACATTTATTTGGGAATTATATTCAATTCCCATATCTATCTGCAAACTCAGAAATGTCGGTAAATTCTCAAACAGACTTGAAGATTCCAAAATGTATCTGAAAATAATACTCCAAGATAGATCCATAAATTCCCAGATAGATCCGAAAATAATACAATTTCCAGATCTACCTGTAAATTCCCAAACCTATCTATGATCTGTCTATGAATTTACAGATAGCTCTGGAAATTGTACATAATTCCATGATAAATATGTAAATTTACAGTTAGATCTATAAATTATTTTTAAAAAAACTAGTGAGGCCCTTATACGCTTTCGTAAGTTAAGCATCAAGAAAGTGACAGTATATTTAAATATTTTTGTTTTAGCGGTGTTAGCGCCATCTAGCGCTTCTGTTAAACAGCCCTCATGTAGTTATACATATACTTTTAATTCAATATTGTAGTCGTAGTTTCATTAAGATGTATTTAAGCAAATGCTCATTCAGCAATTGATAGAAATATAATCCATTGCAACTAATTTGTGGTCGATATTCGTATTAAATCGTTAAAATCAAAAACATGCCAAGCCTTTATGTAAAGTTGCTCGGTTCTCTTTGTCATATCATTTTTGCACATGGGTACCTTAAGTATTTATATCTAGCACATTATTAAGTAGGGAAAGATTTAGCTTGAGAAATCTTTTAAAATATCGGTCCTAATTCATGCGCCCTGACTTAATTTAGACCTACTGTTTTCGTTACTTTGGGACAACCCCGTAGTCTGGCTTCATTTGTTCTGTTTGAAATAAAAACATAAGCTTTAGGTACATAAGATATCGTCAATAGTAGAGTAATGATTATTAATGCTCTAAAAATGTTATGATTAATGTATAAATGTGTATTCGAGCATATGGGTCATCGCTTTATTAAAAAATAGGAAAATAGGCATTCATTATTTATTTTTCATATGTATGTACATGCACGGAGGAAATTATATTCTTGAGTAAATTAAAACTGAAAAATTTTATTTTTAAATAATGGTATGGATAATTAACCTGAAGCTCTTTTGCAAAGTGTTACAAGGTGAGAAAATAACCTATCTACTGTAAAAAAAAGTTTGCAGGTCGTGAACAGCAATAGGTACTATTAAAGAGATGAAGGCAGTAACATAACAATTTTTTCTCATAACACTAATTACAATATATAACTATTGCATCGCAATTATAAAGAAGTGTGAAATCATCTAGAATTTGTTTAAACAATTGCTAAAATCTTAAATTTTAACAGTTTTGAATAATGTAAAGTAACTTTTTTTACTCATAACACTAATCGCTGTAACTATTGCAGCACAAATGTATAGTGTATATCAGCCAAATGGAATAAATTCGGTAATAAATAAATGGGGACGTGTTCGCAAAAACGCTCGGACACGTCGAGTGGTATTTTTAATTGAGCGTTCTTTTCAACAAAGTTTTTTATACAGAGTGTGTCATGTAACAGTGCTCAATACCAACTTTCTTATTTAAAATTGCAACAGCCTGTATATTAATCCATTTTTGGATGCTTCAGAAAATTCTAGACATATTCCATGTACAATATCCCATACCTATCTTCAACTGATTCGGAAATATTAAGTGTTTTCAGATTTATTGCAAAAATTAAGATTAACAAAAGAAAATTATTTGATTCCAAAAATTCGCTACAACTAATAAGTAATACTATTTATTTCTTGATAATGTAAAAAACAAAAAAAGGCATTAATGGCAACATAGCAGATGTTTAAAATGCTCGCCGAGAACGTCTTGACAACATCCTAATCTTAAATGGAAACTTATTGTAACGTTACTCAACATCTCAGGCGTGAGCAATTTAATAGCAAGCGTTATTCGTCTTCATACAATACTGTTGATATATCCCCATAAGGAAAGGTCTCATGTAGTCAGGTCAGGGGATCGTTCTGGCCACTCCATCGATCCTCGTGTCCATATTCACTGATATGGAAATATTCGGTTCAGGTACTATCGGACATTGATTTGGTAATGGGACGGTGCTCCATTTTGCTGAAACTATATCATATTCGCTCGAACTTGTGGGTTTGCTGGACCAGGTCATAAGTTTATCAAAGTTGGCATGGCATTATTTTGGAACAGCGCTAAATAATAACTATCATCAATGAAAAAGGGACCTAGGAGAACCATTCCTGCCCAAACATTAACCTTTTCAGGGTATTGAGTATGTTCGTTTCTCATCCAGTGAGGATTTTCCCTAGACAGCGGCAATTTTGACGATTAGAATGACCGTGAAGTGTAAAGGTGCAGTCATCATAAAACTAAACATGTTCTAATTGGATTACATTGTTATCTATCATTACCATCATTTGTTCACAAAAATACGTTCTCCTATCAAAATCGTCTTCCATGAGATCCTGACTTGGTATCGTTTTATAGGGGTGCATTTTATTTTTTTCTAATTTTCGAATAATTTATGAATGGCTAACATCGAACATTACATGTCCATGCTCGCGAAACTGCTTCTTTATTTTACTAATTATCCTCTGAGATATAAGCGGCAAATTTTATGCATTTATGTTAAATGGACCATTGTTTTTCTATGCAGTTAACGAAATTCAAACGACTATAACACTGACAACTACTGTCATGCTGACAGACAACAATTGGCTAAGGTCAGGCATTTAAACAAAAGTAAACAAAATAATTTTAGCTTTTTTTTATTTCCTATCAGTAAAAAGCACCGCTGAAATGATTTTTGTTTACTTTCTCATTATCAAGACACCTAAATGGGAAATAAGTATTGAGCGAATTTCTGTAATCAAATAATTTTCTTTTGTTAATGTTAATTGTTGCAATAAATCGGAGAACACTTAAAATTTCCGAAACAGTTGAAGATAGGTATAGGACATTGTACATGGAATATGTCTAGAATTTTCTGAAGAATACAAAAATTGAATAATGTACAGGGTGTTTCATTAAAAAAAAAGTTGGTATTTTCCAGTGTTACATGACACACTCTGTATAAAAGGTTTTTGTTGAAAAAATGTGCCACTAAAAATACTAATCGACGTGTCCGAGCGTTTTTTCGAATACGCCCCCATTTATTTATTGTCGAATTTACTCCATTTGGCTGATACACACTGTATAAAGAGGTGGTAAATCATTAGATCTAAAATGTGTTTAAACAATTTCTAAAACCTTAAATTTTAACAGTTTTGAAGTAAAATAATAATATAAAACCCTACGGTCCGGTTGCACAAAGGTGGGTTAGGCCAGGATTATTTTAATCCTGGGATTAAGAAGTGGGATTGGTGTAAACATCCGTCAATCACGCCAATTTGCCAAAAACGGTCCAATCATATATCTCAATTACGTGATTAAAATAGTCATTACTTGCACACCTGTGTGCAACCGGCTCTAAATATGTTTAGGTATTGCCATGTGTATTTGAACGCCCTGTATATATGCGTACCTTTCTTTTTCTTTTTATTCTTTTTTTGCTAGCGAAACGTTAACGAAACCTGTTGATTTTGTTGTGTTCATCAAGGTACAGATTTGATTTCTGGAATTGGTAATTATATATTTTGTGGATTAATTAATTGGAAATAGGAAATTTTAAAGTTGAATCTAAATTAGTTTTCCTATAAATTTTTATAAAAGGTTTCGTTAAAATAAAATGTAGTTGTAGATAAGAAAAGTTCACATTTAAATTGTCCTTGGGTTGCTTGTTTAAGCAGGAGCTGTTGACGTTAGTTTTACTTATTGCGTTTCAGTAATTGAAGCAGGAGTATAGTATCTCAATCCATTAGTGTTAAGTAATTATCGTTATCGCTAAGGGAATAAATCTGTGGACGACAATTTGCACTTGAGTCGTGCACGCCACAGCGTTAGCAGTTTTTTGTTTAGGTTAAAGTTTGGTTGAGAAATATGGAGCAATATTATGGAGGAGGAGAGGATGCTTGTTTGCGCGGTTAATTGCGCGGGGATTCTTGATCTGACTTTCGTGAGTAAAGGATGTGATCTGGAAGTTGGTGCGTGCCTTCTTTTCGAATACCTGGAGGACCGAACTTTTCGGAGAAGTTGTTTACGATTAAAGCACCAGTTTGGTGGATATTTATGTAGATGTTCATCCCTCCTGGTTATTTCTTTTGAAGTTACGGACCGTGGGGTCAATTAACGAACACTTCACAATGGGATGTGTTTATGTAAGTGCATCTTGGTGGTGAATTTTGGGACGCGATAAATGCGGATTTATATTATCGAATAAAACCATTGTGAAGGCAGAACGTTTTGTTTCCCCAAACAAGAATCAGCTACAACAGACGAAAGTCTCACTGTAAGTAAATTGTAAATAGACATTTTCTTCGTTTTAATACTAAACAGACTTGTAAATAGAGCTACCGAATTAATTGAACATTAAGTAAAAGTGTGTAAATATCTCGTGCGTAAAAGTTATTTGTTTTGTGCACATAAACTATATAATGTCCTGGCGAATCAACTTAGGCGTATCGCTATCGAAATTTAAGACTGGGAGATTGCCGCATGGGTTTGACGATCAAGATCATTCAGCAGGTGCGCTGAAGCCGATCCCGCCCGTATTGCTTTCATTGCTACCTGGTGGAGACGTGATTGTGATTGCTTTATCATATCTTTGTTTATAATGTGGTGATATTATTTGTTGATGAGCGGATAAACGCAATCGTTTTTTTTAGTGTTATTTTTGCGGTAATTGATGCTCTCACGTTAATCTCAATTAAAAGGTTGACGAACTGCTTTTATTTGCGCTGTCTTTGGTATTTTGTTTTTTTTAAATTATTTAATGAAATGTACTACAAATCTATGTATATGAAAATTTCGCATGGTAAAATTGATTTTGAGTGACCATTTGGTTACTCAATGTTTTGAATTTTAACCATATTTAGGTAATTTCATATCCGTAATTTTTGACCTACTTATGTTTCCTTATTCTAACATTTAAGATTGAAACTGAACCTTAAGTAATATTGATAGATGTACATTGTTGTGTGTTTTCTGGTTTACCGATATTCAGATATAATAGATGAAGAATTAATTGAATTTTCTAGTGTTAATTTGTGATCTCCTCCCGACCAGTGAAAGCAATAATTTACGAAAGTGGTGAGTTTATTATAATATAAACTAAAGAATTAATTGAGAGCTAAATTTTGATTTCAATTTTATTGATTTATTTTAAAAGTAACCAGTGGTAATTTCCTACAATAGAAGCATTTAGTGTCATACAGTTTTTCGAGTGTTATTCAATATTTGTGGTTTAACGTAACCAATTAGAGGAACTTTAATGACGTTTATCTAATTTATGTCTAAATATTTTAGTTTGGAGTTCAATTAATGACAGAGCTTTGGAGTTGAGTAGTATTTAAATTTGAGTTAATAAGATTTAAGCGTAACATTTAACGCTATTTATTGTTTTATTGTGTTTGAGTGTATTTTGTTCAAAAGTGTTGGGGTTTACGTAACGAAATATAAAGTTGAAGAACTCATTGAAACCCAACAGCTGATTTGCGTACACGCTACTTTAGTATTTGAGCGTGTGGATATTTTAAGATTTGTTCTAGAGCTAAAGTTTCGGAGCATCTCCGACGTGCGCCTGGAGATAGCCAACGTAAGGTAAGTGCGATCTTTTGACTGTTGAAGGATGATTTATCTACGAGTGGCAAGGTGTAGCCTTACCGATATCGTCTTAATAACAGTCTGGCGCCTTCAGTATTTTTAAATTCAAAACACACCCACGCCCTCTGTCCCACCGAGCTAGCCCGGTGCACCCTAATTATCTGTTACCTGCCGTTTTAGTTTCATTTTCGACCGTAACAGTATTAAGAATGGTTTACACATGGAGTGCGCCGATTCTTATAAATGTGTTACTATTTAATCCAAATATTAATGCTTTATATCCACAATAGTCATTTTTTTAATAATTACAGCATTTGTGTGCACTGTGAGATAACCTAAGTTGTTTCATATTAATTTAAAATCGCATACGGTTAACATTTCTACTCCATTGCTTATACAGGACGAGTTTATTTAGTAAATATATTAATGTCTTGTAAAAGGTCTAGTGATGTTAAAAGAATTCATAATTGGATTAATTTTGTATAGTTTTTAACTATTACTCTAAAATATTTTAAATTCATGTAAACAATGTGTAATTGAGGATTTCTGTTGCAGGTACTCATCTTTAAGTTTATTTTATTTGCCACTTTCTACATACATAGGTAGGTGCTTATTTTTACCAAACTGTTTTAAGTAAAAGTATAATTTTCTAATCGAGGTTAATGAATTATCTGAAAATAAGTGTTTCATAATTTTACCTCTTTGCATGTAATGTTAACCTATTGTGTAATTTTGGATGACAAAATTAACGTAATTAGAAAAATAGGGTATCTATTACGATAAATTCCATCAGTTAATCAGTCAAGTCAAGTTTTACATTAATTGCGCTTAATTGTGTTTAATTAGAAACTGCACATTTTGTGGTTATTTACTCATTTAACCTCAGAATTGTTTTCAATTATTGAATATTAGTAATAATTAATTTTATGGATTTTTAATCCTAGTTATCTTAATAGGAATAAAAATGTGTAAATGCCAATCTAATTGTATAGAACAAATCGCCATAGCTGTTATTATAGGTAAATGAAGAGTTCTTGAAAATGTTAACCTTATTCTATAACGGACGCTTTCAAAAACAGATACGTTTACAAGGTACCTACGAAGGAGGAGATATCGTGCTGTAACAACAATCATGATACGTTAATAAATCTCTCTCATCCCCAATTTCTTCAAAATCTGAAATAACATCTAAAAGTCAGACACCTCCAACAATAGAGATTTTGAGATGCCCAATCTAGCTACGAAAGAGAATTTAAAATCTATCCATTTATCTTCCATTCGAAACTAACCTGTCAAAATGACATTCTTACGACAAAAGTATAACACACGTCATTTGAAATTACACAGGTGATTTAGTGCTCATCACACGAAACCCCTTTTCATCATCATGTGTATTTTTTGAAAATTCATTTATTCGTTTCTGAGAAATGGCCGTTTAATTATTTTAAGCTAATCATTAAAAAATCAAAACTCTTCAAAAAGATTCAAAAGACCTAGATACATTTTGAAAATGGTCATTTTTGCAACTCTAAATTGACAAATTTCTCCATTGCATAATTTTGAACACTCGGACTTTCTCATCTACTGGTTTTTGAGGGGAGGTAAGGCTATTATTTTTTTTGTTGTTGTTTAACCGCCCTAATATAATAAAACAACCATTTCTCTAGGACAAATCCATAAAATATCAAACACACATGGCTGTGTAGACAATTGAGGGATTATATATTTGATGCATCACTTAATCCCAATACCCTTAAAAAAGTCCACATCCAAAAGATGGTTGACGCCTGTTTTATACTTCTGTCGTGGGAACGTTACCTTCATAGTTATTTGGTGCAGCTAGTTTCAACTAGTGGAGTTCAAGCTTAACAAAGTTTACTAATATATATATATATATATATATATATATATATATATATATATATATATATATATATATATATAATACATGCAATGTGTCCCAGATAACATTTCCAGCATGGGGATCTCGCTTATTATAAAAGATACAGATTTGGTTAAATTAGATGAATTACTCCTAAGGATTAGTGAAATTATAGGACACGCTCCAATTTCCAAATTTCCATGTATTTTAAGACTTATGGCAAGAAAAAGAAAAATGTCAAATTTCTTTTTCTTGTAATATCTTTTTTGTTATATTAGACATATAAATTTTATTTGCACTTTCTTAAGATATTTTTTATGCAGAATTTAAATATCAATTTGGTTTTTTTTTGCATTTTCTATTTTTTAGTCGGCTTTGAAATAATTGATCGTGTTTTTTTATCCTCTTTACAATGATATAGCACATGTACTATCTATTTTTAAAAACAACAAAGAAAATTTAAAAAAATGTATTTTATTAAAGACTAACAATAAGTAGGCCGTGAAACATAAAAACACAATCGAATTTAATTTCACTTGAAAATTATTCGTTCCAGAATATTTTTGTGTCAAACATGGCTTTATTTACTAATACTGAAAAGTTTGATATGTTGAGTTGTTACATCTTGTCTCATAAAAACAGTATAGAATCTGAACGGATGTACTTGAGGTTGTATCCTGAAAGAAGGCAGCCCAGTGCTCGTACGTACGTTTGGTAATTAATTTAAAGGAATATGGTTCATTTTCAAAACCTACTAGAAATCCGAAATTACGGAATGAAGATGCAGAACTAAATGTATTACAATCAGTTATGGAAAATCCTTCAACATCTGTTAGAGAAATTGAACATAACACTGGTGTTTCGAAAACTACATCAAAAAGAATTTTAAAACGTCACAGGTATCATCCGTATAAGTACACCATTCTGCAGGGACTGGATGGAGGTCAGGGGAGAAGATTACAATTTTGCCAATGGTATGTTAATCAATGTGAGAATAACGATAATTTTCCAGCTATGATTTTGTGGTCTGACGAAAGCAGATTTACAAGTAATGGCCTTTTCAATCGACACAATGTTCACTTTTGGGACCGTGAAGATCCTCACGTTGTTAAGGAAAGTCGGCATCAAGTGAGATTTGGTTTTAACGTCTAGTGTGGCATTTTAGGTGCTAAACTTATTGGGCCCATATTTTTTAACGAAACATTAAATAGTGAAAGGTATTTGAATTTACTACAAACTGATTTAGAAAATAAACTTGATGATTTACCACTGATTGAGAATATTAATATCTGCTTCCAACAACATGGCGCCCCACCCCACAATTCAAACATCATCAGCGAATATCTTAATAATCAGTTTCCAAATTCATGGATTGGTAATCGAGGGCCGGTTTTATGGCCACCCAGATCTCCAGACTTAACGCCCTTGGACTTTTTCCTTTGGAGCGCATAGCAAGTCTTGGAAAGTTTTACGAGAACAAAATGTACATTCCTTTCACCTACAAAAAGTGCATGCATTGTTGCCTGCTGACCATCCTCGTCGAATGAATTTTTGCGAATGGTTTTTAAATAAAAGTGCTGAAGATGTACAATTTGTTAGAAACTTATTGACCACTGATGAGTGTATTTTTTCCCGAAATGGAATAATAAACTTGCATAATTCCCACAAATGGTTAGATGAAAATCAGCATCCAACTGTAGTTACAGCTCACCAACATAGATTTAACGAAAATATTTGGATAGGTATACTAAACGATCACCTAATCGGACCTATCCGTTTTCCTCAAAGACTTACTGGCGAACTGTATTTAAATTTTTTGAGAGAAGATTTGCCAGAATTGTTTGACGACGTACCCTTAGATGTTAGAATGAACACGTATTTCATGCATGATGGTGCACCACCACATTCTACACGAAACGTCAGAGAATTTTTAAATGCATGGTTCCCTGGACGCTGGATTGGACGAGGAAGTGAAGTACCGTAGCCGGCGCGATCGCCAGATTTAAAGCCAATGGATGTTTTTGTGTGGGGGTATCTGAAAACTCGAGTCTATTCTGTTCAAATTGATAATCGAGAGTAGCTTTGGAATCGCATACAGATGGCAAGCGATGAGATTAGGGTTATGCCACAAATTTTTCAGCGTGTTAGGTTTCATTTGCTAAGAAGAATACAAGCTTCCATTCAATTTGAACAATGTGTATAAAAATAATGATTATCTTGTTTTTGATTCCTTCAATATCTCTTTAATACTGTACATAATAGTTAACTGCGTTATTTTTTTGTAAAATAAAACAAATTTTGACTTTTATTGAATAATGTGGTCGTTTATGTTAATGCAAAATATTTCAAAAACGGGGTGCCGAATCGAAAAAATACTAAGTATTATTTTATTTGCAGAATTAAATGTTGAATCTATCAAAAAAATATTTCTTCAAAAAAACAGGGGCGTGCGATTTTTTTTTACTTAAAGTGATTAGCTTAACATATTCTACGCCACTGGATGGAGCAAGTTGACTCAAACTCACCTGATTAATTGTACTTAATTAGACATTTAGGTGTACAAAATCTCAGTGTAACATCTTTTGTAGTTTTTGAGGAATCTTAATAAAAGTATTTTTTAATCAACCTGTATCTCGGTTAGGAAGCATTTTCGGAAAAGCGTTTATGGTCATTTTTGTCTTATTTTGAATCATAGAATCTCCAGTTTTCGCTTGTCGGTGATTTTAAAATACACCCTGTATATATACTTTTACATTTGTTAATTCTTTTTTGTGTTAAGCCAATTTTAACAAACCTCACGATAGTAAGTTTTAATTAATAACTACCAGTCTTCAATGTTTTTCTTTAGTTATCTTGAAGAAGGGAATAAATATTTTCGGAAAGCTCGATAAAATCAAAGAGTATAATTAACGTCACCCTTCATTGACTGCATCCCCAATATACTTCTTTTTTATATAATTTACCGTCACCTTTTTTAACGGATGCGTGTTGGAAATCCATTATTGTAGCTGAAGAAGGTAAGGACCCCCCTCCCTCTTGGAGAGAGAATAAAACAGGAGGGGGGTTTAAAAAACAGCAAACTTCATACTAATGTTAACTGTTGCATCTAATTATTAGTTCGCTACAAGCGCATTTTTTACGTTTTCCATTATATTCTTCGTTTTCTTAATAGACACGAATTCATTTAAATTAAGACAAATTTGCAAAGTTGCGTAAACTATTATTTAAAATAATTCTTGTTTTAGTATTATTCCTAAAGCACATACCATAGAGCAACTGAGGATTAAGGTAAAATTAGGTAACACAAATTTTGTTATAGTGTATCGTCCGCTTACAGAGTATTATAATGATTTTTGTATTTGCTGGAAGAAACAATTGAAATGACAACTCCGACTGTTGATGAAATTGTGTGTCTAGGTGATTTTAACATTAATGGATTGAATGTTAATAGTGCTGATACTACTAGATTTGATTCTATTTTAACTGTTGCAAATTATACAGGTGCCCACAAGAACCACACATACCTCTGCAACCTTAACAGATTTGATTGTTACTAATTGTAGAAATTATTCTATTTCTATTACACATTTCCATGAATATTCCGATTTTGAACTTCTTGCTTGTTCTTTAACATCAAAGGTAATACAAAAAATTGTTACATTAGGGCTTAAATAATTTACATGATCTTAAATAGCGCTATGTTTGATAGTATTCTTCAAATTTCTGATATCAATAATAAAGTTTCATTTTTTACTGATATATTTAGACATTTGCACCTATCAAGACTGCAAGGTTTACTCGACCAAGTCAACCACCCACGGATTACGGATAATATTAAATTTATGATGAATGAGAAGAAAGCTTATTTAGAGTATTAAGTTAAAAAGAATAATCAAAGTAATCTTTCCATTAAATTATAATCTCTGAAGGCCGTTTCTATAAATAAAAAATCTGAAATTCCAATTGCGTTTTCGATGTATTTGATTAGTAACAATTTTGTAACTTACCTTTGTCTAATTCAGTGAAATGTCAAGAAATTTTTTGCATTTTATAACTCTAATATTTTGACAAAACTCTATTGAAATTTAATTCTTCTAGCGTTACTAAAAATAATATTTTTATTATTATTTCGGAATTAAAAGGGTCTAGGCCAGGACTGGACGGTTTTAGTTCGAAAACGTTAAAACTTTGTACTCCTTCCATATTACCGTATCTGCTACACATTTTTAATTTTTGTTTGACAAACTCCGTTTTCCTAATTCTTGGAAGTTACTGTTCCTAAAAAATCCAGTCAAGTCCTACGGTAATTTAAGGCCTATAAAGTATTTGATAAGTTAATAGTCTCTAATTATAGTGTGTTTAAATAATGATGTATTGCCCAAATTTCAGTCACGATTTAAGAAGATATACCTGTAGCTATTTTAAATGTAATTGATGACATAATAAAAGGTTGATGAAGGTAAATTGACTATCTTGGTTCTATTAGATTTTTCACCAATGTTTGACACAATTAATCACAAAGTGTTATATACCATTTTAAATTATGTAGGATTTGATAAGAAAGCTGAATTTTTCTTTCATTTAGGTTTCAAACGGTGCAGTATATATCTTAGGGTATACCTCAGGGGTCAGACCTTGGTGCTCTCTTATTTTTAATTTAATCACAGTCACAGTAATTTACTTGTTTAAAATATCATATATACACAGATGATTTTCATTTTACGTTACTTTCAAAGAAGAGGTCACTATTAGAGCTTGCAATGAAATAAATCAAGATCTTTCTAATGTATTTCACTTTGCTGAAAACATCTCTTTCTTTAACTGTTTAAAAAACCGACGCTATATTATTTGGCTCTAAATCTGCGAGTGGCAGGGTACAAAATGAAATCAAAATTTTAACTAATAATGAAATACTTCTCTATTGTGAAAAAGTGTAAAAAAATCAAAGCTATATTATGTGAATCCCTTGCCTTTTCATATTTAAATTATGGCGATGTACTGTATAATTCTTGCTGAACTGCACTTGATAACAAATGTTGGCAAATATTGCAAATCTCTTGCATTATGCTCATTTTGGAATAAAAAATTTCACAAACGGTTACACAAATTAATGGAATTGAAGTGCCTTAATATCATAAACCGAAGATTACTTCGTAACGGTTGTTTTCATCATATTATCATTATTTAAACAAAACTCTCGTTCCTGTGCTACTTTTTTATGATGAAGGACTAAACAAAATTTCCATAGCACGCTTCGTTACCTTGATACAAGATGATTTCGAAAATTTGTCATTTTGGGACCCCCCTCGTAATTATTTTGGCAAGTAGCATAGAAATAAAGTGAGAACTGACACTGATAGATATTTGTATGTAGAATCAAGTGACCAAAACTTACCTTTCTTTAAATAGGTCACCCTGTATATTTTTTCACAATTTCATTCCCTTTGTATTCAGTTTTCCAAAAATATAAAACTAAAACAGTTCTTTTCAACATTCAGCTCAAAATTTTTTTAATGGTTAACCGGGGCGGAAACAGTACATTTTTTACAGATTTTATAGGATAACGTAACAATAAAACATTATAAGACTAGCTTATAAAAATGTTCAAATTAATTTCTATTGTGCATTAAACAAGTTTCACACATTGTTCTTATGCGCCTTAATAACAGGCCTAAACGAAAGCCCTGTTGCGTTTCGTGCATCCGATATTTGGTTCTGTAAATTTTATTCTTAAGATATCCCCAGAGAAAGAAATCTAAAACTGACAAATATGGTGATCTGGGTGGCCATCTTACAGGTCTATTTGTGCCTATCCAGCGGTGTGAAAAGTTGCTATTTAGATAGTTTCTAACAATTTTAGCGTTGTGGGGAGGAGCACCATCTTGTTGTAAATATAATTGATTTAAATGTGCTAATGGCACCTTCTATTTCGTGTGCACTATTTTCCAAAATTTGTAAATACCTATTGGCAGTAAGGCCCCCGTCAAAAGCTTGATATACAGTTTCACTACCCACTATGACACAAGATACATTAAAGCCAAACCTTACTTATCGTTCTCGTTGGAACAATGCATGTGGGTTATTCGCAGACCAAAATTATCAGCGATCCTAAAGTGCACCTCGTCAGATCAAACAACAATCTTACAAAATGAACATCTTTTTCACATTTCGTCAATTTTGCAGTTTTATTTATGGTAGACGGGGCTTATACAAAGGGTCGTGTTTAATTAGATTAGATTTTATTTTTTTCTAGCTGTCGCCTCTCTGGATATCTGTAAGATGTATAGTTTTTTATAAATTGTTAGTCAAAGTAACAAGGCATATAGATAGATACATGGGAAAATACATTTCTAATGATTCGTCTCCATTTTCGTTACAATTTATGTAACAAACAAGTAAGTCATATTTTTCCGTATTTCCATTGTTATATTAATTGCTATAATTAACAGCAAATGAATTCCAACAATTAAGTTAAAAATATTAGACAAATCAAACTAAATAATCAGGATAACAGACATAAACTTCTACTTCAGATTTCGCCCCGGCCAGCTATTAAAAATTTTAATTTGTAATAACGCAAACTCTGAGCTTAATGTTGAAAAGAACTATAGTTATATTTTTGAAAGCAAGAACAAATGGAATCAAATTGTGAAAAAATATACAGGGTACCCCATTTAAAAAAAAAGGTAAATTTGGGTTATTTTGAAGAAACAGTAATAATTACAAAAAGTTACATACGCCACTTGATTTTACGTAAAAATGTCTATCAGTATCAATTCTCACTATATTTCTATGTTACTTGTCACCCTGTATGTCAGAAACGAAGCATGCTATAGACATTTTGTTTAGTCATTTTTCGTTTCATAAAAAATAGCAAAGGAACACGAGAACCGCAACTTCCTATCTCAATCCGTTCTTGAGATACCATCGAAATCGGGACACACTGTATAGTGTGTCCCATTTTCGATGATATTTCGGAGTATCTCACTTACGAGTAAAGATACAGAGTTGCGGTTTTCACAATACCATGCTACTTTTTTGTGAGTAGAACGCTGGTATAAACAAAACTTTCATAGCCCGCTACATTTCCGAGATACAGGGCAAAATTGAAAATATTGCATTTTGGGACCCCCCCCTTGTATCACCGTTATCCTTCAATGTATGGCAAAGGTAAAAATTGGCTCTTATACAGTTTTTTACGTAGAATCCATGGCGTAGTCGTATGTTTGCTGTAAGCTGTCAAATTTTAGCTATAAATAAAACTTATGTATTTTTTAACGGAATACCCTTTATATTTTTCTTGTGATTGATTGGAAATTTTCTAAACTTTATAAAAATATATAATACATGATGTGTATTTTAAATAATAAACCTAAAATCTATAATTTCACAAAATCTGCGTAATAACAGAGTGTGTATTATATAGCATTAGGTTTGTCATCTTTGAGGCAGTTTAACAATATTTAATTTTAATGACCTAGTTATTCTTTACTACAATTTTATAGTTGGCTTATACGTTTCTCAAACTGTTATATTAATAGCAGGCTTATGTTTATGTTTGAATTTTTCAAATTTGACAAAATTGTTTACTACATCTTTAACAATTTTTAACTAACATTACTACTGACGAAGATAACTGTAAGTGTTATCGAAACGTTTAGATTGTATAATTTAAAGTACACCATTAAAAAATCCCAAAAAAGATAAGTATTTTATTATGAGTGTTAATGGTGAAAGTTTACATTTTCATATTTCAGTCCTTTATGGGAGGAAACTTATCGTTTTATCAGACAATTTGAAAAATTAAGGAAACGTAAAGCACAATTATTATCGTCACTCACTTTTTATTACGATGCCGAGACCAAAAGATTATCCCAAAGTTTATCTATATTAAAAGAAATTTTAATAACAAGCAAGCGAATAATATTTACAGAAGAACTGAAAATGCTCTTCTACGTAATCAAATACATATTACTAGGAAGTTACTGGATAACACCGATAAAAATCTTTTATATTTACATTTAGAAATTTCATCTATTTTGAATAAAGAAGATTGGGATAAAATTGATTCTATAACGTTTAAATCTATGAAATAAATTTTGACATCTCATGTCAACGTCAAAAAGAAAAATTTAATAAATTATACAAACAACAAAATAATAGACCATCTATTGATTGTAGAAAAACAGTTATAAACCTTTCTGATAATGTTGTTTCAGATTATGCTATTGAAGCGCTTTCTAAAGGAGGAAATTTTGCGATAACACCAAGAGTAATACCTTTTGAAGATATAATTTCCAACATCGAAAACTCCATTAGATTATTACCTTTTGATGCTGCTAATGAAGTTAGATATAACACCGTTAACATATTACGTAAAACAAGACCTCCAAAGAGCAACTTATCCTTTCGTCAACGACATGCTTTACTTGATCTTAAACGCAATGAAAATATTATAATATTAAAATCAGATAAAGGTAATGCAACTGTTATATTAAATATGAACGATTATAACACTAAGATAGAACAATTGTTGGGACCAGAAACTTATCATGAAATACCGAAAGATCCAACAAAAAAGTTTCTTTTAAAAACTAAAGAGCTGATTAAATTATCATCTATTCCTGAAGAAATAAAGAAGAAACTATCTAACTCTGAAGCTATTTCACCAAAACTATATGGTTTACCAAAATTCATAAACCTAATATTCCTTTAAGGCCTATTGTTAGTGCAATTGGTTCTCCTACATATCACCTTGCAAAACATCTTACATTGTTATTACAACCTCATATAGGAAAAACACCCCATTACATTAAAAATTCTGCCGACTTTGTTGAAAAATGCATAGTTTCAAAATTGAAGAGGGTGATATAATGGTTAGTTTTGATGTTATTTCACTTTTTACAAAAGTACCTCTAAAAGAAACTATTGAATACATAGATCATCTTTTTCCAAAGGACATAACCATTCTTTTTCAGCACTGTCTTACTACAACTTATTTTCAGTGGAATAATAAATTTTATGAACAGATTGAAGGTGTAGCAATGGGTAGTCCCCTTAGTCCTGTTATAGCTAACTTTTATATGGAAAAATTTGAAACATTAACGTTACAAAATACACCTAAAAAACCTTCAGTTTGGTATAGATATGTAGATGACACATTTGTTATTTGGAGACATGGAGAAGAAGCACTGCATGAGTTTTTGGTTTTTATAAATGGTATACATCCTAGTATTCAGTTTACCATGGAAAAAGAAACTAATGGAAGTTTACCATTTCTTGACATATTAATATCTAAAAATAATAATTCACTATCTTTTAAGGTTTACAGAAAGCCGACACACACTGATAGATACCTTCATAAATTATCCAACCACCATCCACGTCAAAAAATTAGTGTAATTAAATCTTTAGTAGATCGAGCAAAACGAATTTGTAACCCTGAATTTTTGAATGATGAATATAAATATTTAAGAAAATCCTTACAAGATAATGGATATTCACTTACAGATATTAATAATGTTATTACACCTTCTAGGCGTAACCTTAAAGAAAAACCAGTTCTTAATGTTGGTACTGCTTTTCTTCCTTTTATAGCTAATGTTACAAATAGAATTGAAAAATCCTAATCAAACATGGCATTAGGACTATTTTTAAACCTACAAGAAAAATTAAAGAACATTTAAGATCACCTAAAGATGTGTCAAACCCTTTATCATCTTCCGGAGTGTATAAGTTATCTTGTTCATGTGGAAAAGTATACATCGGGACCACAAAACGTAGCTTTGATACAAGACGCAAAGAACATATGAGATTTTGTAGATTGGGTCAACCAGAGAGGTCTGCTGTGGCTGACCATGCCCTGAATAATTTAAACCATGACATTCAATTTGACAATATGAAAATATTGTCAAGACAAACCCATTATTATGTTCGTTTGCAACGTGAAGCTATTGAAATATATAAACACCCGAATAATTTTAATAGACAAGAAGAAAATCTCCGTTTAAATAGGTTTTGGCATCTTATAATTAAAAAGAGCATAATGATACGCCTTGATTTTAATTTGTTTTCAACTTTTGGTATGTCTAGGTTTTTGCTGTGTTTTTCCTAGACCTTGAAGCAAATGCTTTATCAATTATATGTTAAATTTCCACAGCACTATAATTTAACATAAGTAGTTGAAATTAAATTGAAATTAAAAATTACAAAGAACGTTCTGCATTGTGCTTTTCATTGTTAATAACACTTCCAATTATTGATAAAGATATCTCTTTGTTAGATTTAACTGGGTGATTTTTTGATGTAATGTTTGGATTTGTGAATGCTTCTATCATTTTAAAATTGAAGTTTTCACAACTTTACACTTACATCATAACTCGATTAAATTTTGTTAAATGTTTTTGGCTGGCAAATTTCTTTGTTAGCTTTCGTCGTAGAGAGTGTTCTGGTTTGTCATCTTTGAGGCAGTTTAACAATATTTAATTTTAATGACCTAGTTATTCTTTACTACAATTTTATAGTTGGCTTATACGTTTCTCAAACTGTTATATTAATAGCAGGCTTATGTTTATGTTTGAATTTTTCAAATTTGACAAAATTGTTTACTACATCTTTAACAATTTTTAACTAACATTACTACTGACGAAGATAACTGTAAGTGTTATCGAAACGTTTAGATTGTATAATTTAAAGTACACCATTAAAAAATCCCAAAAAAGATAAGTATTTTATTATATAGCATTAGGTTTACTATGTCGTGAGTTAATTATATTAGGATATTACAAACATAGAAATTTTAAAAAAGCTAAATCAATTTTAAGGCAGAATAAAACTGAAAAACTTAACATAATAATAACTCGATAGTAACCCCTTAATAGATTTTCACCTTAAAAGAACTGCTCAAAATGGTTGCCATTTTCCCAAAAGCAATCTTGACGTACAGTGGTTATTCTTTTTAAAGCATTTAAAATAATTATGGAACGTCTTTGCAAGTTTTAAAATCCCGCATTGTTGGCATTAAGTAGTTCTTCTATTGTCCGATGACGGGTACTATAAACCTTATTCTGCAAGTAGCCCCATATGAAAAAGTCTAGCATGGATAGGTCAGGTGACCGTGGAGGCCATCTAATTGGTCCATGAGTACCGATCCACTTTTGCGGAAAATAATTGAAAATACCTGCACTCGAAAAGTAAGCCTTGTCGGACCTATTATAAATCTAGCAAAGTTATTACCAATACGAATTTGTTCCAAATACCAGTTGCAAAACAGTAAACGACGTTCTACATCCCCAGGATGCAAATGGTGAACAATTTTAATCTTGTATGGTTTAAATTTATATTTGGTCGATATTCTTTGAACCCGAGTTTTGGGAACACCAATCTCCAGCTCTAGAACTCTGCATGATTGCGAAGGCGTTGCCTCTATATATGCTAAAACGTTGACTTCATCAGTATCGCGATTTTCCTGATTATACTTTTTTGGTCGGGGTTGAATAAACGATCCATGTTCTACCAATTTTTTTTTATTCGAGAAAACTTTAAAAGACAAGGTTGCCTTCTTTCTGGATATCTATAAATCCAAATGATATTTAAATAAAAAATAAATCCACATACGTCAAAAGATAAATAAGTATTCAAACAAACCTGTTGAAATACAGTTGGGAAGCCTCACGGGAGTTTCCATTGCTCTCTATGAAACAGACTAACATGTCATGTTTTTCAAAATGTTGATAATTTTCATTCTCAGCTATTGTAACGAATACAATATTACGCACAGAATATAAATTTTACAACCGGCAGGTCTTGACAAGCGCTTAGCAAATGATCATTTAATTGTTCCAATAATCACGGCCTACTAATTCTAATGCTATATAATACACACTGTTATTACGCAGATTTTGTGAAATCATAGATTTTAGGTTTATTATTTAAAATACACATCATGTATTATATATTTTTGTAAAGTTTACACAAATTCCAATTAAACGCAAGAAAAATATACAGGATGTTCCGTTAAAAAACCATACGTTTTATTTATAGCTAAAAATTGACAGCTTACAGCAGAAACATGACTACGCCAATGGATTCTGCGTAAAAAACTGTATAAGAATCAATGTTTACATTTGCCATACATTAAAGTATAACGGAGGTACAAGGGGGGGTCCCAAAATGCAATACTTTGAATTTCACCCTGTATCGCAGAAATGTAGCGGGCTGCGAAAGTTTTGTTTATACCAGCGCTCTTTTCACAAAACAGTAGCACGGCATTGTGAAAACCGTAACTCTGTATCTTTTCTCGTAAGTGAGATACCCCGAAATATCATCGAAAATGGGACACACTATACACGACATTAATGTGAGATTTAAGGAAGATTTGTCCATATTAAACTTAAATTAAGATATAAATATATTTTATTATATATTGCTTAGAATAATTTGGCACATCCAATTATAGTTTTCTTTTATTTTTGTTTTCTTATTTAATTTTTCATATTCTTGGTGGTTTATAATGTATAATTTAATAGTTAATGGTAATATTTACTGGATCGTGACCAGATGGAGGACCCAGCATATACTCGTGCAAATATTTTGTCTACTGAATCACGCAACCGCATTTCCTTACGACACCATAAACTGCATAGGGATGATCATGTCAATTCCGAAAAAAGACAAACAGTGATTGGAAATTGTCAGTTCGGTTTTAGGAAAAGTAAATCGGCAATGAACGCGTTGCATATAATGTAGTAAATATTAGAGAAATGCTATGAATATGATATTGATACGTATACTTTATAGACTTTAAACAAGCATTTGACCAACTGAGGAGAACACGAATATTGCAAGACCTGGAAAGAATAAAGACACCCCAGAAGCTAATAAATCTGATTAGGATGACGATGGAAAAGTCGAAAGCAACCGTAATAGTTGAACAGAATAATACACGTTGCTTTGATGTAAATAGAGGAGTACGTCAAGGAAACGTACTGTGGGAGTTATTATTTATAACATCCTTAGACAACATAATAAAATAAGTGAAAATCAGCGGAACGTTCAATGTGAAATCAGTACAGATCATAGGATATGCCAGCGACATAGCAATTGTGGCGAGGAGCAAGAAGGATCTAGAAGAAGCATTTACAATAATAGAAGTAAAAGCTGAAGCAGCAGCGCTATCAATTATCACGGATAAAACAAAGTTCATGCATTGTAGTGGACAAAAGAAAGAGCAACAGGATTAAGAATCGGTCAGTATGACTTTGAGGAAGTAGAGACGTTTAAATATTTAGGAAACTGGATACACAGAAGATGTGAACAAATAAATTTTAAAGCGAGGATAAATGAAGGATATCAGGCCTTTTATGCAAATAAACGACTGTTGTAGAATAGAACACTAAGTAAAAATACAAAAATGAACGTATACAAAACAGTAATTACACCCATTGTGACATAAGCTGCATAGATAGCAAACCTAACACACAATGAAGAAGAACAACTTAAAATATTTGAGAGGAAAATTATAAGGAGAATAATGGGACCAAAGAAGGTGGAAGAAGATATAAGAAGGCAATTAATGAATTATGAAATAAACACAATACTAAAAGGATAAAATATAGTGAGAATCATTAAAGCACAATGCAAGAGGGGCCCAGTTAGAATAATAACAGAGTAGACCCCGACAATGGGACGTCCGCGTGGTAGACAAGAATCAAACTGCAAAGAGCAAACAGAAAGAGATATAGGTATAATGAAGAAAGCAAATTGGAGAAAATTGATGCAAAACAGAATAGAATGGAAGAAGCTAAAACACACCAGGACTTATAAGAGAGAAAAATCGAACACCAGGAGGAAAAGTGGTCTGACCCAACACGACAAATGGTTTAATAGTGATAAGAATCAGCTACAGTTTTTACGGAAATGTATAGCTCAATAACAATTATAAGAACTTTTCTTAAGGTTTTTTACTGTCTGTCCTGTTGACTTTTCTGTTTGTTCTATGTAATTTCTTTACGTTATATCTTGTTCTTGAAAATGTTGATGTGCTTAGTTTGTCTATCGTCTCACATAAATTCTTCTGTATTCCTTCAATAAGCAATGTTGTGATTTTGGTTGTGTATTGAATTCTAGCAAGGTATATGTATTATACAGTGCTTCTAGGTAAACGTATTTAGTCGTATTATATGGCTTTAGCTGTTTTTTTGCAGATTTCTTTTGTTTCTTCTTCTTTTAATTTCGTACTTAGATTTATCGTTTGTTATTTCCGCCTCTTTCAACTTTTCTGGTATTTCTTCATATTAACGTTGTTGATTCTGTCATTGACTTTTTAAATTTTATTCATTCCTATTCCATTTCTTGACCTCGTATTCGATATTAATCAACTTTTTTTAATATCCTGCATTAATTTTGTACATTTGGATTTAAATGAGCACCTGATACACATTTTTCGAAACTACTTTTTGATTAGATAATGTTTATTATAAACCACACTAAAAATCATATGTCCTGTTCATTGTCTCAATTCAGCTTGTTAAATATTTTACCATAACATATTTCCGTATTTTGTATTTTACAATTCAAAGTAAGTAAATGGTGAAGCAAAGCAATGTAAAAAAAGCACCGGCAATTGTTTGATATTAAAAATCTAATTTGAAGAGTTTAAAAAACCTTGATTGCTGCTTCTTTTTCCTCATCTAGTTCTCTAGTTTGGTTTTTTCAGTTACTATATATTCAATGTATCTCTTCTTCCTTGTTTATGTTCTGCCTATAGACGTTGTTCATTCTTTCATTGACGTTTGAATGTTTTATAATTTCATTTTCATGGATCGGTCTTGTATTCAAGATTAATCAACTTTTTCTAACATCCTGCATTAAATTTACATGAATAACTGTATTGCATTTTTTCAAACTCCGCCTTGGTAACAGAACAGATTAAGTGATGGTGAAGCAAACCACAGTATAAACAAAGCACAGTTTTTGTTGTTTGACTGTTAATATAAGTAAGTTAAAAAATTATTATTTGAACCTTAATAGGTAACCTAATGTTTTCCCACATATTTGTTTTTTATCGTCTTCTAATTTAGTGTGGTTTTAAACTCTTCTAGTTGGTGCAATTGTTACAGGCCAAATACTCATTAGAGCATCCAGCCCGTAAAGGTAATTGCAGCTCAGTGGTGTGGGCGGGGTTCTTACTTACACTCGTCACAAGTCTTAAAACCTCGAAATCTGGAGAAACTGTCAAAAAGGCGCTACTGTTGAATGCATTTATAGCAGGAAAACGTCATGAACTAGATATTATAATCCCCTAACCGGAAACCATAATGTTCACTCAAAATAAAACCCTCTCCTCTACTAGAATTCTAAAGTTCTCACTAAACTTTAATAAAATCTTAAGCTTTATATAAAATCCGCAAGGTTGCGAAAATAAAACCAGAACTCATTAAATATTTCGATAAACTCAGCGCCCAAATCATGGGCTCATATACCCAAAAATAACTGATCAAAATGGTAATTAATTATATAATTTAAAAAAACGAAAAATATGCTACAACAAATCTAAATCGATATGATCAAATATCTATAAAATCCTAAAATCTGATGATTTTTATAAAAATTCTTCAAAAAAAAGTGCGACTACTCGCAAAACTAGCATGTGCAAAACTAAATAGCTGTTCGGTCAACGAGCGACTCGATACATAATTACGTTACTTTATAGTTTAAAATTTCTTTTAAAGTTACATATTACCAAAATCCAAAAAAACGCTTAAATCGGGGAATCCCCATTAGTCATTACGTTAAAGCTTAATAATGCAACTTCAAAAGATTACTTAAAAAAAAACTTGTATAACTTCAATAAAATTTGATTACAAACTAAATGACCGTTAAATGTATGTTGTCGCTGTAAATTTGGGAAATTTTTTATAAAAATAATTCGAACACTCAAAATCTTCAAAAATATTTAATCTTTCAACTGATTACTGTCGGAAAAATCGTAGGTTCAGAGAATGAAGTCATAATAGATTCATATCTATCAATAAAATAGTTAAAAACATTAATAATGGCCGTATATTATGCCATTTACATATTAAATTTTGGTACAGCTATAAAAAAGGTCACATTAAATTTTGCAATTCAAAACAAGAAACCTACAAATAGTAATCAAATTCAGTCGGCGCTTGCAAGGCCATATTATCAATAACTACCTTTTAATCAATACAACGGAAATAATAAAGATATCGGTAACATAAATTTTGATATATTTGTGTGAAATAAACTTTCAATACACAACATTACACAGATAAAAAAATTCAAAATATTAACAAATAAATCGTGTCAATGAACGAAAGCAAGCGAATGCATCTTCCACATAAATCTAAAAATACTGTCTATTATTATCACCAGCAGAATAAAAAAAATGAAAACTTTAATAGAATACCCTCCTTCATCTGGACTAAAATATAATAGGTCGTGGAACTGGTCCACCAGGTACTGATTCGATAGGGCTCCTGTGAATTTCTACGGTGATGTTCTCCAAATAATATGTCTCAAACGACAACTTCCTATTCATAATTACTCGAACTAAATTTACGACAGTTAATTCAACCAAAAACCTCAAGTGACTAAATAGCGTTATTTACAAAGCGTTCTTTAAAGTTAATATAATTATTCTACACTTACTTAAACCGGCACTATATGCAGCAAGTTTGTATTTTGTTAAAGCTGCGCGATGTACGTAAAATTACCTCTTAACTAGGAACTCGTCAAATTAATCCACATAAACAAAATGGGTTAAAGTAGAGGCCTATTACACCATTCAACTTTGCACTTTGCAATTTTCATTTTGCACTTTGCAAATCAGTTTCTATTGCACCATTACGAAAAGTGCAAAGTGCAAAGTAAAGTGTTTTTCGCAAAGTGGCTTTATGTTAAAATTTGTTTCTGTTGCACCAAAAAGTAAGCTTTGCAAAATTTTGCATTATTTCTGTCAAAAGAAATTTCCATTTACCATTTAAAAAAACAGTTTTATGATGGCGCAAACATTATTATTATTCGATAGTAGTGATGAAGAAGTAAACAATTTAGTTCAGCCGCGTAGGAAGCGATACAAAATTCGAATCAATTTTGAAATTGAGAATGGTTTTTCATTCAGACAAGCTTTTAGAATGAATGAAGCTCAAGTGGAATTTGTTCTTCAGTTGATTGGTAACCAAATCGAGAAAGAAAATGATCGGAACAAGATGCTGAGTGCTAGAGAGCAATTGCTTCTCGTTTTGCAATGGTGGGATAATGGTTGTCAGCACCGTGGAATCTCTTCTATCGATAAATCGATGGTTTGCCGCAAACTTCATTTAATCGTCAAGATATTGATAGAGACTTGCTTACACCAAATTGGTCGTTGGCCTGCAAATTTGGCTCCATTATTTTTGCGCAAAGGTAGTTTTCCACTAGTTTGCGGTTGTGTTGATGGAACGCCAATAAACCTTGACGCGCCCAATGAACGTGAAGAAGTTTTTAAGTTTTTGTCGATAGAAATAGTAATCATTCAACGTTATGATTGTTTGTGGCCCGGATTACACAATATCTGACGCAAACGCTAATTGGCCCGGAAGTGTGCATGATGCCAGACTCTGCAGAAATTCAGTTGTATTCAGAATGTTTGAAAATGGTTGGAGATCTTTTCCAGGAGCTGTCATACTTGGGGATGGCGCACACCCTCTGAAAAATTGGCTAATACCGCCTTTAAGAAGAAATCCGGACAATACTGCAGAAAGGAGATTCAATATAGCCCATAAAAGAATTGGAAGGTTGATAAAATATACTTTCAGTATTATGAAGGAAGCATTTACATGCTTAAACTATCTAAGAGTTCAACCCGAAAGAGCGGCTAGAATAGTTTTAGCTTGTACAATTTTACTCAACATTGCAAGAAAAACTGGAAGAGATGATGATGATGGTGATGAAAATAGTTTTGATGTGAATAATTTAGATTACGAAGAGAATGATTTCGCACAAGAAAAAGAAAATCCAGATATTCACTCGCAGAACAAACTTAATTATTTTATTTAACAAAATTATTTTATTTAACTTTAATCAGTTATTAAATTACTTTATTCAATTTTCTTCAGAACAATCGCTCTCATCCGAAGCATCAACCTAAAGGATTTTCCGGTTCGTTATACAATTCTGCAAATAAATTTCTTTAGTGAATTCTGACGGTGGAATTGACAATTCTTGTTCCAACTTCGCAATTTTTAATTTGTTTTTATTAATTTCATGTTCGTAAAGCGATCTTTTAAACTAGCCAATGAATCTTTCTCTTATCTTTTTTTTCTTGTACACGACTTTTCTTCTGATTATTTTCTTAAGCGGCTTTTTTTCCTCAATGGTTTTTTCGGTTTTGTCGTTATTAACAATTTCATTACTACCACTTCCTTCAGCTTCAACGATATCTAAACCATCCAAAACAGGGGTTTCCTTATCGATTATTTCGAAAATTGTTTCGTCCACTTCATCAAATTTCACGTCGACACCAGTACCAGTTTTCCGTGCATTATCCCTTTTCGACAAAGCACGGCTTTTCCAGACACCAAAAAGCGTATCACGTGTTTTGCGAGATTTAGAGATTGAGACTTCTCCAAAACTTTTTGCCACTCAAGTTCTTTTTCGTTTATGATCAGTTTATTACCGTTGAAACTAACAAACAGAATATGCTTTTCTTTTTTAATCTCTTCCAACACAACTAGTTTTTTTCAATTTTTGTTCGTTCCTACTCATTTTGACAAATTTAACAATTATAAATGTCAGAAAAAAAAACGCACTTTTTGAAAATTAGAAATGTCCGAAAAGAACAGAAAGTTGCCAAGTGCAAAGTAAAATGAAAATAATGGTACAACATAATTTTTATCCACTTTTCATTTTCTGAAAAGTGCAAAATTGCAAAGTGCAAAGTTAAATGGTGTAATAGACCCTAGATCAACAAAACAAAGGTTCAGCACTACAAATAACACTAGAACCAATTACTTATATCACCGAAAAATGTCCTATCGACAAACGAAACAACGATAAAATAACGCGGGGATGTGACGAAATTCAATATTATCCCATATAAATAGAAGCGGGGAGTTCTCCTACGGTAATGTTCGATACACCCTCGGTATGATATAACTTGTTCCAACCTACTACACTAACTCCTTTCACGTATGTTCCGAAAACCCCAAACAAAAAAACAGGCGTGAGTCTTCCACTGCATCATGGACTTGACTGTCTAAGCTACATTCATCTCTCACCATTGTCAATAACATCTTCCTACTATGTTAATTAACCAATCATAAAAAAGATTACTTAAATTTTTAAATACGCGCCAACACGATCTAAACTCGAAACCAAACCGGAAAAGAATGGCATCCATCGAAATTGACTTCTCAAAAGGTACATCTTTAATATGAAATGCCTGTGATATCGAACCTCTACTATAATTTTAATAAAATTCACCAAAATTTAAAATAACGAGAATATTTATTTACACAAAAACTTACCTATTCCCACCCAAATTAGTAAAAAGGTTTCAATAAATATCGATACCAATAAAGTCCGTCAAGTCCTAATTTTTTAAATTGTTGTTTATCAAAATTTGATAAATATCACAAAAGCTTTATTTAATTTAAAAAAAATTCTAAATGCGATTTCTATTGTAAAAATTTCGACTACTTCTCAAATACGTAAAAGACAAAATAAAAACGTTACAATCAAAAGCTTTCCAAACATTTATGCGTTATTAATTTCAATGGCATGAATTTATACTACATTTCAGATGTACGGTACTAATAAATAATGTCAATTTCGTTGAAATAAATAATTTATCGAACATCTTTCTAAAGTAATCCTTGGTTAACTAAAAGTAAAACTCTTTATAGGCGACTGTTCCATGTGGTATACAGTGCATCCCATTTTGGTTGAGACAGCCAGATATCTCGATTGTTGTTGAAGATAGAACCTTGCGGTTTCCGCGGTCGTGTGCCACTTTTTGGTGAAACTCAAGATGGCCTGAATGGATTTTGCCTAACTTTTTTCGTTTATAAATTACAGGGTGTTTTTGAAAATCCACACTTTTTGGATCCCCTCCATATCTAAGAAGTTTCTCAGCGATAATGTCAAATTGAAAACTTGTCCCATAGAGAATTTTACGTAGAATCCAGGGGCGTACTCCATTTTTTTTCGGGGTATCGTTATGGAGATAAGACTCAAACTTATGATTTTTTCAATGCAACACCCTGTATTTTATTATCTCATTAAATTACTTATTTGTGTTCCTTCGAAATGATATACAATATATAAACATGAAATTTTCAAAAATGCTCCAAAATTACTAAAACATTGAAATTTAATAGTGCCATGGATTTCAAAGTTTTACTACAGGGATTATTATTTGTGATTTTTTTATAGTAGGTCATGGATGCTACAAACACTCTTGTTGACTTTTGGAGCATTGTTTTATCAAGTCACTGTGGAGAAATCAACACATCTGCTGTCATGATGATAAATTTTGATGCGTTTTGTTGTGTTTGTGTTTGGCGATTTTGTTAATTTGTGAAATTTTATAATGGCTGAAAGATTTTTTCAGAACAACAAAAAGTATGATATCATACAATGTTTCAATCAATGACATGAAAATGTTGACGAAGCATTAGAATTATATTTAAACAGGTAAACTAGTAATTCACAATAAGACATTATAGGACATATTGTTTTTAAAACGTTAGATATCCAGAGAGGCGTCAACCTAGTCGAGCAACGATATTTCGACTAAAGAATAATCTACTAAATTATGGTGCGTATTCTAAACCCCGACCGAAGACGTATAACAAGGAAAATAATGAAGTGGATGAAATAAATGTCTTAGCCAGCGTCAGACTTCTTGTACGAAGTTAGAAAATGACACTAGCGTTCCCCGATCACGGGTACAAAGGATTTTTAAAAAAATATAAATTGAAACGCTACAAAGTGAATATTGTCCAGCATTTATACTCTGGTGATGCAGCGAGGCGTGTGAATTTCTGTAATTGGTTTTTGAACCAATCTCGAAGGGACAATAATTTTGCGAGTAAAGTCATATGGTTAGACGAAGCCCATATAAGCAGTGCCGGTTTATTTAACAGCCAAAATACAAGGCACTGGTATGATGAAAACCAACAACTAATTTTTGAGCAACAACAACAGGGTCGATTTTGTTTTAATGTAGCCTGTTTCTTATTGGGGAGATCAATAAAATACCGCATTTTTGAAGGGGCTCTCAACGCGAATAGGTACTTGGCAATTTTAGAAGAAGTAATACCAGAAATCCTGAAAAATGTTCCCCTCGCCTATCTTAATGCCATTTACTTCCAACAAGACGGTGCTCCTGCCCACAATTCAAGGTTGATTGCGCCGTTTTTAGAAGAAACTTTCCAGGACCATTGGATTGGACAAATGGACCCATTAGGTGGCCTGCAAGGTCACCTGATTAGTCAGTGTTGGACTTTTTTTGGGGTTTTTTGAAAAATAAAATATACGGTAAGAGGCACAATAATATTGAAGAACTTCGTGCAACAACAGAGGCAGGTTTCCATAATTTACAAAATCGGCCTTTCATAATTTTAAATGCATTAAGACGTATTCAGAAATTGTGTCAATTGTGTGTTAGGGAAAATGGACATAAATTTTGAACAATTCAATAAATAAGTTACCGAATAATTTCCAAATGAAATAGTATGAGTAAATATTTAATTAGTTGCTTATTCTACATTATGAACTTTTTATTACTATTTATTTGTTGCTATTAGTTACCTACGTTTTGTGTTTTGTTAGTGAATTAGTGTTAGTATTGTTCTTGTTCCTTTCATGGAAAATTCACAAGTAGTATTTCTTCAATTTGAACTTTTTTTGTATAAAAATCCATAGCCTGCTATTAAAAATCAATGTTTTAGTGATTTTGGAGCATTTTTGAAGAATTTATGTTTATATATTATATACCATTCTGAAGGAAAAAAAATAAAGAATTTAATGAGGTGATAAAATACAGGGTGTTCCATTGAAAAAATCATAAGTTTGAGTCGTATCTCCATAACGATACCCCGGAAAAAAAAATTGAGTGCGCCACTGAATTCTACATAAAATTCTGTATGGGATAAGTTTTCAATTTGACATTATCACTGAGAAACTTCGTAGATATGGAGGAGGTCCAAAAAGTATGAATTTTCAAAAACGCCGTGTAAATCCGTTCAGGACATCTTGAGTTTCACAAAAAAAGTGGCACAGGACCGCGAAAACCGCAAGGTTCTATCTTCAACAACAACCGAGATACTTGGCTGTCTCAACCAAAATGGGACGCACTGTATATAAAAAAAGTCTTCATTTAGTTTGTTAAATATTTTACCCTATAACGTAATTCTACATTTTCTACTTTACAAAGCAAGGTAAGTTAATGTGAAGAAAAAATTATAGAATGCCAATTTAAATTACCTTAAAAATTTTTATTGAAACACTCACAGGAAATCATACGTTTTCTATGTTTTCTTCTTCTTCTTATAACTTCGTAGTTTGGTTTAGTTTTTGTGCATCATTTTGCTGTGTCTTTTAATATTAATGCCTTCTTACAGTTATTATCAAAACAATCCGTTCTCTTACGCACTTCCTGCAAACAAGTTGATTGATTTTGTCATTGACTTTTGGATATTTTCTCGTTTCTTTTCCGTGTCTTGACCTCGCATTTGACATTAAGTTCTTTTTTTTAATAACCTATTAAATTTACGCATTTTTATTTAAATGAATATCTGAATCACATTTTCAAAAATCAGTGTTTGGTTTGTCAAAATGTATGTATACAGTCCTTAAGCATTTAAACCAACATCATAATTTTGTGTTTTGTACCTTAGAATGCAAGGTAAGTGAATAGTGAAACAGACCGCAATGTACAGAGAGCACCGAACTGAATGCTCGTAATCAATAATGTCAATTTAAAAGAGCTTAAATTTTAACGACAATCCAACACAACACAAAATTTTTCAACCAATCGAAATAGTCTGTTTTTTGAATTTGAACCAATTAGGACTTGATTACACTGGCAATCTTTCCATACTAAGGAGCAAGTCGTTACAGAGATAATACAGGTGAGAATAAAGGTAAAAAAATTCATAAACTATATTAATAATTATTATTATTTATAACACCATTACTGTGAACAATTCTGGGTCTTTCTTCGTTTTCAATTTAATGTCCTGCATTTTCTTTGAATTGTCTTGCTGAATCCAACTCGTGGTAGGAATCTTTTGGTAATTTTTGTCAGTCAGAATCACTCGTAGTTTAAAATTCATAATCTGACTGACAAAAATTACCTGTAGGATTCCTACCACTTGTTGTATTATATACGGCAATCGAACTTAAAATTTAGCAATCAATAGAAACAATCTATTTTTTGAATTTGAGCCAATTACGATCTGATTACACTAGCAATCTTTCCATACTAAGGAGCAGGTTCTTACAGCCATAATACAGGTGAGAATAAAGGTAAAAAATTCAACAATAAACTGTATTAATAATAATTACTATTTATAACACAATTACTACAAACAATTTTCGAAACAAAAACCTTCAATTTTCTTGCATTGGACAATGGATTGTCTTGCTGAATCCAACTCGTGGTAGGAATCTTCTCATAATTTTTGTCAGTCAATCACTCGTAGTTGTGGTCTTTAGAAAATCGTCACTCGTGCTAATGAACTCGTGGCGATTTTCGTCACAACAGCTATTCGTGACCTGACTAACATTACCGGCAAGATTCCTACCACTTGTTGTATTACCTATATACGACATTTTTGAACCTATAAAGCGCAGTCAAGTGTTCGGTCGATGTAACGGTTACCTGTATACAACAATACATCATTGGTCTTTAATAACATTACCCTAATTAAGACCTGTTTAGTTTGGAAGTGATTCCGGTTTGAAAAAGATGTCAGTCGGCAACAGTTAAAACTTTAGTTACGCAAGGTGTAATTTTACCCCTTTCTCGTATTCTTTATCTTTATTCCATACGCTTTCTTTTATTTAATTACATATAATCACAATTACTGTGAAGCAAATTTTAAATTACTGACAATATTAAAACGATTGCCTTGTATGAATCATCTCATGTCCTTAGCCACTTTGGTGTTAGTATAAGAGGCCGGACAGTAGCTTTAAATCATGCAGGGAAAAACGGATATATTAGGCCAGACTTATTGTCACACGCACACACGCACGCATGCACGCGCGCGCTCCCGCCCTCCCACCTGTGTTATGTTATGTTGTGTAGAACTTTTTTGGTCAAAAGATGAATTCTCTCTAACTTATCATCAGTTATTGAATCTCGAATATCATTTAAGATACATGAAAATGGTATTTTAGAAACTATTTTGCCAACTACCTCAATTCTTTGGGCAACAGTAAGATTGAGGTGTCCTAAGCCCTTTTCATGTCCTGCATGGGTCTCTATAAAATTTACTGTATGCTCATCATTCTTTAATACTGTAATGTGCATTTCAGATGGACATATACCATTTATTTTTTACTGCCTTGAGTTTTCAAGTTTCTTTTTCCAGTTCCCTTGATAACATAAAATCCAGAACGTTGGTAAACATACACGGTTTTAGTGGCATCTAAAGTCGTATAGGACGCACTCCGTTTAACATATAATTAATGTGTTGTCTCTTCTAAATTACTTTTCCATTTTTTGAAATCATTCACATTTGAAAAATTCAATGTTTTACTTAAAACTTTTATGTCATGGTCTTGTTCAAAATGGTTATAAAGCAACAATTTTGTAGCACATATTTTATTACACAAACTACATTGTAATGGCCGAAGTCGCTTATCAACATTTACTTCATCCAGATGTACTTTTTTATGGTTTTTATAATGATTTATACCTGAGAAGTTCTTTTTGCATATTTCACATGGGAAGAGATACACTTTTGCTGATGTCAACTGATCTATTTTATCTAAAAAAGCGTTATTTTAAAAAAATTAAAAGTAAGGTTATTATAATGAACTCACCAGGATGAAATTTCTGTACGTGTTGTTTCAAGTTTGAATACTTGGAAAAGATTTGAAACATTTCTGACATTCAGCTGCACATTTAAATAATTTATTTGGCGCAATTTGACTAATTGAATCTAAAAAGAAGGAAATTGTTATAAGTAGAAGAACAAAAAAATAATTTTCAAATTGTATGAATTTCGAGACAAAACCTACCAGGATGAAATTTTTTACGTGGCTTCTTAAATTAGAATGTTTGGAAAATTATTTATTGCACACAGAACATTCATTCGTCATTTTATAAATAAACTAGGTGCTATTAATCACTTAACAAATGTGCTAATCATAAATCACTTAACAAAAACAAATGATAAAAATTTCTCCAATCTACTTTGACCACGAAAATTTAAAACTACCAGAGAACTAGACTTGCCCCACACTACAGCAAACCTCATCTGTACGGCCTACCAAAGATTCATAAGCAGGGAATTCCTCTGGGACCAATTGTGAGCTCGAGAAATTCACCTTGCCACCCATTAGCACGCTATCTGCTAGGTATCATCACACCCTTATCGGGAAAAATCGAGTCTATGGTCAAGAATACGCAGCACTTTGTAGAAACCATCAGAAACTTCCAACCAAACCACGAAGAAATACTGGTAAGCTTCGACATTGTGAGTCTATTCACAAATGTGCCTTCCGATAAGGCACTAACTATCATAAGAGACAAGCTGGAAAAGGATGAAACGTTAGACGAACGCGCGCAACTCTCGGTAAACACAATAATGGAACTTCTGACAATATGCATTAGAACTACATATTTCCAGGTAGAAGGCAAATTCTACCAACAAGAGTTTGGGATGGCATGGGTTCCCCATTATCACCCACAGTGAGCAATATATATAGAGATATCCGAATTCACAGAGAAACCAAGCATGTGGCTTAGATATGTGGACGATACTTTCGTAGTTTGGCAACACAGCAAGCATAAGCTAGATGAATTCCTAGATCATCTAAATAGCCGCGCAACCTCCATAAAATTCACAATGGAATTGGAGTCGGAAAAAAAACTGCCATTCCTGGATGTACTTGTACACAGGAATGACAACACTTTTACGACAAGTGTATACAGGAAACCTACCCACACGGGGAGGTACCTACACTACAACTCCAATCACCACAAAAACGTGAAGTTAGGTGTGGCAAAATGCTTGTACGATAGAGCAAAAACGATATCCTCAAAACAAGAGGACCTGAACAAAGAAAAAGAAAATATCGCTAGAACACTCAAAGAAAATGGCTACCCCGATCTAACACCTAACCTAAACAGGGATAGGGTAACCGAAAAAGAAGAACCTATATATATATATATATATATATATATATATATATATATATATATATATACAGCGATAATACCATATATACAAGGTACTTCAGACAAAATACGAAGGATAGGAAGCAAATACAAGATACGCACTGCCTTCAAATCGACCAGAACGCTCAGGGGAATACTAACCAAAACCAAACCATACAATGAAGATCAGAATTCCAAGAATTGTGTATGTAACCTACCATGCGAATGTGGCAGACCATACCTAGGAGAGATCAGTAGACCACTCAAAGTGAGAACGTACGAACATAAGAACAACGTCCGCAATGGCGAAACAGAAAGATCAAGAATCGCCCAACATGTCTGGAACGAAGACCACCGCGTCCAATGGGATAACATACAGATAGTGGCAAAAGACGAAAACACAACTCGTCGAAAATCAAAGAAGCCACATACATCGCACTAGCAGAAAATCCAATAAGCCAAGCTAGTGTAGAAATGAAACCCATATGGATTCCAATAATGCGTGAAGAGTTTAAGCGCAATACATCTGCGCAAGAAGTTACTGCGCAACATGCACAATAAACTTCTGCGCAACCGCCAAAAAGTTTAATATTTATAAGTTCTAATATATATATATATATATATATATATAATGTACCAAGTTCGAATCTGAGAGTAGTCAAGTGCTTGGGAAAAAAATTATATATAACATATGAATTCGACTCAAGTGCGAAAACAGTCCTTCTCAGGACTAAGCCTGATGACGGAAGTCCGCTTCCGAAACGTCGGGCTCAAAAAGCATAAACTGTGGAAATAGGCCGATCAACTCCACTAATTACTTCATACTTCATAAGAATACAAAAAAAATTAAAAAACATAACCTCAAAAAAAAAAAATTAAAATCGACATGCTTGGGGATGCGGAAGCCAAGAAGCTAAAGTGATACTTATGTCTGTAGACGCAAGTAATCACTTAAATCACATAAATTTTGTTGATGTTTTGAGTTTTGATCCAGTATATGAATTATTCGCATTTATACAAACTATTATGGGTGGAACAATTTGTGCAAAATATGCTGTTGTAATTACGGCGTGATAAACAAGTTGAAATCATTTCATAGATTTCCAAAAGATCGCGAACTGTAAGTAGAATTTTTTGAGGTTATATAGGAGCAGTTACAGATGATGTGACTACTATCTATTGAAATACTATTAGTATTTGCTCTATTATTGCACACAAATTTATAAACCGACCATTCTTTGTGTCATAGGTGGAAGAAGTGGGTGATATTGCCTAGAGCAGCATATTTAGATGTATTTCATAACGAAGGAGTGCTCAAACTGAAATGCAAATTACAGTGTTTGTTTCCTAATAAATGTGCTCTGGATATTGGTCATATCATATATACTAATTTTCAAATTCATTTTGAAGAAAATTTAAAGAGTACTTCGATACATATAAAATCAATGTTATGTCAATATATACGAGTACATCTGCCCGATAGTAATCCATTGTGCAATATTTGTAGACACATATTTGTGGATAAATTTGTAAATGTTTTAATAAATGGATTTGTGAAAAGATATAATGCTGGATTTTCTACTAAGTTACGCAAGAGAAATACAAATGCGAAAAAAATGTTACACCAGTGATATTGGTTTTGTACTTTTATTTATGTATTTAGTTTTAAATAGTTTTAAAACGGGGCGAATACTTACTTATAAAAAATGTGCAGTTAAATAATAAAAATTTTAGATTTTACATTATTTCTTTATTGTAGTTGATAGCCACGTTGTTCAATAACTGTTTGATTAACTGACGTGTTTTTGCATGGGAAGTAGCTACTTGTAAGATATAAAGTTGACTTAGTTTTTTTATATACAGTTTTAGTATTACTATTTTTTATCTTAATTATTATCGCCTTTCTGCAGTAATCGTGAATTATTCTTGTACCAGTATTCAGAAACTTATATTAAAATAGCTGGGGACTATCATACAGTTTATATTTTTAGCGGTCAGTTATCATTACTAAAGGCGTGAGGGCGCAACTGTTCTTGGCACAATTCTCAATGCTTAAGTATAGGAGCGTTCCGTATTACCATAATACAGTATTTGGCTGCAAACAGTGCTGCCACTATTTTTATTATGATACAAATTCTACTTTTAAATAAAATGCACTAATACTAATAGGTATCCGATACCCGCACAAGAGAGAACTACTCTTAAATGAGCTACTTCAACTAAATTGTTTATGCAGTGTCACAATTGATGCTAATGGGCGTCCCAATACCAAATTTGATCAAAATTGTTGCAACTGTTTTTGTATTGCATCAAAAAATGTAACAAAGCACAGAGTAATTATCCTTAGATGAGTTTTCCCAGATACACCACATGTAGTAGTTAATAGAGAGCTTCTTAGAATAATGAGATATAAATTTTAAGCAAAGTAGCCAGAGTCGTTTGGAGAAAAATGGGATAAACTGTTTGTGAAAAACTACCCTTAATTTTAATGGTACACATTTAAATTTGTTGTAGTGACTTACAAATAAATGTCATTTATCAACATTCTAACTGTCGTTAGAGCGTGTTGGCCACCAGGCACTTTTTTTAATTTTAGAATTCTTAAAAATAATTATATTTTAGTTCTGCCTAAATAGTGGTTTTGTTTGATTAAAAAAAGTAGGATAGTATATGTTAAAATGTGATAAACACTATAGCTCACCAGGGAAAGGTAGCGACTTATGTAAATCTGATTATTATATTTTACTTAAAATGGCACACAAATTATCAACACGATCATCCTTCTTCCCCTTGACATTTAAAATAATGGACGATAACGTACCAATAGGAATGATCATCAGCAACGGTTACGTGGCGGAATAATTCAAAAACCCAATTTAATTGTACAATTGTCATCCTTTATACATTATTGTTAGCTTGATTTACACTTTTTATTAATAATGGAGAGTGAAGATGAACCTATATGGTTAATTTCTACTTTAGTAACATTTTTAACCTTCTAAACTACAAACACAAAATGAACAGAAACTAAACTAAAAAATGAACATTGTTGCCACGTATACATTAGTTACTTCATACATATCAAGTTGTGTAACGAAGTTCATTAGTGCATTACGATAATTTTAATTGTTTTAATGTAAGAAAAAAAATTGTGTTAAACACGAGAAGAAGGCATTTTTTCAACTCAATTGACTTTAAACTCAAGTTAAAAAACGTCACTTTCTTCTCTAGTTGTACAAATAAATATTACCTGCCCTTATTTTCACGACCCTTGCAATTGTAGAATTTTCGATTTAGCTGTGGAGGAAAACAACTAAATTAGTAAGGTGGTAAATCAAAACCAAGAGGACTGAAAAGGCTACAATAATAAATATAATTATAGCAGCACTAACAAGGAAAACAAATTATAACAATTATTGAAAATAGGGTACAATTAAATCATATGCCAGGCATAATGGTTTTGCTGAAACGATCTTGTATACTTTTAACTGATAACCCTTTGAATGTATAGCACTAATATTTAAAATATAATTCCAAATTTGTTTACATAAACATTTATTTCTCAACGCGTTCCAATACAACATGTATCGTTATTAAGAGAAAATATATAAATAAAGTAATGGCAAGTAGTTATGGTAAGAAGTCACTGAGGTAAAAGCAAACTTAATATAAATTATAATTCCATGTTAATGTCTGTTCGTTAATTAAAGGTAGCTACTTTCTCTTTATGTTGATAAACTTTAAGCATAATCTTATTTGTCTTTATGTAACATCAAATGTGTTCCTTGTATCTAATATCTACGATCCTAAGAGTTTGTCTAATATAAACATAATTACAAGATGTAAGTTCAATCTATAAATGCCCGACTTCAAAATGTCGGTAATTGAGTCTTTGGCATTAAATAAACTGTTAAGAACATTGGTATTAGTTTTGAAAGCTGCTCTGTACTTCTTGTTCTCTTGTAAGGTATAAGTTACTTTTTCTGATATTTTGTGTTTCCTGTCGGATCTGTGTTGACTGGGTAAATGCTTTGATTGTACTCTTGATTTTTCACTAAAGTGTCGATAATATTTGAAATGTACTATTTTGCTTGTGTTATTTGGTTTTATAATTAATATTTCTTTATTGAAATTTGTTTAGTTTAATGGTAATGACAAATAAGATAATGATCAATATGAAGCTAACTTGTGTGTTTTATGATGGTATGAATCCTTTGAAATTACAATGTCTGTATGTGTAGGTTTTCTGAATATGGAGAATACAAACTTGTTCTGCGCATTAAATTTTGTTTAAATCTAGAAAATTAAAGACTATTTCCCCAGTGTAAATTTTATATTGTTAATTGTTAATATTAAGAACTCATCAAGTACATCAAGAAACATTTAATTCAAAACGTTTTTGGTATGTTTTCTAAAATACCTCCTTATTATTTTAGGAGTTTATTAAATAATTATTTAATCCAATAATTTAGAAGATGAAATTTTTTAATTAAACGTTTCCTATAAGATTGTATTTTGGTTTCGTTACGATGATGGTATTTTATCATGTTTTGATAGTTTATCGGATCGTATTGATGAGTTCTTAATTATTATTAACAATTTACATCCTAACAACATTTACACTAGATAAAGAACAAAATGCGGCCGTTCATGTTCTGGTTTTAAACATACAAATTAGAACAGAAGAAGTGAATTCTCCATTTTCATAAAATATATATATATATATATATATATATATATATATATATATATATATATATATATATATATATATATATATATATATCCCAATTCCAAACAATGCATGTCACCATAAAACACATAAGTTAGCTGCATATAGATCATTGGTGCATAGTTATTACATTTAAACCATACAAATTTTAATAAGGAAATAGCAATAACACAAGCAAATGGTTACATTTCAAATATAATCGGCACTTTAGTTAAAAATGAAGAGTACAATTTATCTATCAAAAACATTTACCCAGTTAGCACAGAAACGACAGAAAATAAATAGGGGGAAGGCAGGCAGCCAGGATCACTTTCGTTTGAGGTCGCTTGCTGAAGTCAATTTTTAGAAGTTATATAAACAACAAAGACTATGATGTCTATCAACACAGTAAGTATAGTACCAAAAATACTTTTTGTATAATTTCGCAATAAAAAAAAGTTATTTCAATGAAAGTGGAAGAATGCTTTCGTTCGTTTTGCCCGACCCATATGGGAAAACGAATCACCAGGTCGGGCAGAAAGAATCATATGTGAATGAAGGTGCAAATACAAATAATAAAGAGCCTATAAAGGTATCATACTAAAAAATAAAAAACAGCGTCTGCCAAAATGTGCCTTCTACGAATATAAATAAACAGTATTTTAGAATAATATATGGTAAAAAAAAACATATTCTTAAAATACAAATCTACTTATTTTCTCTTACTGAGTACGCCAGTCTTACAGCAAGTATAAATTCTCGTTTTGTAGTCCGAGTAGAAAATATGTGCCCATCGACAGCAGAAATTACATTGAAACCAATTCTCGCTAGATCGAGAGTTATCAAAAGTATATCCAGCTAAAACACACTCTTCTGACTTCTCGCCAGGAAAAGTTTTTGCAAGGGATAGTGGTCTAGGTATTTTAATGGGTTGTAGGTCATTTTCAACTTTTCGTTTTACTCTAGATTTATCACTGATCGTATTTGAAAAATTACCAATATTGCTTTTGATTGCGTTTTGTGCCTTAGAATTAACTATATTTGTAGTGGAAACTCTTCCTTCATAGGAGTTGATGTTAGAATTTCTGATTTCTGGCCTTTTCTTTTGAATTGCGATCGCGTTTCGAAAGGACGTGTATATCGATAATTTTTACTTTCTTTGCAGAACTCGTAGGTTGGCATATTTGTGTACTAGAGGTTCTTACAGAAACCACTTGTTGGGAACTATCAGGATTTCTATTATGTCTTTGGGACAAAGAATATTTTCAGTGGATACCGGAGGAGGTGTTCTGTTCTCTAGTCGATTTATGGAATAATCAGAAGAAGTTCCTAGTGAATTTATATCAATGTTTGTTAAAGTGGTCACATCTGCATTAATGGAATCATCGGTTACTATGGATGGTAAAAAGTCAGGTTCATCACACACATCCATGCTGCAGCTAGACATGTCCGTTTTCTCGAAATGCTTAATGGCGTTGTATGGTGTAGCTGCTTTTAAATATGCTTCGTGGAAGATGGAATTTATATCATAAAATAAAATTATTGATAACGACACGGAAACATCCAAAGGTTGTAATCTATGTGTAGTATGTGTGGTGCTGACAAAATCACCACATGATTGCTACTGGCATATTCCAACACATCCAGACGTCGGTGATCGACTAGTATTAATAAGCCTTTCCGATTTTCTCTAAGTCGAACATTTGCTACGGTAAATTTCAACCACTCTAAGAAAGTTTCTCTGTTGATCACCAACTGTAACGTACCCGGAGGAGTCCCTTGCAAATATCTTGGGCTCTTCTCTTTTCTTGGAAATACTAAAGCTGAGGGAATAAATTTGCCAGTAGCCGATCAGCAAAATAAAGCGGTTATTAATGCCCCCCTTTTGCTGGAAGAAATAGATCTTACGTACTTTTTTCCTAACAGTGACAGCACTTTTGGAGGTCTTTTACTTGAGGTTTGAATCCCAGTTTCATCTACATTGTAGACGGCATCTATAGAAATGTTGTGTTTTTCTTGTATTGCCCTCAAATGATCAAAAAATCTGCAAACTGGAATTTTATTAAAACTCCTTGCTCACGCAATGCTTGTTGGTTTAAGTGTGCGAAAGCTCAAATCTGGGTGTCTCTGCATAAAATTTCTGCGCCATTGGCAGCCTTCAGAGCCATTTCTGAACGGGTGGATAATATTATTCTTTTCCCGCCACTGGACTCACCGAGTCCTCTCTTTGTTAATCCATAAAACCTTGCATCCAAGTCCTTAATGTGGTTAACGAATTCAATTTCTTCCTCCTCTGTAAATACTTCTCTAAACCTACCCGATTTTTGTTTTGTTTTTCCGGATTTACTGTGACGTTGTAAGGTCGTAAATGGTATAAAAGTTCTGCTTGCTTGACGTAAGCTAATTACTTTATGTTTTATTGCTCTCAAAGCAGGCGACATTTTTCTTCGTCCCATCCAAGGCTCCTTTGTGTCGTTCTTTTATGACTAAACACCATCTGTTAAAGAAAAAAAGTATCGGGCAAAACGGATCATATAATTCGGGCAAAAAGTGCCTTGATCCCTTTTTCCGGATCTGTTTTGTCAGGAATGCAACGGATTTATATTTAAATTTGCGGTATACTTTAGTGTCTAAATTATAGCTGATGGTTGCACCCGAATCAATATAAACTTATGCAGACGAATGGCGCTGAATACTCTAGTCGTTGTTGCCAATACTGACAAATTATCCGCTAAAAGTATTTTGTAATGATCCTTTATATCCCCTATATCCGACTTGCCCGCTCTTTCCCTACCTACATATCAATTCCATATGTTGGCAAAATATAAAAAAAAATAACTCATATTACAAAAAACAAGAAGTACAAGTAGCTTTCAAAACGAATACCAATGTTCTTAAATGTTTATTTAACGCCAAAATTCAACTAACGACATTTTGAAGTTGAGTATTTATAAATTAAACTGCAAGTACTAATATTCTGTTTATATTGGACAGACGATTAGAAACTTTGATATTAGGTACAAAGAACAAATAAGATTTTACAAACATAAAAACACATACAAATCAAATTACGTATTAATCAAATATTAATATAAAATATATAAAAATATAATCAAATTATATAATTAATAACAACATTAAATTGTTACATTTTTGATATAAAAAGACAAATTAGATGTTCTGAAAGCAATATACAAGCATAAACAGAAAGTACCTTTAAAGAACAAACAGGTTGATCTTATACATTCACCTTTAATACAGATTTTAAATATAGAATTATAAATTACATCAAGTTTGCTATTTCACCTTAATGATTTCTATCATAACTACTTGTTATTATTTTATTTATATTTTCTCTTGATAATGATTCATGTATTGAAACGCGTCGAGAAATAAATATGTATATAAAACATTGTGGAATTATAATTGAAATATTAGTGCTATTAATTAGTAAGGTTAAAGCTTATAAATTTCTTTAATTTCATCCCTTATCACATGCCGAATTGACCACAGTTCCACAGACAATAGACAACTGTTGTAAAGTAACAACTGTACCACTCAATTTTTCTTTTGAAGTGAGACGTCACATGGCTTCAACTTCTATTATGACGTATCTGCCCTCTGGTGGCTCTAAAACAAACTATTATTCTGTAATTATTCTTTTTTGTGCTCAAAGTATCTTTGATTCCCGAACTTAGCTGTATGTAAATCAATTTTGTAGACAATGCTGGTTATTGTAACAATTAGTGAAATTTACTAACATTGCTAATAGTAATACTTGAACCTAAAAATTCTACCTACGTTAAGATAGCAGGTTGAGTTAGCAGGTAAAACTTACGGAAACACCCGAAGAGAGAATACATTGGTGTACATAGCTCTTTTTATCAATATATAACTATATACGAAAATCTGGACGAACACAGTCCTTGAATTATCTTAAATTAGCTAATCCACCCCAGAAGCTTCATATTCTAACCTTCACTATATTTTGCACTTATATGTCTCGTCCATATACTGAAAATAAGCTTCTAACTAAGAGAATGAGGGGTGAAAACAGCCCTCTAAACTATTTAAAAATTGGTAGTACGCTCTCCGAAAGAGGTTTCAGATTCTGATCTTCACTAAAACTTTGCCTATACATGTCTCGTCCACATACTAAAATGAACTTCTAACTAAGGGGATAAGGGGTGAAAACAGCCCCCTAAACTATTTAAAAATTGGTAGGACGCAACCCGAAAGAGGTTTCAGTTTTGATCTTCACTAACATTTTTGCATATACCTGTCTCGTCCACATACTGAAAATGAACTTCTAACTAAGGGGATAAGGGCTGAAAACAGCCTCCTAAACTATTTAAAAATTGTAATTAAAAATTATTATTAATTTTATTAAAATATTTTTAATGGTGACTATTATACATCAACGTCAACTAAGTTAGTTTCAGAATTGAATTGTAAGATGTAAAACTTTGAAAAATTCAAACAAATGTTTCGTTTGAATTTTCAAATATTATTTAACTACAGATCTCGAAAAACTAAATAATTTAAAATTTAATTAAAAATAATATATTATATTTTAATTAATTCATACATAAATAAAAGTTTACCTCGAGTAGGATTCGAACCTACGACCTGTACTTTGCTAAGTACCGGCTAACCAACTGCGCCACCAAGGTTCAAGCCCCAATCGATGCAAATTTTGTCTTTATGTCTGTAGAACTGATGTAAATTCTAAATATAATGAGATTACAGTCAAATTACTTATATTAATGGAATGTGAGCCTGCAATATCGCAAGGATTCACACATACCAAACAACTTGACTAATATTAAATTATTATAAGTTTTGTTATGAACGAATAAGTTCAAGGTAAATATGTAATTAAAATTATTAATTTTATTAAATACATAAATAAAGTTTACCTCGTAATTCGAACCTACGACCTGTACGCAGTTGGTTAGCGCGGTACTCTAGCAAAGTACAGGTCGTAGGTTCGAATCTCGAGTAAACTTTATTAGTATTTAATAAAATTAATAATAATTTTTAATTACATATTTACCTTTGAACTTATTCGTTCATAACAAAAACTTGTAATATATTAAAAAGTGTTTAAATACATGTATATTGTTAAAAATTATTAATTTTTAATTAATAAAATTAATAATAATTGTTAGTTACATATTTACCTTTGAACTTATTCGTTCATAACAAAAACTTATAATTATTTAAAAATTGGTAGTACGCACTCCGCAAGAGGTTTCAGTTCTGATCTTCACTAAAATTTTTGCATATACCTGTCTCGTTCACATACTGAAAATGAACTTCTAACGAAGGGGATAAGGGCTGAAAACAGTCCCCTAAACTACTTAAAAATTGGTAGTACGCACCCCGAAAAAGGTTTCAGATTCAGATCTTTAATAAAATTGTTGCATATACCTGTCTCGTCCACATACTGAAAATGAACTTCTCACTAAGGGGATAAGGGGCGAAAGCAGCCCCCTAAACTATTCAAAAATTGGTAGTACGCACTCCGCAAGAGGTTTCAGTTCTGACGTTCAATAAAATGTTTGCATATACCTGTCTCGTCCACATACTGAAAATGAACTTTTAACGAAGGGGATGAGTACTGAAAACAGCCCCCTAAACTATTTAAAAATTGGTAGTACGCACCCCGAAAAAGGTTTCAGATTCTCATCTTCACTAAAATTTTTGCATATACCTGTCTCGTCCACATACTGAAAATGAACTTCTAACTGAAGGGGTAAGGGGTCAAAACAGCCCCCTAAACTATTTAACAATTCGTAGTACGCACTCCACAAGAGGTTTCAGTTCTGATCTTCACTAAAATTTTTGCATATACCTGTCTCGTCCACATACTGAAAATTAATTTCTAAGTAAGGGGATGAGGGGCGAAAACAGCCCCCTAAACTATTTAAAAATTGGTAGTATGCACTCCGCAAGAGGTTTCAGTTCTGATCTTCACTAAAATTTTTGCATATACCTGTATCGTCCACATGCTGAAAATGAACTTCTAACTAAGGGGATAAGGGATGAAAACAGCCCCCTAAATTATTTAAAAATTGGTAGTACGCACCCCGAAAAAGGTTTCAGATCATCACTAAAATTTTTGCATATACCTGTCTCGCCCACAAACTGAAAATGAACTTCTAACTAAGGGGATAAGGGGTGAAAGCAGCCCCCCTAAACTATTTAACAATTCGTAGTACGCACCCCGAAAAAGGTTTCAGATGCTGATCTTCACTCAAACTTTTGCATATGCATGACTCGTCTACATACTGAAAATGAATTTGTAACTAAGGGGACAAAGGGGCGAAAACAGCTCCCTAAACTAGTTAAAAATTCATAGTGCGCACCCCGAAAGCGATTTCAGATTTTGATCTTCACTAAAATTTATTATTATATAAAATAACGTAAATATAAAACAAAATATTGCAGACTATTGATTTAATCGGCAAACCTCACAAATATTGTTTAGGATTTTATTCTCTGCTTTACTAACGCCCAGAATTTCTTTTGCGGTAATGAAACATTTTTCGTGAATAAGTCTTATGCATGTCTGGCATTTCAAAAAATTTTCATTTGAGATAATTATAATAGAACAAAATAAGTATAGATCCATCATATTTGGACAGTTTTCTAACAGTTTCGACTTCAACTCTTCTCGGTAAAGATCTATATTAATGAAACTGTCCAAACTCTTTCTTTTTGCCAAACAAAATGCAATTTCTAAACTTTTTAGCGATTTTAAATAATTTTGCGAAGAAAATAATAATTGGCCCTTATTTTCGGGGATTGTAACAGACTTTTCATTTGCAAATATTCATGCTGCCTGTAGAGCTTACAATCGAGGTTGTAGTCTATTGGAATACTTAACAAAATATTATGACATGATATCAGGTAAAGAAATTGGAGATAATCAGTTAATAAGAATTCATTTGTTTAGTGCCCATTTTGTTAAAATGATGTGTAAAGTTGTCGATAAAGTTTGTCAAAGCGAAACACAGAAATATTTTTACAAAGATATACTAGCCTCAGCAGTTCTTGTACAAGGTTGGAATGATATGCAGACGTTCATGACGTGCTTCTATATCCTTTCATCAAGTGCAAAATTAAGTTCAGAAGTCCAAGCTGCGAGAGAACAATTGAAAAAGTTTTGTACCAATGAAGTACTAGAAAATGAAAGTACCAGCTTCGAACACACTGAAATATCTGCAAGCGATTATGGACGCAACTTTGAATCTCTAAGAAAATCTAGTCCTTTCCATGTTCACTTTCTAAAGTTGTTAGAAACAATTAATTTACAAAGCAGTGGAACTTCAGAAAACTCACTTTCTAATACAGACTTGTTTTCATTAGTGATAAATAAATACTCACCATATTTACCACTGTGGTGTGGTATTCTTCGTCAATCAGTCACAAACTGTTATGTGGAGGCCTATTTTGGCCAGTTAAGGAAATTTACGATACAATCGGTGCAGAATATGAGATGCTCCCATTTTGTCAGATTATTGAGAAAAGACATCGTCTTTTTCTATCGAAAATTTTCTAAATATTAAGAAGACACGATTGACTAAAAGCGATGATTCTTGCGATGAGCAATGCTCAAAGATAATGAAATAAAGACAGCTGAAATTTTTCCCGAAGACGATGCAGATCTCGCGTTGTGTAGCCATTGTGTTAAAGGAATAACAGATGAGAGCTTAAAATGGATACTATGCGACCAGTGCAATCGTTGGTATCTGAAATGTTCAGGGATTCCGGACACAGGCACAGCAAATTTGGACGAGGTAAAATTCATTTGACTTGTCTGTACCGAAAGAATTGGAACGTATGAAAATCAAAAAAAGAGCTTGGCAGATAAATGCCTAGAATACATGAAAAAAAAAGAGAAATGTACAAAAGTTCTCGTACAGTTGGAGATTGACACCCGTCAGCAAAGTAATTGCCATTTATGGAGGGAAGAACGAAAACTTAGATTAACTGCTTCCTTTTTTGGTCCACTTAGGTCTAATAAAACGTCCGTACCGGCACATAAACTCTGTGAGAATATTATGAATCAACGAGCCATTAATACAGCTGCTGCAGCTCATGGAAAGCATTATGAAAGCTTCGCTAAAAAAATGTATGAAGGAAGTACAAACACATTGGTACAAGAGTCAGGTCTTTTTCTTCACTATTTAGCAGCATCACCCGACGGTTTGGTAGCTGATGAAGGCCTCATTGAAATTAAACGCCCTAATACGGCTAGAAATTTTGATCCTAACACATATAGTTTTTATTTTCTAAATCCAGATGCGTCTTTGAAAATGACACATGATTATTATTATCAAATTCCGGGTCAGCTTGAAATTACCAACCGTTTGTGGAGTGATTTGGTAATATATACGTTGAAGGGAATCAAAGTAATACGGATTGCAAGAAATGTCAGGTTTTGGAAATCTATCATGAACAGTTTAAAGAAATTTTTACTTATTTTATTTCCTACCGTATCAAATTGACCCCAACGACAAGGAAGGATGATGAGAGAAAATGGACGAGGTGTACTACCAATTTTTAAATAGTTTAGGGGGCTGTTTTTACCCATCACCCCCTTAGAAGTTCATTTCAGTATGTGGACGAGACAGGTATATGCAAAAATTTTAGTGAAGATCAGAATCTGAAACCTCTTTCTGGGTGCGTAGTATGAATTTTTAAATAGTTTAGGGGGCTGTTTTGACCCCCTAACCCCTCAGTTAGAAGTTCATTTTCAGTAGGTGGACGAGACAGATATATGCAAAAATTTTAGTGAAGATCAGAATCTGAAACCTTTTTTGGGGTGCGTACCACCAATTTTTACATAGTTTAGGGGGTTGTTTTCACCCCGTTGTCTCCTTAGTTAGAAGTTCATTTTCAGTATGTGGACGAGTCATGTATAGGCAAAAGTTTGAGTGAAGATAAGAATCTGAAACCTCTTTCGGAATGCGTACTACGAATTTTTAAATAGTTTAGAGGGCCGTTTTCATCCCTGATCCTCTTAGAAGTTTATTTTCAGTATGTGGGCGAGGCATATAAATGCAAAATTTATAGTGAAGATTAGAATCTGAAACTTATGGGGTGGACTAGCTAATTTGAGATAATTCGAGGACTGTGTTCGCCCAGATTTTCGAATATAGTTTATATATTGATAAAGAGTGCTATGTACGCCAATGTATTCTCTCTTCAGGTTTTTCGTAAGTTTTGCCTGCTAACTCAACCTGCTATCTTAACGTAGGTAAAAATTCTTATCTATGCTGATATACGGGGTTAAATTGTGGGGTTGAGTTATTTATTGCATTAACGACAATACTAAACTTTAGAAACAACAACGGACCATGGGCCAGAGATAATAAGCAAAAAGCAGAGTTGTTTGCAGAACACTTGGCTGAGATATTTACTCCCAACCCAGGGCAAGTAAATCAAGACATCACTAACATCGAAAATCAAAGAACTGGAAATATCACACCGGTTACTCCCAAAGAAGTAGCAAATGAGATAAAAACCAACCTGAACCCGAAGAAAGCTCCAGGATTCGATCTCATAACTGGAGAAATTTTAAAGCACCTGTATAGAAAGGGTATAGTCATGTTGACTTACCTATTCAATGCAGCCTTTAGATTAAAACATGTGCCTGCATGCTGTTGCAGAAGTGATCATGTTATCAAAGCCAGGAAAGCAACCTAATGATGTTAAATCATATAGACCAATCTTTCTCCTGCCCACAATCTCAAAACTCTTTGAAAAGCTGTTGCTCAAGAGATTGAGGCCAATAATAGAAAAAAACAACCTAATCCCAGATTACCAATTTGGATTCAGGCAAAAGCACTCTACAACAGACCAAGTGCATAGAATAACTGACGTCATCGAACGTGCGCTAGAAGAAAAGCAAGTTTGTTCAGCAATCTTCTTAGACGTGGCACAAGCCTTCGATAAGGTGTGGCACGAAGGACTAATACACAAATTAAACAAATTGTTACCAAAACAACATGCTGACATACTAACATCATACATATCACATAGATTATTCAGAATCAAACAAGAGGACGAATATTCTGACCTAAAGGAGATAAAAGCGGGTTTGCAACAAGGCAGTGTGCTTGGGCCTATCCTATACATATTGTATACCAGCGACTTACCAGTGCTAGAAGAAGCAATCATAGCCACATTAGCTGATGACACTGCTCTACTCGCAGTGGACCAAGACCAGGAAAGATCAGCTAGAAAACTTCAGATAGCGAGCGATGCAGTAGTTGATTGGACCAGACAATGGAGGATCAAACTTAACGAGCTTAAATCTGTACAGGTAAACTACACTAACAAGAAAATAGCAGACCCACATCTGTTAGATATTAATGGAACAACTATACCATATTCAACTAATGCAAAATACCTCGGCGTGAATCTGGACGTCAAACTCAGATGGAAAGAGCATGTAAAGAAGAAAAGAACTGAACTAAATCTAAAATACAAACAGCACTATTGGTTGATTGGAAGAAACTCAAAACTTTCAATCTCCAACAAAGTACTAATCTACAACCAAATTTTAAAACCAGTGTGGTTATACGGTATTCAGCTGTGGGGCTGTGCCAGTGACTCTAATGTTAAGTGTACACAAACTTTCCAGAATAAAGTGTTTCGTAATATAGTAGACGCCCCTTGGTATGTACGCAACTCTGACATCCACAGAGATCTCCGGATTCCAACTGTCAAGGAAGAAATAAAAAGGTTCGCTGGAAAGCGTGAGGATAGGCTCCATCTTCACGTCAATCCAGAAGCTCTACAACTACTGGACAACCAACACCATGTCCGAAGACCAAAGAGGATAAAACCTGCTGGCCTAGTGTAGTGTGTTGTGTAAAAGCAGAGCACAATGCGTGAGTGAAGAAAATTGTAAATAGTTCAGAAGAAACCTAGAAGACATCATTGGATGAACTCTAGTAGATAAGTACTTTTTCAGATTAAAATTAATGGTTAGTCTTCATAGACTAGTTTTAATTGCAGGCACAATGGTGCTCAATAAAAAAAAATCATTTTCATAACATACAATTAATTTATCAAATTGTTTGTAAATTATAAAAATATGTTTATTTTAGAAATAATATGTATTAATGTCGTCCTGATTACAGTTTAAAACTAGCTTAAGTTACCGTAATTTTTTTCGGTTTGAATGCTAAATTATGTTCAAAATTCTGAAGTGCTGTTTGACTATGCCAATGCACAATTATAATTTAATAACAATGTACATTTTTTAATATGCTTAAGGTTATAAAGTGATTGTTATGTGTTAAGTAATTTCCTATCTTTGTCAAAAATTAGGTTCTGGTAACTATAATCATTTTCACCAAAAAAGATTATATCCATTAAATTAACGCCTCTTAAAAGTTCACTTATCTAGATTGTATAATAGTAAATATTATGAACGTAATATTTAAACATTGTGTTATAAAATTGTAGTTATGGCAATCTTATTAGTTTCCTTTTAACGCTAAAGTAAGCGTAAAATAAAGCAATAAATTTTTCAAATATTTCCATGCTGTGTAAATCCTAACATTTACATAATTGTGTAACATTTTGCACACGTTTAAACCAAAACTTTTTAACTATTACGTTCCGTTATTGTTTGTATCACCAATAAATACTATTGATAACTTTAAAGTATAGGCGTAATGTTCATGCAAGATGAAAGCATAAGGAGTATTGAAGGCGTACGCATACTCTTCTATTTTTGCATACAATGTGAAATGTTTATTTATACACAGTGATAGTTAAAATATGAATAAAAGTTTGTTACACCAACATAAACGTTTGTCCTTCAAATTCTTTAAGTAAAACGAAACAGCATCTTAAACAACAGTACGTGATAGTTCACTGGCATTGACTTTAAGGTAATCACCGTATTGTAATTAGAGAGTAGGTATTTACAAAGTTATGCGGAAATTAAAAATATTGAAATCAAGAAATGTATCGATCAACCGTGCTTTAAATAAAAAAGACCAGGAAGCGTAAACAATGGAATATTGGTTTTTTTTTGCATTTCTATGATTATATGCGAACAATTTTGCAGTTTATGTAATTTATTGTGACATAATAAAACCCTGGGAAAGAAAGTTTCTTTTTAGGTATTTGAATCTTCTTTGCCATTGTCGTTATTTCCTACCTTAGTGATAAAAATATTAAAGTAGATACAATAATAGTATGTTACTTTACTAGAAGCGAAATCATTTCATTTTTGAGGCACATCAGCGGGGATGTCAAACTAATGTACAACGTCATCAATCTCAAGTGTACTGTAGTGGTATGACAAAAATCCCTAGTTGTTAATATTGTTGTGTTTTGCAGTTGGCTGCTTTGGATTTTTAGTGTGGTTTTAGTCGTTTTAGTTTATGTCAGTTTATGTCATATTATACCTTCGTTTTTCACTTTTGTATTTTCTTGAGTGTGATGACTAATGTGTACCTAAGGACTTAAAAAAAATTTGTAAAAGACATTGTCATTCCATAAACATGTACTGTAAATTTTATTTAATTATAATGAAATTATAACATTTAAATACTTAAGATTCATTATTTTGTAATGATGTAATCCAATCATTAAATAATATTTTATTTATTTTGTTGTATTTTATAGGGATGCAGTCTAATCAAACACAAAATAGTCATTATTTAAATTAAGATAATATTTTATAATATGTATAAGTTAATGACCTTCATACAGATTTGAAACTGATCGTAGTTTTTACTCGAACCATGCTCTAGAATAGCTAGAGCAATACAGCTTCTTACCAACCTATCAGTGGTACCAACTTAAATATTATGATCACGTGGTATACACTTGAGATTGATCACTCTGTATCTACAGATCGTTGAAAGGGGTCGGAAGTTTGAGAAATTGGATATTACTCCGCTTACTGGTCGCCGAAAGATTGTGGACCTTTAATACTCACTTGACATCCACACGATGCACAATGCACCTGTTATTTATTTAAACTTACCATTGCGTATAGCCTAACAAATCTTAGGTTTTAGGGCGAAATTCCAAATATTTTATGTATTTGCGTATCACCGACAGTATAAAGAAAATCTCCACCCCGAAGAATTGTGTTATAGTTAATAAATTTGAACTAGTAATTAAATATTCATTGATGGTTAATAACTTTTGAGTAAGAATTGTCGTTTATTGTGTTTTTATTATTTTATTTCTTATAAATCAGAAGTGGGATTACCTAAGTGCCGTTTTAATTAAACTTAACATTTTTAGCGAGCATTAATGACCCGATTGCGTTGATATATTTGTGTAATTATGGGTCGCTCGTCAAAAAAGGACCGTTCAAGTAAAAAGCAAAAGCGTCGGTGTAGTTCATCACCGAGTTCGTCAAGTTCCACGTCTTCTGGTGATGCGCCGCGAAAATAGAAAACAATGCATCAAAACGGGGTTGTGACGAAACACTCGTGACTACATTTGATCCCCAAAAAGATGATTTTTCTATTGAAGTGTGGATATCGCGAGTAGACGATGTCACGGGTACTTATGAGTGGCCCGATAAAGTGGTAGCAAAGATTGTTGCGAATCGACTTCGTAGAATGGCCAGACGGTGGTATGATAGCCAACAATATTTAAATGTGGAATGGCGGTATCTCAGAAAGGATTTGACCAAGCAATTTCGTAAACCACTTCCGTTCCTAAGTTGTTGCTCGACGGGGCGAATTATCAGGCTGCTCCTGAACAATATTTGGGTGAGTACTGTTTTGGCTTGCTAAGTTGAAGTGCACATACCTGAACCGTACCTTGTTGACGTTGTAATTGGTGGAATACCGAACGAGAATATTGCTTGGTCGGCTAGATCATCCAATTTCCAAGAGACCAATGAATTGTATGCTTTCTTGAGTACGTTGGGATGTGTCTCAGATAGGAGGGCTGGTGGCCAAACCTTGGTAAGATTTAAGAAACAACAGTATCTGTATTTCACTCTTCTTCGGCGGGTATGTGAGCAGCAGCTGACAGGGAGTCGACATCTTGGAATCCATTAATTTTCACCGACATTGTGGCTGCTCGCAGGTGGGCATTCCTGAAGAGCTCACCGACCTAACTGTTCTACCAGGACCATTTTTTTACCTCCTCGCCATAATAAGTCCTTAATGGTTTTATAAACGCCCCATGTTATGGTTGTAAACTGTGTACGCAATGGGGGGTTAGCACAACAACGCAACACGTTGTCCCTGGGATGATTATGAGTTAACTAACAAACTCCTTAGTGACCACCAATATGGGTTTAGGCAAAGTCGTTTAACAGGCGATCTTCTTTCATATGTGACCCAAGTTTGGAACAATACAGTAGAGCAGTCCGGTGATTTGAACAAGTTTGGCATAAGTGTTTACTTGCCAAACTCACCTCGTTTGGGTTAAATAATACGCTCATCAACTGGGTTTCTAGTTTCCTTGATAAAAGACGAATACGTGTCGTAGTTGATGGCTTTTTTTTTAAAGAACTTAGCATTAACGCAGGCGTACCAAAGGGATCCGTTATAGCGCCTACACTTTTTCTACTGTACATAAATGACCTTATTTCTCCAACAACTAACCCCATCCATTGCTTTGCTGACGATAGCACTCTTCACTGTAGTTCATCTCAGTCTACTCATAGTGATAATCCACATTCTATGTCAAATCAAGAAATTAAAGCTGAAATGGCAAATTCAATCAACAAAGACATTTAACGTATTCTCGAATACGAAGCAATAATCTAGTTAAATCTAATGCCAGCAAAACTCAGTGTTGCCTTATGTCCGCCAAAAAAGATCGATCATTTCCTGTTGTAATTATGAATGGCTCAGTTCTTAAGTTTTCAGACTCTATTACTCTGTTGGGTATGACTGTATCTTCAAATCTCTCATGGGTTGACCATCTTCTCTCAGCTCATCGGCCTCATCTGGAATATAATTCTCACCTCTGGGTTAGTGCTCCCCAATGCGCTGTCGATATCGTTAATCGTATTCAAAAGAGAGCGATTAGGCTTATAAATGACCCGTCCTTAACTTCTCACATACAGTCCCTTGAGCATAGAAGGATGGTTTCAGTTCTTTCTTTGTATTATCGTTATTACAACGGCTATATATATATATATATATATATATATATATATATATATATATATATGTTGTTTGCTCCTATTTTATATTTATCTGTACATTCCTGTAGGAAATCGAAGAATTTGCTCACAGAAATACGGTTGAGACCTAGCTTCGGCCTTCTTAGTGATACCGTCGGATTTCTTTTTAAGTAATAATTCAACCTGTCTTCCCCAGCCATGCGTGATTTGTGATCAAGGTTGTGACAATTCTTTTTTTCTGCCAGTTTATATGTTAGACCTAACAGGCGACATTCCATGTCTTTCAGGTATTCGTCAAGTTCATTCTATTGTTTTCGAGAAAAAAACAGTTTTGAAGCTACCTGGTTTTATTATTTCAGCTGTAATAGCTGGATGTTCAACACCTTTTTAATGATGAAAACGGATAGGTGCCTTCCAGCTTAACTTTCCAGATTTTACATCTTTGATGGCTTTCTTCAGTGCTTCTTGAGACCGTTCTTGTCGTGTTGTGTTTTTTACATATTTACTTACCATCTGGAAAAAACGAGAAAGTAAATAAATTTAGCCAGGTACGATGTATGTAATATATATATATATATATATATATATATATATATATATATATATATATATATATATATATATATATATATATATATATATATATATATATATATATATATATATATATATATATATATATATATATATATATATATATATAGTTGGTTACATGTATTTTGAACTTTTAATATAAAAGGAAATATGAATAAGTTAAATTAATAAGCACTGCGATTCTTGCCTCTATTTGCTAATATACAATAAAATAAGTTATGCGCTGTGTTTATGCGTGCAGAAGCGTCTAGATGTTTGTCTATTCACTTCCAATACGCATGCCACCTGTATGCTGTGGTCTAGAAATAACTCACCGTTGATCTACTTGTAATATGTATACAATGTTAATATCTATTTAAATAAGATTATAAAATAAGTTTGCAACACTGAGTAGAAAAAATTGAAGTTGGAAGATTTGTCAGGTACTACTTACTAATGTGCGGTGACACTAAATAAATTACACTGTAGTATAACGTCATTTTGATAATAGTTAATTATTTTTCGTTATAAAATCGCGACGCCATCGTTGACACAAAACTAGAAATAGATACAACATTGAATATCATATCATATTTTTATATGCATTTCAAAGTTTTAATTCTGCAAAAATAGCGTAAATACTTCATGAGTAAATTACACTTTAATCTCTTGAGTAGTTGTCCTTGACCAATTAAATATTGTACAGTGGCCTCTGGTATCTTAATTTTGATGATAGGTCACTTCCAAGCCGTTCAAATAAATCCCTTCAGGTCATAAGCTGTCGAACAAAAAAAAATCCGGTCAATACCGCTTTCTGGAACAACCTAGTTCAACCCCAAAATGGTGGATTAATCCATATATTTAATTGTCAAGCAATGCAAAGCTTGTGTGATGAAAATTACGCTTTTTGGTGATATAAATCTTGCAACATCAGTGCAAGAATTTAAACATCGGTATATAATACAGGTACCTCTTGATTACTACTCATTCGCTTCTAATACAGTTTTTCATTCTTTTAATTTATGTTTTATTGTAAAAACAAATTACAGGTAACTTCCATTAACTACTTTTATCTTTAAAAGTATTCACTGATAGGAGATAATAATTTATTACTGCTAAAAATTTGTTTTTTTTTACTCCTTAATTTGAAAAAAATGCTTCTTTAACTGTTATAACAAATAAAAAATTAGGTGTGATTGATTGTTATATTAAAAAGGTAAATTGCACCACGGTCTAGCTCAGTGAGGTACAAACATGAAACTTACTGTAATTGAGAACTCTGGTTTTCATGTCGTGAGGGAGGCAGAGTTATATCCGTAGGTATAACCAGTAATGCATTTGTTTTGTTGGACGCCACACAATTTATAGGTTAATAATTAAAATATAACAAAAATTGAAAAAGTTGTACCTTATTAATATAATGGGTAATCTGAATAAAGACTAAACAACTGTATTTAGATGTATATTTAATAAAGCAAAATGTCTGATTAATATCAGCATAAAATAATTAAAACGATATTTCTCGTAAAACTTCACGATTTTAAAGTTACTAAATTAAATACAACTATACAAGCTTATAATCTATATTTTCTTAAAATTCAATATGCAATATGGTCAACACTGTATTTAATAATAAAACGTGACCTACATCGACAAATGTTACAGTAGGATAGGTTATGAACTCAAATGTTTTTATCTTAGAAACAAAAAACAGCTATTCCTTTATAACCGTATCAAAATAACACTATACTGATTTGTTTACGTCTTTAAACTTAACATGTACTCAAAATAAATGTAACTTCATCTTAAAACGAACTGTAGCATGAGAAATGCATTTCCCATTCATAAGATAAACATACGATAATTTCCATTTGCCAATAACGTACGTATAAACGAACTGTAGATCACAGATGGAGGTAACGTAAGTTCCATAATATGAACGATAGGTAGGTACGATAATTTTCATTTGTCTTCAACTTACAAATAACCAAACTGTACACCATATATGTAAGTGATAATTCATCAAAATTGAAGTGCTATTTAAAACAACATCAATTAAAGCGCACTTTAAATAATAATTACAAATGTGGTCATTGTGATTATTCAACAAAAGTGAAGCTCAATTTAAAAGATTATTACGAAAGTGATCAATGTGATTGTTCATCAAAGTGGAAGCACCATTTAATAATTACGGCGCCAATATTTGAAATTTGAATTAAGTACCTACAGACCATATTTACACTGTAAGGCCTGTTAAACATATTAAATTTAATCTCATTATTTTTACATTAATTATTATTGTATTTGTAACGACTGCATTATTTAACATTCCCGATGAAAGCACTAATTCGCACATTATCTATGTTGGACACGCATTCAAGTTTTATTTACTGTGATTGTGGAATATGATAAATAACACTAAAAAATATAATAAAAAACAAGTTTATTTAAATTTATCAAAAAAATGTAAATATAACAAGGTATTAAATTATTTATCCGCAAATTAATTATATATTAGTAATACAGATACATTTCTGATTGTACAACATTTACTATTAGGTATTGAAACTATTTATGAGAGACACTGTAATATTTTGAGTTTCTGAATAAGTTGACTTTTTTATGGCATACTTTTTAGGTGTTCTTGATGTTTTTGTAGCATAAAATCGCCTTTGAGATAATATTTTTTATTAGCTGGAATTGAGCTAAAGGCTTATATGTAATTTGGGATGAATAGGCTTCTAAAGCTTGTAATCTGGGTTTTATTGGTGGAATACACTTTTTTACCACCTCAACTTGGGCCATTGTTTCGATATTTATAAGCAAATCCAAAATCTGCTGCTATATCCGTTTTACTTCCCTAGTAATGTTAGAATCTCCGTAATCGCCTTTGTTAATTTGGGATGTTAAAAAGTCAGTTTCTAATCTTGTCTCATCATCAGATAGTATTTGATTTGATTAGAAAATCACCTTCTGCAGCTTCTGTAACATTCTTAACATTCTCATCCTCCTCGTCCATGCCTTCCCATTCAGAAGATGAATCTTGTGTAATCTTATCCTCCATTATTTTTTCATTTTCATCCGAAGACTCTTCTTCTGTTCCAATTTTTTTCTTTACAGCCTTAACTTTCTTCGACTCTCTTATCATTTGTTGTTTTTCAAGTTCGTCTCTTTCCGGCGTATCTGTAGCTATCATGCATTTACCACGCTTCTTACCTCTGCTTCTTTTTTTCTGGTGTAGCGTGTAAACTTTTAGTAGGACTAGTTATTGAAGGAGTAGAGATTCAAGGAATTGCAACAGATTTCATTGCAATATTGCCCAAAGTTTGAAGATGTTTTAGATACGGATACATCAGGAACCATTTCTGGTTCTGGGGGTGGACTACCAGACACAGCAGAACAAAGAAATTCATGCTCTACAAAAATATCTCTATCAAATGGGCAGATTCCAGTTACAGAAAAACCTGATTTTACATTTCGGTGAACACCTGCCCGATCCCAGGCTTTAGAACATAAGGCAGCAAGAGAATAGATTGTTAGTATTTCATTGTGGTGTTCTAACATCCAGGAATTTACAGTCTTATTAAAATATTTCTTAAAAGGCCCAAAAACGCTACGATCCAGAGGTTGTAATTTATTCGACGTGTGGGAAGGAAGTGTTAAAACGACTATTACATTATCCTTGGCCTAGTTAATTGCATCAACACTGAGATGTGATTCATGATTGTCCATCAGTAAGAGGACACAATTACTTTTACTACATCTTACAATATTTTTGAAGAATTTTAAAACTGCAATAAAATTGTCGGTTGTCATCCAACCAGACTTGTGAATAAGTCCCAAGGATCCTGGAGTTGCTCATCTCATCATTCGGTTCTCGTCAAACCTAATTGTCGGTAATACCCATATAGGAGGCAAAGCGTTTCCATTCGCACATATGATACCAACTTGAATTACTGGTTCTCTGGGTTCTCTTGATGTAACTGCGCCGACCTCTTTTTCTCCTTTCTTGGCAACTACTGGCTTCTACTGGTGGAACGGTAGTCACACCGGTTTCGTCCAAATTGAAAATCTGGTGTGGTTCAAAATGATATCTTTCTAGGACAGTCTCGAGTTTATCAAAGAATTCGCCTACTGTTGTTTTATTAAATGATGTCATCCTAGCAAGAGATGTGGTCTCAGGCTTTCTTATTGACAGTGAAGGATTCCTTTTAAGAAATGAGGAAAACCAATCTGGGTCAGCCATTTTATTAATTTTCCATGATTTTGGTGTTTTTATGGAGTTTTTGTTGTTATGAAAAAAATGTTCACTATTTAAAAGTAAAATTCTAGTCAATACAGTCTAAATAATTAACATAATCTGCAGAATTAATAAGCATTAGCAAAAGTTACAACTGGTCATTAAAAAAATCAAATTTACTTACGATTCAAGTTATAATAAGAGACGAAAAAATTCACACTTTATGACTGTTGTTGGCCATGTGATTTCTTCAACTAATAGGTTAGACTAAAATAAGCAATGACTATTGGCGCCGTTGTCAATTTCGCATTAGGGAGGGAAATTTAAAACTGTCCATTGTATACCCGTGTCCAAACTATCCCCGGTCTCCCCTAGTTTTCAATATGTGGAATTGTACTTTATCTACAACGCAGAAGAATTGAGAGGAGTATAGAGAATAAAATCAGGACTGGAAATTATAAAAAAAGATTAGATTATTATTGTTATTAAATTTCTTACCAGATAAATTCTGTTTCATGCGAGGTTGCATGTCATCAATAAGCTTCCTGCCAAGAAGGTGAATATGTTTGCATATAACCCATTTTATTGATGAGTCAATGCAAGAACAAGAGTATTTATGTAGGCACACATCACATTCATTGCAGATTAACTGGCATTTGCAACCTAGGTTTACTACTTTTATATGGTACATCTCTTGACTTTTTGAGGACAACACTTCCCACCCATCTTCAACCTGTATCACCAGGTCACGATTTAAATTAAGGCTTGTTTTGTGTCTCTGGCGAATATCTCGTAATTTGCTGGTAATTTTGCCTTTATTTAAAATAATTATTCTGTCGAATAACTTGTCTTTAATAAACTTCATTATGGCGCACACAGCCTTATCTGATCTTTTAACACACTTCCGATCAAGACATATAGGCTTTAAAGTGCGATGCATCCGTTCGAGGTGCATATTTGTGTTTAGGCCAGAGTTTAATCTAAAGAAATAGGCCCAAGATTCACAATTTTTTATACAATAATTTGTAAAATACTCCCCAAATTCTTGTGCATTTGGATTTGCTAATAATGTATTGCAAAATTCGTCTTTCATTTTACAAAACGCAGTTACACCTCTTTCTTCCATAATGGTCCTTCGGAACTTATAGATCTCAATCTAAAAAAAATATATATACATATCAGTAATTTTAATTTAATTTATGTATAAGTACCATAACTTGAGTAATTGTTAAACTATAGGAACAAACATATCTGTTTATCCTTGATTCTAATTTTGATTAGGTTCTTGCATCAAGTTTGGTCAATATGCCAGTAAAGCAGTAAAGTCTGTAAAAAATAATTCTATTATTAAATAAAAAAAAATAAAGGTCAAATATTACCTCATGGCAGGTTTCTCCATTATGTCAACCGAGGCATTGTAAAACCCGAGGAGCAATAACATTGGAATACACTTTTATATGGAAAAAAAACTTTTAGTACTTCCTTGTCCACTCTGTTTGGAACTAAAAAAGCGCAAGGAAACCGTTAACATATGTCATCAATTATCAGCAAAGTTGTTAATTGAAAGTCATAACTATTCATGCCTTGTGAGCTATCAAAACAAATTCAATCAGAACCAAACTTCTTCAAAATTTCATACTGACCTGATTCATTATAATTAATATAAAATCATCTTTTTTTCAATTCACAATGTTCTTCAACAACTATATCCTGAGGTTTGTAAAAAAGTACACACATGTTACCTTCTTGTTTCATTTCATTGACCCATGCCTCTACACTTGTAGCATCATTCTGATCTCTTACGGCTTCAGAACATAAATTATATGACTTTTCAATATTAAATGAGGCCTTTCTTGTTATCCAGAAATTGAATCTCGAACCTGGTCCAAGATAACATTGAAAGGTAACTTTGAAGCAATTTTTTCAGCACATTGTTTTCTTTCTAAAGGACTGAGATACATTTTACCTAAATCACTGTTATGGCCTATGTGGCTTTTTCTAAATTTACATGTACATTTTTCACTCCCACTGATATCAAGAATCATTGCTGCAGGGCAGATACCATTAATTTTATTAGTACCCTGGATTTTCAAATGTCGGGTGCGATTTTGAATTAAATGTAATATCCAGATCTGTTACATGTATACTTGATATATTTTCCTGATTGTAAAGATCTACTTCCAACTGCGCTAAATCTAGTACCAGTCTCATTTTCTATATTATTTTTCCATGTTTCGAATTTTTCAAAACTGTCAAACTCTAAATTTTCCTCTTTAAGATCAATGTCGTGTTTGCTTTTAAAATGAATGATGAGGCCTTTTCGAATGAACCATTAAAATGGCACAATGAACATTTTTGCAACTGTCTATCCGATGTTTCATTTTTACTTGCTGATAAGTGAACAAGTTTTTTCTTGGAAAAGTGTGAGAATACATGTGTCCTGCTTTATATTTCAATTGCTTTAGTTGAGGATCATTTTCATGAACTTTTTTTACATGCCGCCTCAAATTTGAAATATCGGAAAACGTTTTGAGGCAACCACCACATTTTTCCTCCTTTTTCTTTTCCATGTCTGTAATTGAAATGTAAAACTATCGTTAATAACTACATGCTACATACTAATTATTTAAGTTACCCATTCTCAAAGTGAGTTTATTATAGTATATTGAGTATCAAGAACAGTAAGGCGGTTACCGGTCGGCGGCCATGTTTTTGGCCATAGACCGGTACAACCCTTAATGTTCGTGCTGCTCATACTGTTTTGTGCACGATTGTATTAAATTTACCACAATTGAAATTATTTAATTTCTACGAAATAAACGAAAAGTCAAAAGTGACGTTTTAAATAGAAATGTAGGTTCACTTGAAGATAAAATCGATTTTGCTAAGAAAATTTTACATTCCAGTGTTAGTGAGGTGAAAGAAATCTTGAATTCAGAAACAATTTCTGTAAACTCAAGTACTGCACAAGCCATCGGGATTACAATTAGCAATTGTAGTAATTGTACGTTTAATTTCAATGCCAAATAAATGTTGTTTTGAATGTTTACTGAATTATATAATTATATATTTAGATTTTTACTTACCGCCCTACATGCACGGTAAGTGAATTACTTACCCGACTTGCGTATCCTAGTCACCAGTAAAAACAACCTTCTGATCTTGCAACAAACCCGGTAACTAACTGAAATCGTTCTATCGTGCATAAAAATAATTTTTGCACGATTGGACGTTTTCGTTTATTTACCATATCTGTTTCCAAGACAGTAGGATATGTTTACTGGTTGCGAGGCCCAACTCGTCGTTAAGTATTTTACTTACCGACGTCTTTTACTTACCAACGTAAAATTATATACCTACTATATTTCACAACAATAAGAACAAAAAATTTTGACATTTCCATGTAAAACGTCACATTTGACTTTGAAATTAAATAATTTCAATTGTGGTAAATTTAATACAATCGTGCAAAAAACAGTATGAGCATCACGAACATTAATGGTTGTAACAGTCTCCGGCCAGCGAAGCCTACAAACATGGTCGTTGACCGGTAAATGTGCCTTACTGTTCTTGATACTCAATATACTATAGTTATGTTGTCTAGATAACATAACCAATTACATAGTTATGATAGAATTACTTACCACTTTATCACTTAATACTTAAAATGAAAAGCAAATCACTCACATTGGCCACATTTGTAATTAATATTTGAAGTGTGCTTTAATTGATGTTTTAAATAGCCCTTCAATTTTGATGAATAATCTCATTAACCACATTTATAATTAGCACTTAAAGTTTGTATCAGTTGAAATTTGAATGTTGTTTTAAATTGACCTTGACTTTTGATGTATAATTGAATTTACCACATGAAGTATGTATACAAGATGATGCGCGCGCATCGAAGACGAATTGTGACAGGGTATGAATAGGCGCTTATAATACTGTTAAGTATAAATTTGTTTTGTTAATGTACTAAAATAAATAGTTTCGTGTGATTGGCTAAAAATCTTGCCGCTTCAAATAGTTCAAATAAAATTCTTTTAGTTCATATATTTTCCGACTATCGTGTTTGCTTCGCTCAGCTGTATTAAGTGATATAAAAATGTATCTATCCTAATTAAAAAAAAATCACCACAAATGTATTTTAGGAAGATTAATACACAACGTGACACCTAATAAAACTATTCAAATCAAATCAAACTATTACTATTGATTTCATCAAGAGATTCGGTACCATACACCGCGCCTTATATTTTTCATAGTAACAATTTCAAAGTATTTAGAACTGGTACACTGCCATTGTTACAACCGTGGTTTTCACGTGGTTGTAACGTGCTTAAATGCTGAGGTGTCAATTTTGATCAAACACCTGTAGTACTCGAGCACGTATACAAAAAAAAAGGAATGAATAGAGAGAGAGGGACCACCTCGACTAGCAAACCGTGCAGTTAGAGAACATATGGATGCGTGGAGATTTGTTATATTTGTTACAATGACATTTGTTACAGTTCAAATCACAAACTTTTTTGTTGTTGTTGCCACAAATGTCTCTATACTAAGTTGTTTAAGAAAACATTATCATCTAATCTAGGTTCAACAGTTCTGTAACAAGACAAAATTATGATCAATAAAATGCGCAATAAATTATACAATTCAAATTCATATCTTGAATGGATTCTAATAAGCGGTCACCTTGATTTGTGAATTATCATTGATTAGATTTAAATTTTAATCAAATTCCTTGGCCAGCTTTTTTTTTCATTTTTACCATCAAATAGTTAGTTAACACCTACATTTTTGGGATACTTGTTAATTAATGTTATTCACCTTGTCGTGGTGCACTATATTCCTCAAGTGATAGTCACTCTCGTCACTGAATAAATCAAATTGAGTTTAGCAATAAAAAATATGGTATTTCTTTATTTTTGGAACGTTATAAACAACTTTGTGCAAGTGAATTTTGTATGCATTCTGCATTTTTTATCTAATTTCCTTTAACATTTGCACATCTGGATAAAAAAGTGTATTGGTTCATTCACGTTATTTTGGTATTTTGCAACTATTATGAGTTAATTTATATGCATTCCGCATTTTTTCCTAATTTCCTCTGAGGTTGCACATCCGGACAAAAAAAGAGTGGCTCATACACGTTATTTTGGTATTTAACAAATATTACGAGGCTATTTTGTAAGTAGCCAGTTATATACAGATTTAGCCTTTACATTCGTTATGTAAGACTTTTTCCTGGTTATTTTATAATTGTTTGTGACTTTTTATTTCGCTTCTTGGCCATCTGCTTTTTGTTAAAAAAACAAAAAATAGCAACGCTATCCTATAACCTGAGTCCAACAGTTCTTTCGTTATTTTCGTTATTTAACAACAAACAATTAAAGGTATTTTTTAATTATTCGAACCCTTACCAACTTGAATGTTTGATATATAAAAAATAATGTATCTGAAATTGTGTCCTTCTGTTAATACCTATTATCAAGAACATATCTAATAAATGTTGGAATTAAAATTAAATCAAACAGGTTGTGATTGTTTTATAGGCGTGCTGCTTCCCTCTTTCCAGCTAAATACCTAGTAACACCTTGTTATGCTACTATTTATTCCTTAATCTTGTTAATACTCTCATTAACATTTCAAATTAAGCTACTTCCATTTTAATCCGTTCATTTCTTTAAACTTTTGAAAATCATAGATAAATCTATGCTATTTTCGAATTATAGGTGCTGCCTTATATTCCTTATCCTTGCGTATCTTCTTTCGGTCCAACAGCGAATAAAATTGGATTCGGCAATTAATAACGTTTTTTATGCTCAGAATTTTTAAAACAGCTTATGCACATTCCACATTGTTTTACCTAATTTCCTTGTGAAATTGCGCATTTTAATTAAAAAAACTGCATTCAAACAGGTTATTTTGATATTTTATAATTATGACACAAGGCTACTCGACACCTTGTAAGATAACATGTTTTTTTATGCTCGGAATTTTTAAACAATTTATGCACATACCACACTTTTGTACCTAATTTCCTTGTGAAATTGCATATTTGATTTTTAAAAAAACTGCATTCATTCAAACACGGTATTTTGATATTTTATAATTATGACACAAGGTCACTCAACACCTTGCAAGATAACATGTTTTTTATGCTCGGAATTTTTAAAACAATTTTTGCACATAGCACACTTTTGTACCTAATTTCCTTGTGAAATTGCATATTTGAATTAAAGAAACTGCATTCATTTAAACACGGTATTTTGATATTTTATAATTATGACACAAGGCCACTTAACACCTTGTAAGTAACCGATCATGTTTAAGTTATCTGATCTTTTGAACGTTGTGTGTCCATTACGTTTTGATTGTACAAGGTCCGGCAACAGGAATGAATGGTTTTAGTACGCCACTGTTAAGAAACAAAGAATATATTTGGACTTATTATTATTACTAAAAACACACTTTCAGTTTGCAAAGATCACACCTCTAAGATAACCACCGTCGTCTTCTATACATTGCTGCAATATGTTTCTGAAATCGACCATAATGTGTAAATGTAAATCTTCGTTTATCAAATTTATTTCCTCACGAGTCCTTTCTTTGAGTTCTACAAGTGTTTGGGGACTCAACACTTTGGACTTTAAGAAAAAAATCCGGGACCGCCAGGTCCGGTGATCTTGCGGGCCATACAATGTCACCAAACCTGGAAATTAGGCGATTCGGGAACATACGCTGTAAGACAGCAATGGACCGTCTAGCTGTATACGCTGTGGCGCCGTCCTGTTGGAACCACATTTCTTCTTGGTCCGTTCTTTGAAGTCCCACCGCCACAAACTGTTTCAACATCTTAACGTATCGAAATGAATTTATTGTAACGGTGTGGCCGTATTCTTCAAAAAATATGGCCCGACCACACCACACCGTTACCTTTTGGTCATAAAGTGGGTGTTCATGTATTTCTTTTGGGCTGTGTTCTGTCCAGTAGCGGAAGTTCTGTTTATTAACGTATCCACTTAGTTGGAAGTGAGCTCCGTCAGACATGATCGGTTTATCGAGAATTCCTGAATTATTGTTCAATGTTTCGAGAGATTTCCTGCAGAAATTGAGGTGGTTAAGTTTATCAACCTTCAGCCTTCTTTAGACTATGTGTACCTTATATGGATGAAATTTCAAATCCAGCTATAAAATTCGTCTCAAACTTCGCTCTGAAATTTTCAGTGCAATTGAATGCTGAATTGCAGAACGTTTAACGGCTACTCTGGTTCTTTGAATATTCCCTTGCGTACGAATTGTACGTGTACCTGTGACAAATTTTGAGTTCAAACTGCCCCTTTCGTCTACCCATCTCAAATGAAATTCAGGGCGAAATGATTTTACAGCAAAGATTAGTTGATTAACTGGACAATTTGCTATTGTAACTAAAAACCTTCGATAGTAAAATACAATTTTATCACTATTTGACGTTTGTCAAATAAACATTTTCAAACCGTTTAATCCTGTTGCCGGACCTTGTACATGGTGTGTACAAATTGGCGCAAAACCACAGGTAGCGATCAATATTCCTTGTATAATTCAAAAATGTTGTTCATGCTGTGTCCTCACGGGCTATTTGAAATAAACGTATATTTGACAACATTGAATTCATGCCACTCATTGTATTCATAATTCAGTGTATGGTATAGGTAGAATTAACACCTTCAAGTTCAGAAATGATTTATTTTACATTAGAATTTTTTGCATATCTGCATACTCATTATAACTCAAATCAATTCTTCAAGTAACCAATCAATATAACAAAAAAGAAAAGAAGATAACTAGAGAGCGGATTTTATGCACTATAAAATGCCGAAGTATGTGCATATATATATATATATATATGCACTTAAAAACCTTAAAATATGCATCAAAAATGCATTATTAATTTAAAATATGCATAAATATTGAATCTTCTATTTACCTGTGTTAATTCCAAATTATAACATTAATATATAAAAAAAGTATATATGCTTGTAATTTTTTAATAGGAAAAAGATAAATTGCATACAAACTTATTATTTTAACATTCAAAATTATGTGTTATTTAAAAACTACATATTTACTTATATACTATACGTTTATAAAAACTGCACCCTGTCATTACTACTTACAAAGCAATTATTATTTTAACATTATTTTAAAATTGTGTTATTTAAAAATTACATATTTACTTATACGCTATAGATTTATAAAGATTACACCCTTTCATTACTATTTGCAAAACAATTTATAACTAAATATTTTTCCAAGTTTTCGGGCAGAAAATTTTGGCGTCTGTCCGATAGTATGTTTTTGTACAAAGAAAAACTTCTTTCTACATCCACAGAAGCTATGGGTGCATATTTTAATGCGGCTAATATGGCCAAATCTAAATTTATAACAAGATCATCGGAATTTTCCTCAAGTTTCAGAACTTTATTATTAACTTTTAGTAACAACTGATATCCACTGTTTTTCTGTAAAATTTCATTTAATTTATTAGAAATAGTTTTACCAATATTTCCTGAAACAGCAGAAATCAGCTGTTGAAATTTATTAATTATTTGCATAGATTCATTTAATGACAATGCTTCCGTTTCTAATTTAGCAATGGTTGAACTTACAAAATAGTAATTTGCTTTTATAAATGCCAGCTCATTGCGCAATTGTGTTTTCTTTAAAATGGATTGAGCTTTTTGAACGTAAGTACTTGAATTATCAGAAATTTCTAAAACTAACTCCTTTATTTTTTCCAAATGATCTGCATAAAAAAGAGCTTCATTTAACCAAGTACCCCAACGCGTAATCACAGGCTCTGGTGGTAGAGGAATATTAGGTAACTTTTCTTTGTACAATTGAATTCATAACGGAGCTTTTAAAAACACTTTCTTTATACTACTTATTAAACTATTTACTAATGGAAATTGATTACGAATTGTTTCTGCTACTCTATTAATACCATGTGCGGGACATGTTACATGTATTAAATTTTCATAAAATAACTTTAATTGCTGTCCAGCTTTTACCATATACGGTGCTGCATCAGACAGCATTAAAACTATTGTATCTGTTGCAACAATATCAGAAATAAAAATTGCATGAAAGCTTCGTTTATAAAGCGAACTATTGTTGCATGATTGGTTTTCTCAAGAACTTTGGAAGCGATTAAATATGATATACTAGACTGCGCCTCACTTAAATAACCAATCATTAAATTTGCAACATATCGCCCGCAACAATCTGTAGTTTCATCTACTATAAAATAAAGATATATATTTTTTAATTTTCTTTATATGCCCCATAGTTTCAAGATATAAATCATTAATATACCTTTTCGAAGCGTGCTTTCATCTGGCACTTGCTTTTTACTAATTTTTCTAAAATGACCTAAAACTAGGATTTTGCAATTTCTTTAATGGAATATTGGCTTTAACAAGTGCACTACACAATTCGAAATTAAATTCCTCTTGTGCATTTCTTTTAGCCGTTTCTTGAAACAGCGACTGGCGCAAAGGTGTCTGACAAACTTTTGTTTTCTTAAATGTTTCTAATTTTCTTTTATGAAGAGAGGTTTCAATGTGCTGTGTAACTTGATATTTCCTTTCGCACATGATCTAAGGAAAAATTAATTTTAAAAATAAGTATCTAATTGCGTTTAAAACTGATAAAACGGTGAATTCAATAACCTACATCAATTAATAAGGGTTTAATTTCCGAAATCAATTAAAAATATGTAATGGTACTTACTATTTTTCCACAGGCTATGCAAAACACTTTTTCATCATCCAGACGTAGCTCGGATATATTTTTATCCATACTTGAACTAAACTATTTTTAACTTTCGGCATCTTGAAGTTCACTTAACAAAGCCGTACCATTCAGTTACGTCTTCGCCCAAAGAATGTTTAAAATTTTGCATTTTGTCCGTTACTCTCAAAT
>JARFJB010000682.1:1775000-1880000 GCA_036346205.1 Vesta saturnalis
GATTGTGAGCACATTGCTCAACTATCCATGCAATCAAAGTGAATTTCCGATCAGAGTCTTGAGGCCGCAAGTGTTGAACCAAATCGACTTTATACGGCAGCATTTTGATTTTTTTTAATGTCCTGTGAATTGAGCCAACTGATACACCTACTTCTTGCGCTACATGTCTAATAGATGACCGTGGATTTACTCCAAAATAACCCAATATTTGTACTTCAATATCTTCGGTCAAAACATTTCTTTGTTGTTCTAAATTCTGATAATTTACTCCCGGTAATGTTCCACGCATTCTAAGCGATTGTTCAATTTTTCGTATGTAACTTTCGGAAGGATGGCATTTTTTTTTTTATGATTGTGGACCTGAACAGGCTAAATAAGGCCTATCGTGCTAAAGCACTCAGGAACACTTAGGAGGATGGATAGAGGGATAATGAATTGCCAATAGATGCCTATGAACAGCTACCTTAAATTTTCTCATATCATAAGTGAGAGGAAAACAGGAACTAGGGAGATCATTCCAGAGTTTAGAAGCCGTGTAGAAAAATGTGGATTGCGCCCGTTTGTTACGACAAGTGGAGATTTGTACTGCATACTGATGCTGTGAATGAGCGAACCGGGTGTTTCTCGCAAAGATAGCCGGAGATGGTATCAAAGAATGTAATTCACCAGCACAATAGCCGTTGTAATAACGATAATACAAAGAAAGAACTGAAACCATCCTTCTATGCTCAAGGGACTGTATGTGAGAAGTTAAGGACGAGTCATTTATAAGCCTAATCGCTTCTTTTGAATACGATCAACGATATCGAGAGCGTATTGGGAGCACTAACCCAAAGGTGAGAATTATATTCCAGATGAGGCCGAATTTGGGCCTTATACAGCAGAAGGAGTTGTCGAGAGGTAAAGTACTGCTTAGATCTGTACAAAAGCCTATTTTACGAGCAGCTGTTTTGGTAGCTGACAGAAGATGGTCAACCCATGAAATTTGAAGATACAGTCATACCCAACACAGTAATAGAGTCTGAAAACTTAAGAACTGAGCCATTCATATTTACAACAGGAAATGAACGATCTTTTTTGGCGGACATCAGGCAGCACTGAGTTTTGTTAGCATTAAATTTAACTAGATTATTGCTTCCCCATTCGAGAATACGTTGAATGTCTTTGTTGATTGAATTTGCCATTTCAGCTTTAATTTCTTGATTTGACATAGAAGGTGGATTATCACTATGAGTAGACTGAGATGAACTACAGTGAAGAGCGCTATAGTCAGCAAAGCAATGGATGGGGTTAGTTGTTGAAGAAATAAGGTCGTTTATGTACAGCAAAAAAAGTGTAGGCGCTGTAACGGATCCCTGTGGTACGCCCGCGTTAATGCTAACTTTTTTTGAAAAAAAGCCATCAACTACGACACGTATTCGTCTTTTATCAAGGAAACTAGAAACCCAATTGATGAGCGTATCATTTAACCCAAACGAGGTGAGTTTGGCAAGTAAACACTTATGCCAAACTTGGTCAAATGCCTTTGAGATATCTAAAGCGACTACAACTGTCTCACCGGACTGCTCTACTGTATTGTACCAAACTTGGGTCACATATGAAAGAAGATCGCCTGTTGAACGACTTTGCCTAAACCCATATTGGTGGTCACTAAGGAGTTTATTAGTTTCAAGGAACGTGAGCAGTTGCTGATTGATGGCTTTTTCCATGATTTTAGACAAAATGGAAGTGATAGCAATTGGTCTGTAATTTGAGGGATCGGTCTTATCACCTTTTTTGGGAATAGGTTGAACATTTGCTAACTTCCATGATGAAGGAATTCCCAGAAGATATAGAGATCGTATAGAGCTTAGATAGGACTGGTATTAGTTCGGGGAACATTTCTTTAAGACAATAGCTGGGATACCGTCTGGGCCAGTCGACTTATTGAGATCAAGCCTACTGATGATCGATTCCAAGAGCTTGTATCGAAAATGAATTGGTTTCATAACGTATGAAGAAGAGTTGACTAGGGCACATCTTTTCCAGAATCATTGAGACACGAGTTTGATGCAAACAAATCCACAAAACGTTGGCTTTGTCTACAGAATCAGCAACCACCGATCCGTCAATAGATGTCAGGGGAAATGAAGATGTTCGAAAGTTTTTACTAATGGCTTTTGCTAAAGACCAAAATTTACGACTGCAAACAATTAATTCGATTGAAATCAAATTAAACTTTTATCTGATTGTCAATTGCAATAAACGAAAAAACAATTGCGATGCGATTTTGTTGACCTGCCTACGGTTTTGTATGATTCTTTTAATCGTATAATAAAATTGAAAAACTTTTGATGGCATTTTTCTCTAATTTTTTTTATAAAACCCTATAAGAATTTTATACGTATGTATTGAGAAAAAAATAAGCAATGCAAAAATATATACACAGTGTGATTTAAAAAAATAAAATTATGTGCGCTTCCGGTCAAACCGGAAGCTTAAACAATTATCTAAACCAAGCACTTAATAGAGTATTTGTAAATGAATAAAAAACTATTTAAACACTTTCTTGTGAAAAGAGTTTTATATATATATATATATATATATATATATATATATATATATATACGTATGTAGTGAAATTACTGTAGTGTAGTAACGTGCCTTGTTTTTGATAGATTTTGGTGCAGCCTATTTGGAGGAAACCAATCATTAAGTTTTTAAGAGCCGAATTTGATTTTCCTCGACATTGTTTACATTACCATTAACCAGCATAGTAGTATTTAATTTATCAAAAAACCCAATATTTTATTCATATTGTAAAACATTTATTTTGTTTAAATTTGAAATTTACCGGAATGTTCCACATTTAAGATTTCAATTTTTTATAATTTCGAGGAATGATTTTATTTATGATTGTGGATCTAAGGTAATAAGCCTATCTGTAACATTCGAACATTAGGAGTGGTAGAGTAATGAATTCCAAAATGCCTATAAGACTAAATTTTCTTTAATAAGAAGCATATGGAATCATTCCAATTTAACCTGTTTAGTAAAATGTGGTATTGGTCCGTTTTGTATACGACTAAATGACATTTGTTAAACATGTTCATACTATGCAATGTGAATTTGGCATACGATGGTTATACTTCGCAAATGATAAGCCGTGACGAATGGTATCAAAGAATTTTGTAATTCACTCAGCAATTCAATAGCCGTTGTAATATACGATAATACAAAGATTATATGAATGAAACCTAATCTTTTTCTATGTCAAGGACTTATGTTGATTGAATTAAGGACAGTTCATTTATTAAGCCTAATACCTCATTTTGAATATCGATCAATACGATATCGAGAGCAATGTATTGGACAAACTATACCCAATAGTAAATATATTTATTCAACAGTATGAGTGTCCGAATTTGAAGAGCACTTATACATGTCTAGAATGTAAAGTTGTCGAGATAATGTGATTAAAGCTAAATCATGCTTAGATCTAGTACATATTGCATTTAAAATGCTATTTTACAGAGTCTAGTCAAGTATTTGGTAGCAATGACAAAAATTTTGAATTTGATGTGTACAATCCCATGAAATTTATTTGTAAGATATCAGTTATACACAACATTACAGTAATAGAAGTTGATAAACTTAAAACTGAGCCATTCATATTTAACAAACAGGAAATGAACGAATACTTTTTGGCGGACATCAGGCAGCACTGAGTTTTGTTAGCATTAAATTTAACTAGATTATTGCTTCCCATTCGAGAATACGTTGAATGTCTTTGTTGATTGAATTTGCCATTTCAGCTTTAATTTCTTGATTTGACATAGAAGGTGGATTATCACTATGAGTAGACTGAGATGAACTACAGTGAAGAGCGCTATAGTCAGCAAAGCAATGGATGGGGTTAGTTGTTGAAGAAATAAGGTCGTTTATGTACAGCAAAAAAGTGTAGGCGCTGTAACGGATCCCTGTGGTACGCCCGCGTTAATGCTAACTTTTTTGAAAAAGCCATCAACTACGACACGTATTCGTCTTTTATCAAGGAAACTAGAAACCCAATTGATGAGCGTATCATTTAACCCAAACGAGGTGAGTTTGGCAAGTAAACACTTATGCCAAACTTGGTCAAATGCCTTTGAGATATCTAAAGCGACTACAACTGTCTCACCGGACTGCTCTACTGTATTGTACCAAACTTGGGTCACATATGAAAGAAGATCGCCTGTTGAACGACTTTGCCTAAACCCATATTGGTGGTCACTAAGGAGTTTATTAGTTTCAAGGAACGTGAGCAGTTGCTGATTGATGGCTTTTCCATGATTTTAGACAAAATGGAAGTGATAGCAATTGGTCTGTAATTTGAGGATCGGTCTTATCACCTTTTTGGGAATAGGTTGAACATTTGCTAACTTCCATGATGAAGGAATTCCCAGAAGATATAGAGATCGTATAGAGCTTAGATAGGACTGGTATTAGTTCGGGGAACATTTCTTTAAGACAATAGCTGGGATACCGTCTGGGCCAGTCGACTTATTGAGATCAAGCCTACTGATGATCGATTCCAAGAGCTTGTATCGAAAATGAATTGGTTTCATAACGTATGAAGAAGAGTTGACTAGGGGCACATCTTTTCCAGAATCATTGAGACACGAGTTTGATGCAAACAAATCCACAAAAACGTTGGCTTTGTCTACAGAATCAGCAACCACCGATCCGTCAATAGATGTCAGGGGGGGAAATGAAGATGTTCGAAAGTTTTTACTAATGGCTTTTGCTAAAGACCAAAATTTACGACTGCAAACAATTAATTCGATTGAAATCAAATTAAACTTTTATCTGATTGTCAATTGCAATAAACGAAAAAACAATTGCGATGCGATTTTGTTGACCTGCCTACGGTTTTGTATGATTCTTTTAATCGTATAATAAAATTGAAAAACTTTTGATGGCATTTTTCTCTAATTTTTTTTATAAAACCCTATAAGAATTTTATACGTATGTATTGAGAAAAAAATAAGCAATGCAAAAATATATACACAGTGTGATTTAAAAAAATAAAATTATGTGCGCTTCCGGTCAAACCGGAAGCTTAAACAATATCTAAACCAAGCACTTAATAGAGTATTTGTAAACGAATAAAAAACTATTTAAACACTTTCTTGTGAAAGGCAATACGAAGAAAGAGTTATATATATATATATATATATATATATATATATATATATATATAGGTATGTAGTGAAATTACTGTAGTGTAGTAACGTGCCTTGTTTTTGATAGATTTTGGTGCAGCCTATTTGGAGGAAACCAATCATTAAGTTTTTTAAGAGCCGAATTTGATTTTTCCTCGACATTGTTTACATTACCATTAACCAGCATAGTAGTATTATCTGCTAAAGTATTACGAAATAGTCGTTTCGTAATTATATTATATTCATAAAAATTGTGAAAAAGATCGGTGAAAGGATTGCTCTTTGAGGAACTCAAGTAGAGGTTAGTAGTGATGAAGATTTAAAGTTTTATTTCGTGTTTGCTACGGAGCTAATATGAACTACTTGTGATATGTTCGATAAATAGAGAAGAGAACCAAGAGAAAATTTTGTCACTTGCACCATATTTTTCTAGTTTTTTAATGAACAGTGTATAGTTTACGCAGTGCAATGCTTTCCGCAAATCAAAAAATTCGAATGAGTATTTGTTTTTGTTCTATATATTATCTTAAATTCCCCTAAAAATGACAATATACGTTGAAGAATCACATACTCTAGCAATTTTCCTATGCAAAACGAGAAGATATCGGGCGATAGTTAGTAACACCAGAGCTGTCTTCTTTTTTTAATACTGGCATGACTACCGTTTGTTATTATATTTGTATGTTTGTTACACAGACATAGCACTTGAAAAATCTGGAACACTAGACCTCTGGCAGGACCTATAACAAACAAAATACACCCACGACCACACAAAAATTAAAATACACCGAGCGCGTTTTAATAGCTAGGCTGTCATCATCAGCGATCGTCTGGGACAGTAGTAAACAAATTTCGAATATATATATATATATATATATATATATATATATATATATATATATATATATACCATCAGTGAGTCACGCTTCGTTGCTTATCTGGTGAAAGTGAAACTTCTGAAAGTTTAATAAGATCTCCTTGATCGTCATTACTCATTAGAATTGGTTTGTTTTGAAGATCTCTAAACTTGGTGCTTATTACTAACATGTTTGACTAAAGATACCTTATCTACTACATTATTTCAATCAAACATATGTAGGACCACCGCAGACTTGTTTCAACGTTTGTATTTGAAATGAGCTCAATGTTCTTTAGAGCGAATTTTGATAAGTGCTTATACAAAAGGTCTACCCAAAATCTTTTCCAAAATTCGTTTGAACACAGTCACTACTTCAGATAATAGTTTGCAAACTCTTTCAGGAAATCCAAAAGATCAAGTGGATAAGCAGGATAGGTCGGGAATGTATCAAATCAATTGTAAAAATTGTGAATTTGTAGGGCAAACTAAACTACCTATCAAAATTCGCTTTAAAAAACATTTAGCTCATATCATATATAAACATTGCCATAGCAGCCTTACAGATGTCTGATAAAAATCAAGTAGTAGATAAGGTACCATTAATCGAACATGTTAGTAATTGGTTGCTATGAAAGTTTAGAGATCTATAAAAACAAAGAAATTCTAATGAATAATTACGATCCAGGACCTTTGGGCTACTCAGGACTCTTTAAACTTTCACTTTCACCAGATAAGCAATGACGTGTGACTCGCTGATGGTATATACATTAGAAATTTATTTACTTATCCCAGTCGACCGATGATGATAGCTTTTCTATTAAAACGAATTTGTTTTGTTTTTCCATTTTTGTGTGGTGTGTGGGTTTATTTTATTTGTTAGATACAGCACCTCATTTTCCAGATATGGGTTAGATGTGAAATGATTTTCTGAATATCTCGAAAAATAGTTAAACATATTAACAATTTTTTAGAATGAATCGTTGAGTTCGACATATTTTAATTTTTTGTTCGACTTATTAGTTAAAAATCGAATGTATAACATTCGAGGTCGCCTTGTTTTTGCTCTGCGCTTGTGAGATAATTGAACTGTAGTATTGTTTTTTTGTTACATACAATAGATGCTTGTGGTATCTTTTTTTGTTTGATATGAAGCTTCTAGGATGGAATAATTTTTCTTTCAAAACATGATTGAATTGTTTCTTTTGTCACCCACGGTTTCCTCTTGGGGTTAGATACACAGTTCTCAAATTGTAGTAATACTAACACTCGTTAGCCTAATATTGAAAGAACTGTGTGATATTTGTTTGGGAAAATGTTCTCTTTAATATATACATATTATTTAATGTAGAACCATTATCCAATTTTGCTGATAAGTTTACAAGCCGATGATCGGAATAATGTACATCAAAAAGTTCATATTCAAATGTTAAAGTAATATCAAATCATAATTAGGAATGATTTGGTATCATCATTTCGTAGAATATTGTCAAAAGGTGGCGGTTGTGCGATATGGTTATAAAATAATTTGGAAACTAATTTGGTTGACATGTTATCTTTTTCTTACGAAAAAGACTTTGAGACATGTGCAGTTACTTGACAATGAAAACGGTTAAAAGCTATGATTGTTAATGTATATAGGCCACCAATTATAAATGTTTTCTAAGAATCTTAAACACTTTATTAGATGGTTTGTTTTAACCTCATATACCTATTATACTTTTAGGAGACTTTAATGTTAATTAAAATTATTCATAAAAAATTTACGGTTTTGATGAATCTGCTGCTCTCTTTTAGATTATATATCATTGCAAACAAATACCCTAGTTTGTAATTCCCAAGCAGTATAAATAACATTTGCACTAATATTACTTCAACATTTGAATATGAACTTTTTGGTGTGCATTATTCCGATCATCGGCTTATAAACTTATCAACAGAATTAGATAATGGTTCTACATTGAATAATATGTATTTATTAAACAGAACATTTTGCCAAACAAATATCACACAGTTCTTCAGTTTACTTCACTTTCAGTTAAACACATAAACTTAGGATTAAATTGTTTAATTGTTAGTTCTAAATCGTTTAATTTATTACGCAGGCTCCCTATATTTAATACCAGTAAAAGCACAAGTTTAAGCACTACCTATTTAGGATTGAATCCCAACAATCTTAGAATTATTCTCGTAGGGTACAGATACTTTGCAAGAAGCATATTTTTGGGATATTTTGAGGTCATTTCTTGACACCTAACTGCAACAAATCCCTTTGAATGTAAGTAATTCGTCCGCTGTGATTCGGTGATTCTCGGAGCTCAAGCTGTTCCAATTATCGGCCTTCTTTTACATCTTGGAGTTTGCTGTTTTCCACGTTAGACTGCAATGTTGTTGACCTAGCTACTTGCAATGCTGGTTTCTTTGTTTGAGATGTACGAGCGATTAATTCTTTCGCAACTTTATCATATAGGGCAGGGATGTTTACCTCTTTATACTGCTACTGCTTCTACTATTTCTTTATATTTTCGGTCATTCCTACTATCATTGCGTCGTTGATCACTCTCTACCATCTGGACATTGTTCTAAAATATAATATGAATAGATTTCAGTTTTGGATTAGCACTAATCGCTTACGCGGACGCTCACTATGTTCTACCTGAAATGATATGTTGTCACATGGCCGTGATTTTATCAAATATTTTCCGATAATTTCGAAATTATAAATATTTTGTTAGTACCGCACATCTGAAATGTAGTATAAATTAATGCAATTGAATTTGAAAACGCATAAATTTTTGGAAAGCTTTCGATTGTAACGTTTAATGTTTTTTTTTTCTGTACGTATTTGGAAGGTATTGGAAATTTTTACTAATAGCGATCACATTTAGAGTCTTTTTCTAAAAACGAAATATAAGTTTTGTTGTTTATCAAATTGGGATGAAAGTTTTAAATGAAAATGTGATTAACGTATTGCTATCGATTATTAGTGAGATCCTTTTTATTAATGTGGTTGAGAATGAGTTTTTTTGGTGATGCAATTTTTTCGACAGCTCTCGAATTTGATTCATCTTGGCGCGTATTCAAAAAGATGTAAGTAATCTTTTTTATGGTTGGCTAATTAAGTAGTAGGGATATAAAAGACCAATGTGACACCTAATCGATTATTCACGAGGATCAGACCTAGTGTAGACGCAGATGCGTTAAAAAGCTACCGTTAGTAGTTAATCATCATTTATTACACACTTTAAAGAATATGAGGGTCCCCTGATATCAGTATCTGCTGTCCAAGAAGTAAGTATGACATTAAATGTTTACATCTTAATTCATTACAATCACGAAATTACAGCATCTGGCAAGCGCCTTGAGTATATCAGAGAAGAGGGTGAGAAATATCAAGTGTTGAGCTGTATCTAACCCCGTTTTAACAAGTCCGGGTAAAAAATGACCACGCAAGAAAACAAAATCTGACGATCTACCTGAAATATCCACAATGGGCATAACGATTATGTTATACAAGAATATATGCACAAAGTGAGTAATATTACATCACAATCTTTTACACATGTTTGACATGTGTCAAACATGTCACAGTCACATATTAATAAGCGACAAAAGTCTTCATCGTGCAATCCAGTCGCTAGGATTCAAATTAAAAAAAGACTCCAACCGTAGAGCTTTATTGGAAAATGTTACATCGCAGAAATGCGATATAAATTTCTGAAACAATACATTAAAGAGATCAATTGACCTTATCGTCGGCAAGTAAACACTTTTAATTAAAATCATTATCGGCTAATTGTGTGCGACATTCTGATGAAACAATAAAGCAGTGGTATAAACTGGAAAAAATATTGGACATCATAGTTGAGAAACTGATTATTAACATCGGAAACTATTCTGAAAGCTCGGATGTAGATAGTGACTGATAGAAGTTTTACACTTTGACAACCATGTTTCTACAACTTACAATTAGTAATAAAAGTGTGTTAGTACATATTTAATACAATTTCTATTAGTGTTGTATTTCAATTATGTAAGTACAATATAATTTGTGGTAAAATTCTATTCAAGATGTTAATTCACACATTTCCGATACAATGTATGTTCCACATTAAATGTCATCTCCGCACGAATAATAGTTCCATTTTATTTCGGCACGTAACTTAACATCAATTTTATGTAATAACATTGCCATCTTATTGTTGGCCATCATTGCTACTGAATGGGCAACAACAATAAGAAATTATGATTATGAATGGCACTAGCCTTGCGAGGCGTAAACAGTGCAGCTCGATAGTTGTTCCATGCAAATTGTTAAACCTATAGCTATAAACTGAATTTTCAAATATGATTGTTTATTAGCAACAACAACACAACCATTCTCCTGTTTTTATAATTCATTAAATGTTTACATTTTGTTGAAAATTGCATTGTTTGTAATAGGGCAGCAATGTGTTACAACCTACATAACCTGCAGGCTGCAAAAATAACGTACTAAAGGATGTTGTTTTCAACCGTTATATTACGATTACGATAATCAACGTTCTCTAATTTTTACAAAATAAATAAGTAATTGTATTTTGAAATTCTGCAGCTTTAAATGCTGCCATCTCGGGGTATATTTTCTAATCAGAATTTATTATTACAAGAATATAATTCACATGTCACATGGTACATTTTTTATTACTTTCATTGGTTAAAATACAAAAACAAAATCGCAGAATAGGCTATCAAATCAGTAATAATTTTATCACCGCATGTTGACTGTCACATGATTTTAATGAATAAAATAGTTTATTGTCAAAGTGACAAATCGATTAAAATTGTAGACTTTAAAAAAATATATTTTCTACGTATTAACGTTCATTATATTCTCTTACCAAATATAACACGTGTTATGATTAATAATCGATAATAATCATAACACTAAAGTTCATTCGTTTAACTTATCCCGATGACGATTAAATCACGAAACCGTCGTCTGTAATTTAAAGCAATAGTTATTTACGCTGCTAGGGAGTAATGTGGCATTTTACAGGCGAAGCTTGAGGTTGCGCCCGAAGCGTAGCTGAGGGCGTAACAAGCTGAGCCTGTAACCCACATTACTCCTGTAGCGCGTACAATATTTTTCCGCCTGAAGAGATTTCATTTTGCACTATAATTGCAAACAGCATTTTTATTAAATACATATTACTTAATTGTTAGACTGACGTTTATTTGACAAACCATCTACGCATTTATTTCATGGCAACTAGATTTCGAGAAAAGGTAAATTTACATCTTTCTAGCGCATTTATTAATAATTTTCTGTCTCTATCTAAAGAATTTTCAGTTTCGATGGTAACGGGAAAGTTATTACGGGCCTATGGGAGTAATGAGTAACATTACATCTAAATTAACGTGGTTGTAATGATTTGTTAACATATCGAAAGGCGGAAAAAACCTTTACTTATTTGCTTATTTGTTGATCGACGTCACGTACGCGAGCCGGTTTGTTTATTTCTTATTCGTTTTTCTTTGCTTCTTGAGTTAATATTTTAAAGGATCGGTTCTTTTCAGAACCACATTACTTTCTAGTGTTCATTTAAGGTAAAGATTAATACGTTTTTACAGAAAGAGAACATTTATGTTTTCATTTGTAGTTCAATTACCGTAGACGAATTGATTCATAACTTAGTGGAATACTTAAATAAAGAAAAACAGAACAACGGGCCCTTAACACCGTTAACAGCAGTGCATGCACGGGTTAGCGATGCTTTGAAAATTGACACCAAAACTATTTCTAATGCTTTACGAGGACATCAAATTCAAGAAGAAAAGAAGGAAAATGAACCTCAACGAAAAAGTCTAAAAACAAAAGACGTACTACAATTTACGACATGTATATTAATTATGAACATGTTACAGTAGATACGCTCTTAATAAATATTAAAGAAAAAGGTATCGTTGAGTGTAAAGGACAAGCTTCTATCACGTTTTGTTGGACATTGGATTTTCTTTCAAGCAAACACACAATAGAAAAGCCCTGTGCGAAAAAACTTCAATAGCATCGATGAGGGTAAAATTTTTGAGAAGTTACATCACTTATATGAAAGAAGGTATCTACAAGCAGTTCGTTTATCTCGACGAAACGTGGATATTTGCAAAAGGAAGCAACAAAAGAATATAGCAAGATTCCATTTCAAAATGCTTTAAGAATCTTGGTGGCGGAGGCAAACGCTATATAGGTCTACATGCTGGAACAGAAGATGGCTTTATGTAGGGAGCAAACCTTATATTCTCTACCACAAATAAAAGTAGTGATTATCACGATTGTATGAATTCCGAAAACTTTGTTAAATGGTTAAAAATCAACTTTTGCCAAACTTAACAAAGCCATCTCTAATCGTTATGGATAATGTTCCTTACCATTCACAAATTGTCAATCGCCAACCAACTACAAATTGGAAAAAAGAAGAAATTCCAAAGTGGCTTAGGGGAAGAAAAATTACTTATGAAAAAGAAGCATTTAAAACGGAATTACTACTATAGCAAAGCTACATAAGGAAGAGAAACAATATTTGGTCGACAATATTATTAGGCAACATGAACATAAAACTATACGCTTGCCTCCTTACCACTGTCAATTTGACCCAATAAAAATGGTATGGGGAATAAGCAAAACTTATTATGATAAACACATTAGAAGATATGGTTGTGGGGATGATAATGTTAAACAGATGTGGAAAGAAGCGTTAAAAACAGTTTCACCTTCAGTCTGGTTAAAAACGATTGAACATGCAGAAGCTGAAATTCTAAAGTGTTGGGAACAAGAAAAAATTTATGATGTCCAAGCCAATCCAATTATTGTAAATCCAAACAATGACACAGATACAGAAGATCAAGTGTAGTAAATTTTTATAATTTCTTGTTTTTAATTGAATTCTTAACGCAAACAAATATTTTTCTTCAAAAGCTTATTAATAATCTAATTAATAACATACCGTGAGCGGCTAAATTACGGAAAAAATTCAATAATTCTTAAATCGGCAACTTCAGAAAAAAATCCCGATACCCGTCGATTTTTATTTTTAGACGCGCGGTTGTTCAGGTTATTAATCTATTTTTGAGGTTACCTATGTAAGCGTGATGATGTCATTGATGATTTTCTTTAATGGAAAGGGTAGGTGTTGCAAAGGAACTTTTAAGAGATCTTTTAATTATCTAATCAGTCGTAGCAATAGTTTTGAGTATTTGCGTTAAGTATACAGGGTGATTCAAGATTATTGTTGTTTTATAAAAATACAAGCGAACTAAAAAAGACAACTATTCCAAATTTGGTATGTAGACATAATAGGTCATGATCTATCTTTTAAAACTATTTTCAAACGTGCAACGTTGCCACTTCTACCAGAAACCCAAGGCAACTTTGAAAATTCAAATTGAATACCCTGTATGTTATTGTATTTTCGGATTCTGCATAAAATTCTAAGCAACTTTTGTTAATATTTCTCTATACCCGTCTCTAAGCGTTACATAAAGGACCTCTAAAATAAAATAAAAATCTGACCAACCGCACACTTAAAAATAAAAATCGATTGGTTTCGGAATTTTTTTCTGATTTTATTTGGTTTGAAAGTTCTGTCATAATAATCTTTGGAAAAAACTGATTCACTTCATATGTTGAGCAGTTTAGTATCAAGAATACAGTAAGCACATTAAAAATGATAGTGAAAAGAAATATCAATTATGATTGGATGTGGAGATAGAACCGGAACGCAACTACAGGTATCTAACTTATCTAATACAAAATATCCTAACAAACCTATCAGACAATCGACAGTAAAATTGAAAAAAAAAGGGAAACTGGTTACGTTAAACACGTTGCAAACACTGGTCATTTACAAATAAACGAAAATGTAAAATTAAATTAATTCACACAGGTAAGTAAGTATCTACTATTAACACAAAACAGAGAAAAAATTTAAATGTTCAAATTGCCACCCTCCTACTTCTTGGCAGTAGTTGAACCGATGAGCACAAGCTTCTTGAACATTGTGGATCATTTGTGGACTAATCTTACGCATTTCTAATCTTATTCTATTTTTCAAATTTTCCAGATTTCGTGGCTTCTCGACGTATACTTTAGATTTTAAATAGCCCCATAGAAAAAAATCAAGAGGTGTAAGATCTGGAGATCTTGGGAGCCACTCTATAGATCCTCGTCTACCAATCCATTTACCAGGAAAAGTTATGTTTAAAAAATCGCGAACAGGACGTGTATAGTGAGGAGGTGCACCATCTTGCTGAAACCATGTATTATCATTTGGTAAATCAGGATCATTTTCATGTGGGAAATTACTGCAATTGCAGGTATAAGTTTATATTGTAAGAAGTCCAGATATCGTTGCCCTGTAAGAGTGTCATCGAAGAAAAAAGGACCAATGATTCTGTTCTCTACTATCCCCACCCAGACATTCACTTTTTGAGGATACTGAGTGTGTAACTCATTCATCCAGTAAGGATTCTCTTTACTCCAATATCTCTACAGTTTTGTCGATTCACTGTACCATTTAAGGAAAATGTAGCTTCATCCGAAAAAAGAATTTGACGAAGGAATCCTGGGTTGCGGTTACATAAGTCTTGCATCACTTCACAAAACTGCATTCGGCGATCCGGATCATCTTCACTGAGTTCTTGCACATTCTGGATTTTATACTGATGGTATTTCTCCTTTTTAAGTACAGGCTGTCCCAAATTCGAGGGCAAGCATGGGGATCTCGCTTATTATAAGGATATAGGTTTAAATTCGGCACATTTGCTAAATTCGATGCCAAGTAATAATCTGAAAAGAAATTTGAGCTAACTCGAATGGATTTAAAAAACTAAAAATTTCGATTTTCGTTTTTCGCGTTTGGCCACCTTATTATTAGGAATTTTCAAAATTCGATTAAACATTACTAAGGCAACTTTTTACGCACAATACTAATACGGTATTAAAAATATTATGTGACGTTTTGTTTATTCTGAACCATCATCAGGTTCATTTTTTCTTATGGGGGTTAAGATATATTTTTATGTTGTTGGATGGAGAATGTTATGCTGATTTTAGTAATATATATCACTTTATGGTTTGATCGACTGTGAACTAAAATAATAAGAAAAATACGAAGAACAAGATTCCGCCTTCTTGGATCCAGCAAGGAATAATTACAGTAGTTCTACTTATTTAATTTGTTAAACTCGTTAGAACATCCAAAAAAATATAAAACAGTTAAACAATTTAAAAAAACATTAACAAACAACTCAAACAAGTAGGTCTATGTAACACGGTCATAATAGCGACAACGCAAATTTATCGATAGGTAACAACAAAATAATTACACAGACAAACAAACAAAAATTATTATAATAAATGTTGGAACAAGTTTCCTCCTTCTTGAATACAGTAACGAATTCTTCTTCTACAATTGTTTACGCTTCTTTGAATGGTTCGCCTGGGAATTTGACGAAGTTCGTTAACAACCCTATTCTGGAGTTCTTCTATATTTTGCGGTGGCGTCTTATAAATCATATTTTTGAAATAGCCCCAGAGGAAGTAATCAAAAGGGGTTAAATCTGGACTGCTTGCTGGCCACCTAAGTGGTCCCCTATTTCCCATCCATTTATCAGGAAATTCGCCATTAAGATATTCACTTATTATCGCAGCATTATGAGGAGGAGCTCCGTCCATTTGCCACCAGAGAGTCCATCTTTCGTTTAGCGGAATATCATCCAAAAGGTCTGATATTTCGTGTGTTAGAAATGCGAGGTAGCGTTGAGACGTTAGGATATCTTCGTAAATAATTGGCCCAAGGAGCCTATCCATCCAGATTCCAACCCACACATTAAAGGACCGGTGGCCTTGTCCTCGCATTTTCCTGTTAATTCGTGGATTTTCAACGGACCAGTAGTGCTCGTTATTACGATTAAACATTCCATTAGTGGAAAAATTGTACTCATCCGTCCAAATTATTTGATTGAGAAAGTTGCGATTTTCCAGCATTTTGGTATTAAGTTGGTTACAAAAATCCAACCGTCTCATATCATCCCCAGGCCGAAGAGTTTGACTAACGTGTAACTTAAATGGTTTATAACGGTGTTGCTTTAACACTCGCCAAACTGTCGTTTTTGGCACTTCAATAGTTTGCTCTATTTCTCTGGTAGATGTTGAAGGATTTTCTTGAACCTAAGATGGATAACATAAAGTCATAACTCTCCAAAAAAAATGTCTGCTGAAATTAGCAGTGAAGTGAGTGGAAATTCGTATGGTTAGTATAATACTAACAAATAGTACCTGATGTAATATTTCTTCTTCGGCATCTCTGTCTAGTCTGCTACCATATGCATTTCGAGGTTTCTGAAAACATCCAAATTCTCGCAAATTTTGGTTTAATTTTAAAAAATATCTCTGGTTTGGTTGCTGCCTCTCCGGATATTCCTCTAAATATCTTTGTTCTGCTCTGACACTATTTCTATTGCAGCTATAAAATATCCTTATCATGTCTCGTTTTTCTGAATTTGAAAACATTCTAAAGAAACTTGCAAATTTTAAAGCACTAACACGAAGGATGTTGCAGTTATTACCCTTTTTACAATTAGGAAATGACATGACAAAAGCCAACTCCTGAGTTTTGTTTGATTCATGGGTATCGTGATAATGTAATATTTAGTTTTTAATTTAAGAGTATTTTAGTTCGCAGTCGATCAAACCATGAAGTGTTATATATTGCTAAAATCAGCATAACATTCTCCATCCAACGCCATAAAAATATGTCTTAACCCCGATAAGAAAAAATAAACCTAATGATGGTTCAGAATAAACGAAACGTCACATAATATTTTTAATGCCGTATTATTATTGTGCGTAAAAAGTTGCCTTAATAATGTTTAATCGAATTTTGAAAATTCCTAATAATAAGGTGGCCAAACGCGAAAAACGAAAATCGAAATATTTAGTTTTTTGAGCATCAAACCAAATCCATTCGAGTTAGCTCAAATTTCTTTTCAGATTATTACTCGACATCGAATTTAGCAAAAGTGCCGAATTTAAACCTATATCCTATCTCTTATAATAAGCGAGATCCCCATGCTTGCCCTCGAATTTGGGACAGCCTGTACACGTAACACCGACCTTTGTGAAATGCCTTCATCAGCTGCAATTGTTCTGGAACTACTATGACGATTTTCTACCAAACTTAACAACACATCAAGTTTTACATTTTCGTTCATTTTTGGACGACCAGCATTTGCAATGTGTTTAACGTGACCAGTTTCCTTAAATTTTCTCTCAATTTTACTAACTGTTGATTGTCCGATAGGTGTATCAGGATATTTTGTATTAAACAAGTTACATACTTGTAGTTGCGTTCTGGTTTTATCTCCACATCCAATCATAATTAATACTTCAATTCGTTGGGTTTCACTTAATGGTGCCGTTATTATTAATTAATTATCAGTTATTCACTTAGTACAAATACCTACAATGTAATACCATTAAGTACTGAAGTAAGTAGTAAGTGTCTTAAATTTGACTCGTGCCAACTCGATATCTAAAAAATCTATTCTTTATTGCTACTTTCTTTTTGTTGTCAGTTTTAAACTGAATTATTTCTGTATTCTTGATACTAAACTGCTCGACATATGAAGTGAATCAGTTTTTTTCCAAAGATTATTATGACAGAACTTTCAAACCAAATAAAATCAGAAAAAAATTCCGAAACCAGTCGATTTTTATTTTTAAGTGTGCGGTTGGTCAGATTATTATTTTATTTTAGAGGTCATTTATGTAACGCTTAGAGACGGGTATTCAATTTGAATTTTCAAAGTTGCCTTGGGTTTCTGGTAGAAGTGGCAACGTTGCACTTTTGAAAATAGTTTTAAAAGATAGATCATGACCTATTATGTCACATACCAAATTTGGAATAGTTGTCTTTTTTAGTTCGCTTGTATTTTTATAGAACAACAATAACCTTGAATCACCCTGCATACGTAACGCAAATACTCAAAACTATTGCTACGACTGATTAGATAATTAAAAAATTCCTCAAAAGTTCCATTGCAACACCTACCCTTTCCATTAAAGAAAATCATCAATGACGTCATCACGCTTACATAGGTAACCTCAAAAATAAATTAATAACTGCGCGTCTAAAAATAAAAATCGACGGGTATCGGGATTTTTCTCTGAAGTTGCCGATTTAAGAATCATTGAATTTATTCCATAATTTAGCCGCTCACTGTATATGTTATTGTACATTAACATTATATTTATAACAACAAATTATTTTCAACACAGTCATGCTTAAATGTGAATGGACAAATTGTCATACGTTTTATTACATTATGGTGTAATAATGTACTGAATAAGTAAGAAACACTGCATTATAATGTGTTTAGTATGTTTAAAACGATACTTTGGATGAGTTTATAAGAAGTACTGTTATTCAGTTAGATTAAATACACCAATAATTTTGAATTGCAGTATAATAATCTTCTACACCAATAAGTGTAAACACCGATGATTGAAATTATGCTTCCGTATTTTGAAATTCGAATGTTTTCTCAAACTATAACGATTAGGAGAATTCCTAAAAATTCAATCTTTATGAATAAATCAAATAAATAACCATTAACTCATAAATTTGCGTTATAGAATATATTGCCGTTATACTTCGGACAAGGAGTGCAGTTTTCGGGCCCGGTGATATTTACTCAAGGTGACCTTAACATCTAATACTTTGATCTTTACATGGTTTATATGCACCCGATGCCGTCAAAGATTTAGAACCGTCACTTTTATGTAGAAAACTATTGGAACAATTTTTTTCTTTCTTTGGAAGAGTTCATTGGTCTTAACCTACAAATATTTACAAAATTTTGCAACATTTTAGAATAACTTACCAAAATTCATCTGCTACGTTATTATATTTAAGTTTAATTGAAAATAATATGTTTTTACGTGCGTACATCTACGATACGTAAATTAAACTTTTGTCTTTTATTTGCAAACGACATTGTGACATGTACATTTGACATTTACGTTAAGTTGGTATCAAAACTGTTCCTACAAGAAAATGAAATTTGTTGTTGATGTTATCCTTGTTAGTTACTTGAGTTAATAAGAGACATACAAAACGCACTCTTGGAATCATACGTTAGCTAATAATGTAAACGTTGTATTCAATATGTACAAAAGGATAGTCATACACAAGTGCGCGTTTGATTCATCGATCAATTGGGATAAGTTAAACGAATGAGCTATAGTTATATTATCCCCAAGAATAATTTTGACCAATGTTTTTCGTATTACACCATATGATTGTATGTTGTGACGTACGGTAAACACTCCTGGCGAGGATAGTATCTATGTATTGACATTTACATGTATTAAGCTGGCCGTAACCTATCAAAATAGTTTAATGTAACAAAAGTGACATTTCTTAGTTAAACATGAACTTGAAATATTTCTGTATACAAATCATACTTATTAAAATATCCTAATTATTTAATGTACTGGATCTCCTTGCAATTTTAAGGAAAATATGTATCTACTCATATCGCATAGTATAAAACTAGGAATTTAGTTTAGTTCTGTTGTAAAATGTTAAATAATGCAGCTACTGTAGCAATTGACATTTGAATAGGTCCATTTTTGTATACGTCATTCACCATGAAATTTGATTAGGACATGCCTACGTCAAATTTAAAGAAATGTAAATATAACTTAATTGTATAATTTTTAATGAAATTTGTAACATGTTTGTACATAAATTCGATAAGTGAAACAGAAAAGAAAGCTGAAATACCTCATAGGTACAACGTGTAGTACTTTCTCTAATGATGAGGAAAACTTACAGCAAGGCTTAATTTGATAAATTATTTAACAGGATAGAGATTACTTGGGATTATTTCTTATATGATCACTGCGATTAAGCTAATTATACTGCGTAGTGAGAAGAAAGAGAAAAGCTTTTTGACTAAAGTAGATAATTAAAGGTACCATTTTTATTTGCCTAATTTGTTTAAGTTTATTAGTGGTGTAAAAACTTACGTACTTTCTCTTTCTTCCTTAGCTCACGATTTACAAACCAGAAAATTCTCTGTTACGTCTAATCTAATCTACTTGTATTTTACATATATATTGATTCATTAAAAATGTAAAAAATATAATTCTTCTTTGTATATAACAGATTTTCAAGTCAGTTTCGAACCAGGCATTACGTATTTTCAGAAGAATTCTTTCATTAACAAACTGGTTGTTTAAGAGAATATCAACGCGCCCGTAATATAATGGAATATTTACCTGACTATTACAGTACGTTCTTGGTTATTGCTAACATTTACAGGGTGTCCAAAATTTCTGCGTTAGATCGCCTCGGGGGATGGGCTTTTTCATTGTCGTCGGGTGTACGTCATGTTTTGATCAGTAATAATACAATTTAAACAAAAATAAATGCTTTATTTGTAGATTTAAGAAAGTTGGAGATATAAAACGGTACCTATTTTCTACCGGATATTTTATAACACAGAAAAGATTTCTTTATTAATTATAAACTCAAAATTGAAAGTGAGACACTTAGTAATGATTATAACAAAAGAAATATTAGTAGATACATTCGTTTTCTTCCAATTAGTCTTTTTCCTACTGTTGAAAAGAATCTCAATCTCCAAGTCAACGTTGAACGCAAGTCCTACTTATGAGGTTAAAGATTACTGCAATGCTAATTATTTAAGAACCTTAAACTTCAAAGAGTGTCGACCTTATTTCTTAAATAATAAATACCTTATTTTCGTATGTTAGCGTGCATGTGTTACTACATTAATAAAAGCATCTGAATTGATTACCTCATTCGTACTTCCTAAATGGGAATATCCAACACAGGAACCTTTGAGCTGCATAAGTAAACCCTGAGAAAAATTCCCACGGAATCTCCCAAGAGAAACCCATTCAAACAATAATATAAATTCTAGATTTTTTAACAGACAAATCTATTTTTATTTTTATCATAAAATACGTAATTAAGTCAAATATGCACTCCTTTTGGTGTTCAATTTAATTTTGTGGTAACGTCCTTCCAGAGTTCATCAAAGTAGGGGTGGCCGGGGACAAAAGTAATATTTTTCCAATGAGTGAGTTAGTTTTATAAAGTTTAACTATATGTATATTGTTGGTAATCTACTATTAATTTCGAATATCGGTCTTGGTTTTCAGGCGCATTGTTACCTTTATGGTGACTTCAAGGAAGAACGTAATATGCAATGTGGGTAAAAGAAACCTAGCTAATTTGAAACTGAAAACGTACAAAGCTACAAATTCAAATTGTTATTTACGTTTGTTATTACAGAATGTAACTATACAAGGTGATTCACGTAGACCGTTTTTTAGAATATTACGAAAACTATAAGACTTAATGTTTAATACAAAAGTTATTCGTGAGCATAAATGCAAGTTTTTTAAAATATTTTCATTTATACAGGGTGTACAGGAACAACAGAGCATCAACCCAGTTTGTTATTTAGATGAAACACCTTGCATAATATTACATTTTGGATTCCACGGAAAATTCTGAGTATTTTTTATGTAGCATACCTATGTTGATCTTTAGCCGTTTTGGAAAATAGGTGATAGCAAATTGTCATTTCCAGAGGTTGTAGGCTCGGAATTCCGAGACAGTCGACATTTGTGGAAGACAAGACACACGTCCCTATCTTACCTTTTAATGGTTTATCGACTGTCGATGTTCGAAATTTGACAGATGTCGAAAAAGTTACACGTGTGAATTTGAATTTTTTGATAAAAAGTGATATTGCACTAATAAATAATATCAATAACGGAATAAAAACGAACACATAATTAAAGAATCAACTCAACATTCCCGTATACATACAAAGTACGTATACGTAAAACCACGATACCGAGCTGGTAGCGTAGTGGTGACATGACACATCGCAACTAGGAAAGTACATTCAGTTTAAGTTTGAGTCGTGGGTTCAAGTCCCACTCGAGTTAATCTTTTACTGTATGTACTTTAAAAGTTAATTCTAAATAAAATACAATTTTATATATATATATATATATATATATATATATATATATATATATATATATATATATTGATATATATATATATATATATATATATATATATATATATAAATTTGTATTACGTGCCAACCTACATATGTAGATACAGAAGGTTATGCAATCCACTTTTTTTCACTATCGATAAGTCGACTTATTTATGCTGCAACGGCCCAGACGAAACTTATGGGAAAATGTTTCACTTTTTAAAAGAATTGTTTTTACCACACGCACACGCACACCTACACACACAAGCGCACCCACGCACACACACATAAACACGCACACACGCACACGCACAGACTCACAGACACACAGACACACAGACACACAGACACGCAGACACGCAGACACGCAGACACACAGACACACAGGCACACAGACGCACAGACACACAGACACACAGACACACAGGCACACAGGCACAAAAGCACACAAACACGCAGACACACAGACACACAGACACACAGACACACAGACACGCAGGCACACAGACACACAGACACACAGACACACAGACACACAGACACACAGACACACTGACACACAGACACACAGACACACAGACACACTGACACACAGACACACAGACACACAGACACACAGACACACAGACACATAGACACACAGGCACACAGACACACTGACACACAGACACACAGACACACAGACACACAGACACACAGACACACAGACACATAGACATACAGACACACAGACACATAGACACATAAACACACAGACACACAGACACACAGACACACAGACACACAGGCACACAGGCACACAGGCACACAGACACACAGACACACAGGCACACAGCCACACAGGCACACAGGCACACAGGCACACAGGCACACAGGCACACAGGCACACAGGCACACAGACACACAGACGCACAGGCGCACAGACACGCAGACACACAGACACACAGACACACAGACACACAGACACACAGACACACAGACACACAGACACACAGACACACAGACACACAGACACACAGACACACAGATACACAGACACAGACACACAGACACACATACATACAGCCACACAGACACACAGACACACAGACACACAGACACACAGGCACACAGACACACAGACACACAGATACACAGGCACACATGCACACAGGCACAGAGGCACACAGGCACACAGACACACTGGCACACAGACACACAGACACACAGACACAGACACACAGACACACAGACACACAGACACACAGACACACAGACACACAGGCACACAGACACACAGGCACACAGGCACACAGGCACACAGGCACACAGACACACAGATACACAGGCACACATGCACACAGACACACAGACACACAGGCACACAGGCACACAGGCACACAGACACAGACACACAGACACACAGACACACAGACACACACACAGACACACAGACACACAGACACACAGACACACAGGCACACAGGCACACAGGCACACAGACACAGACACACAGACACACAGACACACAGACACACAGACACACAGACACACAGACACACAGACACACAGACACACAGACACACAGACACACAGACACACAGGCACTCAGGCACAAAGGCACACAGACACACAGGCACACAGACACACAGACACGCAGACACACAGACACACAGACACACAGACACACAGGCACGCAGGCACGCAGACACGCAGCCACGCAGACACGCAGTCACGCAGGCACGCAGATACGCAGACACGCAGACACGTAGACACGTAGACACGCAGACACGCAGACACGCAGACACGCAGACACGCAGACACGCAGACACGCAGACACGCAGACACGCAGACCCGCAGAAACTCAACCATGCAGACACACAGACACGCAGTTACGCATACACACAGTCACACCCACACCCCCACCCACACACACGCATGCACGCTCGCATACGCACACGCTCACGCACGCACACGCATACGCACACGCACACACACTCGCACTCGCACTCGCGCTTGCACTCGGACTCACACTCGCTCTCGCACTAAAACTCACACTCACACGCACACACAGTCGGCATGCCAAAACTGGTCAAAATGGGTTCAGGGACCCTCAAAACGTGAAGCAACTACTCAGTTAAAAACTAAACAGACCGAATACCTATGTGTTTCGTTAAGTACCTTAAGGCATTTATTTTCTCACCTTTATGTGTAGTATTCAATTTACTACTGAAATCTTATAGTTTTCCCGATTATTGGAAAATTAATAAAATATGCCTCATTCACAAATAGAAGACCCGGCTGAGATTTCAAATTATAGACCCATCAGCATTTTAATAACTTTTTAAAAATGGTTTAAATTGTTCCATATAATCAGATCAATCCGTATGTAAGAGATTATATTTCACCTTTCACGTTGAATCATTCTATCGTAAAGAATTTAGCTTGCTTTTCCGATTACTGTCATTGGCTTTTGGATGATTTAGACCAAGTTAATGCTCTGTACATTGACTTTGACTTGATGGACTATGCGATTGTTATCAGCAAGCTCCGTAACTTTGGTTTTAGCAGTTTCCTGCGGAAATTATTTGCTCCATACCTGGTGAATCGTCCACATAATGTTACCTTTAAGGGTGTTCGTCTCTGACTGGTATTTTACAACCTCAGGCATCCCTCAAGGGTTTAATTCAGGACCACTTCTATTTTATTTGTTCCTTAATGATCTAAGTAAATCAATTTTTTACAACAATTTACTTTTTGCAGATGATCTGAAGATTTATAAAGAAATTTTGTGCGTAGGCGATTCAACTACAATTATCTTCCATTCGTCACTGGTGTAAAGTTAACCGCTTAAACTCAAACGTCGCAAAATGTAAAGTTTTGTCATTTTGTAGGAAGCGGAATGTTTCCTTCGATTATCATATAGAATTCGATATATTAGAACGGGTTACTTCTAATAAAGCCATTTAACCTTTGCTGCACATATTTATAAAACTTGTTCTCCTTTCACCAAAGCCTTAGGCTTTATTATCATAAATTGTAAATCATTTAATGCTATCAAGCCTTTAATCTGTCTTTATTTCAGTCTGGTTAGATGTACTGCGCTGTAACACGTTGCTCCATATATGATAGACCTAAAATAATTGTGGAAAATGTACAGTGTAAATTTTTTAAATACGTGTCTTTTAAATCTGATTGTATTTACCCGGCTAGAGATAGCATATCTGCTTAAAAATGCATCGAACCACTCTTCACCTGCCATTTGTTATGTATTTCCAAATCATATTTTTGTAATACATTTATTTAGTGTGACATGACAAATATAATTTTGTTGCAGCTGCAGTAACACTCAAGTTATTCAAGTGTTCTCTGCCACATGTTTCGCACTCATTTAAACATAGTGTTTTTTATGTTACATGCTGGTATAAGTGAAAAGGAACTAACATTAATAAGAACTGTTGGCAAAAGTTAAAAAGGGACTAAAGTAACATGTTACATTCGTCTTCATGCTCTTGTGTTACTTCCAAGCCCAACTACGACGATTTTTCGACAACTACGTAGCATAACAAAGAAAACGCAAGTGTTTTGAAAAAAAACATTTTATTTTTTAATATAGTTCCCTGCTAGCTCAACACACTTATTCCAACGCTATTTCAAATTAGCGAGGAATCCGAGTCGTCTAAACAGCTACTCACAGCAGGGATTACATCTGAAATAGATGAAAATCTCTTACCGTCGAGCCATTTTTTTTAGGTTTGGAAACATAATAATCGCTGAGCGTCAAATCTGGCAAGTATGGCAAATGGGCACTAGTTCAAATCCCAGCTTATGAATTTTGACCATTGCAATGATAGATATGTGAGCAGGTGCATTATCCCGATAGAAAAGCACTTTCTTCTTTACCAAATGAAGCCGTTCTTGTTTGATTTTGTCGCTAAGTTGTTGCAACAAATTAGCAGAATACTCGCCATTTATTGCTTTCACCTTTTCTAAGTAATTGACCAAAATAATTTTGTGAGATTACCAAAAGACAGTTGCCCAAATCTTTGCTGTGCCCATTGTTTGGAATGTTGTTTGATTTTAGGAGTATAGGAAATTTCATGTAAGTTCAGTTACACGTCATGAAGTTATGCAAGTAGTCGCATTGTTCTAGATTATTTCTACCTCCTTTTGAGTCATGGGGGACATACGAATAGTAGCATGAATAATTGTATAAACTAGCTAAATCAATTTATGACGTGCATCGGTTTTTTAGTTTTAGTTGCCTATATAATGGTGGACTCAGGTTTCATTGATGGTAATGACACGGCACAAAGCTCCTTCAGATTGTGACGAAAACGTGCCAAAATGATGCGAGAAACATTCAAACGGCTCAGTTTTTGCACCTGTGTGAAAAACTGCGCCACCAACGGGCCGTGTATTTTTTCATTTACAATCCTTCAGTTAAAATTCTGTGAACACTGTCATTTGAGATACCCACTATGTCTCCTATCTCACACACTTTTACTCGGCGGTCTTCTAGTACGATTTGCTAAACTTTTTCAATCATATTCGGGGCAATTTTTGAACGTTCACTACGAGATTCATCATTTGTATTTGGCCACGCTTAAATTCGCCAACCCAATTTTTCAACCATTGAAAATGAAGGAGCGTATTTTAATAGTGTTGAATTCGGCTGTGCCTTAATATCGGTTGGTGTTAAGTCTTTCAAATGAAGGTACTTTATTGCTGATCTTAACTTAGTTATTTCCATTATTTACAAAGTCACTCGAGACGTTTACTGTGGCGTACTGTCAAAAACAGAATGATTGACAGAACGTTCTTTATTGTCATATTTAACATATTAAAAGATGATTCTACAAAATGGTAAAGAAGATTCCTCCGAATTAGCGTCATCTCTGTGTTAGACCACGTAATTACCGAACAGCCCTCGTATTTTTTTAAAAATGAAATGATTAACTAAAACATTACAATTAGAAAAAAGAACTATACAAACCTAATATAATGAACGGTTCTTTAATTAAGTGGAGATATTGCTTAGATTTTCATTCAAAACGAACGAACAATTCTTAAACTTGTCAGTTGATGTCAGTTGTTGTTGAACACACGTACTGTGTTAATGTACACAAGCCGTACAGTCGCGATGTAACCGATAATTTTGGAACTTGACGCTTTAGATACGCTTTCATGAAATTAACAAAATAATATGAGGAATGCTAGTGCTTCGAATGATTTACGGTTTTCTAAATGTCAGGTTCTTCTGGAAGTGACAGTGAGAAATTAAGGGATTGCATATGTCCTGTGATAAAATGGTTCGCCTTGTGGAGGCGAATTCAAGAAATTTCCATTCGACAATGTTTTTTGAGCAAGATGTAGTTTGATTTATTGCGTAAGATTTGTCGTTTGAGACAAGTAATGGTGACTGAATTGATGGAAAGTAACGCTCACTAAAGCTGAAAGACAATAGATGAGACGATATAAAGTCTGGCAACCAACTTTATACCCACACTGGAGAACAGGGATTCTTCTGGAGTAAAATTATTACCAGTTTTCTTCTGTTCCATTGAGTGTGTACCATCTAGGCAGTTTTCTCAAACGCAGTCTGATATATAAAAACAGTTACCCTCAACCCTCCATAATGTCTGAGCCGTAGGTATACAGCTTTTAGTTCAACGCATTGTCTCCCTTCTGTTTACTCCCAATGTAACCGTTAGTCCGTAATCGCCATCGTCAAATCTTTATAAAGTAAATTCCCAACCACTATGTGGGTACCAGTTGTCCCTATGTCCCTACCACAGAAATAAATCAATGTAGCCCTGATTATTGCCTATTATAACATTTCCGTAAAATGGGAAAATACCGCATTATTAACCAACCACTGACAAATGCGGTAGGGTTGACTATGAAGTCAACCCTACCGCACTTGTCAGTCAGGCTATGAAGCTGCAGTGCACTTCAGTCGCTGCCGGTGTATGAAGACTTGCGATTAAAAGTAAATTTTGGCATTAATACTGTTTTACAATAAATTCGAATCATTCACCCACTCCTCTTATTCCTTATCCCACACATCTATCACCACCAAAAACTCTTGGATCTAAATATTTAGGTGTCAAACATTTATATTGTACAACCCGTTTTTAATGTTGTAAGTTATCACGACCCAGAGAAAATCACTGGGGTCTAGTTGTTTACTTTATAAATACTTGTGTGAAATTTGAATACAATCGCTTTTCAAGTCTTTTAAGATATTGTACCCAAAAAATCAATCACAAGCGCACGTGCACGCTCGCGCGCGTTGACGAACGCACCCGCACGTATACACGCATGCATCCACGCACACACAAAACATTTTCGAGGTTTTTCAAACATCACTTTTTTGGAATCAGGGGCCTCAAAACGGACATTTCTGGTCTTAATTTAATTTCGCACTTTTAGACTGAAAGTTGAAAAGTATGTCCGCACAGTGCATAAGAGATTCGGTCTACTCCAATGATCATGTTCATCACAATTGTTTTTTATCCAAAATAGAATAACAATACTGGGTTTTGTGACAATAAAAATGGAACCTTGTGAATTTGGCAATTTGGCAATATCTGGTACAGATTTCAGGTGAGACGTACATTAGTAATATTTGTGTTAGTACATTTTTACAATGCAGCCAACCAACGAAATTAAAATCATTTGAATTTTACATATTTACAAATGTTAATCCACGAAATATAGCTAATATTATGAAAACGCATGTTATAATGCCCCATTGTAATATTATTATCTTGTGGACACTCGTGATTTTACAACTCGTACCGAAAGATATTCATATTACAGTAACATTTATAGTAATACTTTTTTTTTGGACATTTCTGAAAGAAACAATTTACAAACGCAAATGACTTAGTTCTCTGCTGGTGTACTAGTTATAGAATTCATAACATACGAAAGTTGTCCAATGATACTGCTGAGGATGAGTTTGGCATTGCTGGTATGGTATGTAAATCCAAACGATCAATGGAATTTAGTCAAATTCCAATTTATATGTATGTACCGGTTGTCCCAAATTCGTTGTAATTGGGGGAATCTCGGTTGTTATAAAAGATAAAAACTTGCGGATGTCGCGAACCTTTGCTACTTTTTTATAAAACCTAAGATGGCGTAATCAGATTTTTTGTAACTGTTTTAGTTTGGGAGATACAGGGCGATCTTGAAAAGTGTGTCGTTTTGGCCCCCTCGATATCTCGGTTATCTTTAAAGATATCAAAAAGATTTAAACGCTATCTTATACATTTTTACGCCAAGTTCAGTGGCGTGCTCAATTTTTTTCCGGGGGTACCGTTTTTAAGATATGGGCCAAACATATAATTTTTTAAATGGGACACCCTGTATTTTTTAAGCTCAATAAATCCCATTTTGTTTTCTCATTTCAGTGGTATATATCACTTGCCACTTTTTTTTTATTAACCATATTGATCGTAAACATTTTAAAATACAACGACATATGGTTCTTAACTGAAACATTCTATATATTTTTTAATTAATTTTATCAATACAGCTACTTACTTACACAACACATTTATCTTACAACTCTTGGAACTTTATTATCTTACAACGAAATTAAACTTAATTATTAAACTTAAATATTAAAAACAACACTATATTCTAAATTGTTCAAAATGGTTCCCATTTTCTTCTACACATTTTTGGCAAACCTTAAATATTCTATTTAAAGCACTTAATATATATAAGGGTTTATTTTGTAAATTCCTAAGGGTCTCGTGTGTAGCATTTTGTAATTGAAGGAGGGTATCATACCTCCTTGAATACATTTCGTTTTTAATATACCCCCATAAAAAAAAGTCTAAAATGGACAAGTCCGGTGACCTTGGAGGCCAATTTACAGGGCCAAGTGTGCCTATCCACCGATTGGGAAAATGCTCATCTAGAAATGGTCTAATAATATGTGCATTATGTGCGGGGGCCCCATCCTGCTAAAAATAAACTTGATTTCTGTGGGCTAGTGGAACGTCTTCAAGCAATTCGGGCAACATATTTTCTAAAATTTGCTGGTAGCGAATAGATGTCAAACCTCCGTCAAAAACTGATACCTTATTTTTGTTCCAAAAACAAAGCACGCAACAGAGAACCCAAAACGACCTTGTTGTTGCTGTTGAAAAATTAAGTATAATTGTTTTCTTTTGACCAATATCTTGAGTTGTGTCGATTAAAAATTCCTGCACTTGTTATGTGCGCCTCATCAGACCAAATTACTTGTCTTGTAAAATTAACATTTTCGCGACACATTTGCAGAAATTCATGCGGCGTTCAAAATCGCCTGGAAGCAGTTGTTGGACTACATGGTCTTTATAAGGAACAAAACTATGTTTTCTTAATATACGCTGTGCATTAGTTTTTGAAACCCCAACACTATCTTCGATTTTCCTGCAGGAAGTTCGAGGATTTACGGATACATGTGCCAAAACGTTAATTTCCTCATTTTCTTGATTTTCTTTTAAACTATACTTATGTTGTCTGGGTTTTATAAATGAACCAAAATTTAATAAATTATATGTAATTCATAAAAAAATTGCCTTGTTTGGCTGCCTTCTCTCAGGAAATCTAAAAGTATGATTCTTTAATATTGGTGTTATAATATTTACTTTATAACAATCTTACCGATTAAAATATAATTCGGAAGCCTCTTCTGAATTTTCATTACATGCTATATAACATTTAAGCATATCATACTTTTCATAATATTCAAAGGGTTGATTATCTGCCATAGCAAAATAAATTAATAAAACGTTAGAGGTAATAAATATGTAATTATTTAATAATGACATATACACTATGATAGGTATACTGATTTAACTATCTTTTATTTCGATTGGCATAGCCACCTATTTTTTTCTTAGGAATTGATCAACACCTCCAAATTATAAATAACCAGCAAAACCTAGCTTAGGTATATAAGTAAAGGGCAAGTAAGATACACATGATTTTATTATTTTATTTATTTAAATGTAATATACAAAATACAAATACATATAATAATAACTTGTATAATTATTGTTGTTACGTTTTTTCACTACTAATACCTAATAATTAAACAGAAATAAAAGTCAATACAATAATAATTTCTAAATATAGCAAGTGCTGGATCAATATATGACTTTTATAGAATTACAATACAATTTATTAAACTTAAAATATATATAGCGTGTTCCATTTAAGAATCATATGTCGTTATATTTTAAAATGTTTAAAAAAATGAAAAGTGGCAAGTGATATATATCACTGAAATGAGAAAAAAAAAGGGATTTATTGAGCTTAAAAAATACAAGGTGTCCCATTTAAAAAATTATAAGTTTGGCCCATCTCTTAAAAACGGTAACCCCGAAAAAAAAATTGAGAATTCCACTGAACTTGGCGTAAAAAAATGTATAAGATAGCGTTTAAATCTTTTTGATATCTTTAAAGATAACCGAGATATCGAGGGGGTCCAAAACGACACACTTTTGAAAATCGACCTGTATCTCCCAAACTAAAACAGTTGCAAAAAATCTGATTACGCCATCTTAAGTTTTATAAAAAAGTAGCAAAGGTTCGCGACAACCGCAAGTTTCTATCTTTTATAACAACCGAGATACCCCGCAATTACAACGAATTTGAGACACCCGGTACAAGGCGTGCTATGAATTTCTTGCACAAAAGGTATCCAATTCACAAAAGTGGCAAAAGGTCAAACATACAGAACTCTAGACCTATATCTTAACTGTAAACAATATCTAAAGTATTTGAAAAATGTATAATAAAATAATAACTTATGTTAAACGTATAATAAACAAACAACAGCTCGGGTTTCCCGTTACGAATGCTATGCATCCAGTTCAAGATCTTTTAGATATATTAAATATTAAGGAAACAGTTTGCAAACGCAAAAAGAGTTTTGAACCATCGATAATATATATGCCGATGACGGAATTTTAATGTAGGTAGTCGTAGCTGTTAGGGTAAAAATGAAAATAAATTAGCTACCATACCTACTTATTTATGACTGAAAGGTACAACACTTACTGACAATTAATAAAAGCTTTGTATCCACATAATGAATCATAATAAAATTTTATGTCTTATTGATGATGCAATGGAATTGCAATTTTTATTCAATGCAATACAAGTAATTGGATTGATATTTCGAAAGCAACACACACAATCATATATTCTAAGTACAGTATTTTTCTTTATATTGACCGTTTAAAATAAACTAACGTATAGATACAAGACTTTACCTTATTTGGTACATGATCTTAGTTAGAAACTAAGCAAATACAACAAATTGTTTTGAACAAAAGGTGTCAATGGCGTCATCGTTACAACGCTAAAATACGTTTATTTCAAACACAGGCCGACTTTTTCAAACCGTCGTTTCGCTAAAGAACGGCTTTATAGCTTGGCTAATAAAACAACCTGTAGCTTACGTGAGTTGCGCTGGTAATGTAGTAGGCGTGTTCTTCTTTACTGTCAATTTGTGTTCTCCTCGCCTTGCGTTGATTTTTCAGTTGGTTCGACCTATGTAGGTTTGTTCACAGTCCTTGCATGCAATTTCGTAAATCTTTTGGTCATTCAAGTTTATTTTAGTTTTTACGTTCACAAGTAGTGTACTGTACTTTATTATGAATAGTTTTGATTTTATGATTCTTAAGTATTCTGCTAATTTTAATTATAGTACCTTTTACTTTTTACATTCCCAGAAAACTATATAGAGAGAGCTTTAAACTACAAAAGCCAAAGGTAGAACATAAAGAGGAAGAGGACACCAAGAAAGTAGATAAAATAGGCAGAATACCTAAGAAACATACAATCAAAACTACACTTACGATTAACATAAACTTCAGTACAGTATAATAGTTACAAAACGTCGTGTCACTCGAGATGCGTGGCGCGATTTTCTACAATTTGAAAAACTTAAACGATGTTATAATCGGGAAACTTTGGTAGCAAAAATATACGACAAATGAATAAATTTAGTAATTATCGATTTTTTTAACGATTGACATCGTAACTGAATACATTTTTATTGAATGATCATTAGTAACAATTTCAATTTAGATATGTATTCTATTACCTATTTCATATTTGCATTAAAATATTTTTTTTAGTTAGTAAACATAACCTAACCTATTAATTTTATTAAATACACAAATAAAAAGTTAACCTCGAGTAGGATTTGAACCTACGACTTGTACTTTGCTAGAGTACTGCGAGATAAACTTTTTATTTATGTATTTAATAAAATTAATAATAATTTTTAATTACATATTTTGAACTTATTCGTTCATAACAAAACTCATAATAAAATAACCTAACATGTTCAACATCAGCTGTTTTTATCAAGGATTTGCAAAAATGAAGTTCAACGTTTTATAAACTTTTAATTGCACCCAACAGATAGAAAATAAGAATAACTTCTGATAAAATTTTTTGTTGTTAATCTTAAAAATCATCCGGAACTACTTAACATATTCAAAAAGTGAAAATATCATTAGATAGGAAAATAAATTTCTCACAAAAAGTATTTTTGCAATTTTTTCGAAAATTTTGTTATTTTCGAAATATTTCCAAAAAACTCGATTTTGGAACCCGTCCACACAATTTTGTAAGATTTTGGTATTACATCGAACATCAAATTTCTGATCGAAAAACATTCTTGTAAATTTTTTGTAAAGTTAATCGTTTTCGAGTTATTTACAAAAAACTGATTTTTTGATGTGGAAGTATTGATACAATTTGCAGCGGTTTTTTTAACTTGAGCCCATATCTTTTCAATTGGATTTAGCTCTACAGAATGTCCATGCTCAGACATCAACGTATCGATTAAATATGCCTGTTGCTTCTGCTAATCTTTCATACACACTATCGACAGGGATAATAAAATCTTTTGATTCTTTTTCTCGCTTCATAAATTCATACAATTTATAAATAATTTCACGAGCTTGGCTGTGAACAACTACTCCACTCATGTTCAAAACGTTTGGACAACAAATAACGATGAAATGATAAAAAGAGTCTTGAAAATGACAGATTTTGTATAAAGCAGAAGGAATAAACTCAAGTGGCAACGTATGAATACAATGTGCAGTAAATAAAGTTTATAAGTTGAATAGTAGCATATTTATTGAATACTTTCGACCCGTTTGAATCATATGCGCATGGAGGGGCGAGTGCCACGACAGTTTCAAACTACTCTACTTACGAACGCAAAACTAAAATAAATTTGAAGACCAACGAATTTACAATATTGCGTGCAAGGACTGTGAACAAACCTAAAGAACAGAAAAATCAGCTCAAGGCGAGAATAAATAAATTGGCAGTAAAGAACACGCCTACTTCATCATTAGTGCAAAACACACACGCTCATAGACACGCACACGTACGCACGCACACACGTACGCAAGACGCACGCACGCACACACACACACACACACACACACACACACACACACACACACACACACACACACACATCCGCACACAATTACACTCACTCTCACCCTCACACTAACAACCACGCTCACACTGACCCCCACACACTAACACTTTCACATTCACACTCATGCTCACACTCATACTCACATTCACACTCTCACACTCAGACTCACTCGCACTCACACTCGCACTCGCACTCACACACACTCACACCCATACCCAAACACACACACACACACACACTCACGCACGCACGATAAGCTTCTAAGGAACCTTAAACGTGGCTAAACTGCAGATAATCATATCATCATTTAAAAATGGCAATGAATTCTCCCTTTGAGTTGATTATTTGAAGGATAAGTGACCAAAATCGGGACTGAGAAAACTGTTCCTGCAAGGCGACGTTCACTCAACCCTACTAAATATATTTTGAAGACTGCAATAATCCAAAAGTAGTCGTGTTATAATCTTGAAGAAACATAAACGCGTTGTTTAGGTCTAAGATAGAAAATTTACTTTATTTTATTTATTTACTTAATTTAATTGTTTCTAATAAAAAAATGAATAATGTTACATCAGTAATAAAAAGTAATATTCAGTACTTCCATACATCACTAGAATGCAGTGCCAAAAATAACTAAAACTCGATTAAGTAATATTATTGTTTTGCAGCCAATAAAATGGTCATTTTGGACTTACTCTTGAACTGATCTGATTTTATCACTCAAGAGCAAGTCGGCCGATCGCTTTACAAGTGAATTGGTCTTGAACTGAAGTTATCAACCTTTTCAACTAAACCCATTCAATGTCAGCTCTATTCCTTGAGTTGGTATAAGTGGAGAGACGACATATCAAAAAAAAAGAAATGATATCATCTCCTCCATATTGGTATGACTTTTCCACTCTATTTACAAAATGGCGTCGTTTCTGCTGCGTAGATAAAAAAGGGGGTGTAACGTTTCAGAGCTTAGTTATTTGCATTGGACATATTCACAGGTGTTCAGCTTGAATATATAATAATACACTACATTATGAATAATGTTAAGCGAGTGTCTGTACATATGTCGTATTTTAACATTTTATTCCTAAAAATGTTATTTGATTTGAGATCTTTGTACTGTTATTTAGGTATGTTATACATTGTTATGGACATATCCTTTGAATAAAATTTTAAATCTAGTTGCAAATATGCATAATTCGGAATTAATGGTCCAATTATCCGTTATAATAACAAATATGACGTTTCTTCATAATACTGGTTTTTATTACTCAGGTAACTTTGAATTACAATTATTTCACGTTTAGAACGGAAAATATCAATATAAATGAGAAAGGCTTGAGTTTATTGTTCCATATCCGGACGATTATTGGAGGAAAGTATTAAACATATGATTTACAGACAACATACAATTGATATAAGTAATATTTACTTCAGGGCCCATATTATTTTATAAGTTACTTTTTAAAAATATTTTAAAATATCTGGTGTGGAACAACACACGACCTTCCTACATACAAAGTGGAAATTTACATAAATGAAATGATATTAATAATTATTTTATGATAATTATGCAACTTCTCTGTTAATGCGCTCATAACGAAAATAGGCAACATTCTAGAAACAATAATCTATGTCAGATAGACGTTTAACACTACACGCTAACTTAAAAAAAATTCCAAACCCGCCTGTGTCTATAAAATATCCATAATACAGTTTAAGCATTTTCAACCTTATTTAATTAATTTTTAGACTTAGTTGGCTGTACATTAAGAAACTTTATAAAGAAAACTAATGTAAAATTCTTTTATTTAAAAAATATATTTACACATTTTCCTATAAGTGGATCGTTATTCGGATATTGAGAAAATTTAAGCAAACTTAAATTCCACCCGCATAATTTTTTTAATCACCAAATTAAGCATTGTATGAAAAAATTGCATAGAACATATTAATCGATATGTTTAAGATTGCTTTTTCATTTGATGCCGAGCTGTAACCTACTTCTGTTAGATTTTTTCGCTGCCTTGAATATTGTGAGGATACAATGGAGCTACTTCTCTATTTGAGAGCGGCTTACTAGTGATTGAGGATTTATGCTCAGCTGCGATAACGTCCATTTCTTTGAATCCTCTTTTACTGCAGGGGTATATTTGAGTCTTTAAAGAACAGTTTATTCCTGTATTTACAGTTTATCAACTTATCTATGCTGCTATATGGACCTACTGGACCTTCAGTTTGACAGAACTATCGTCCAATATCTGCACTATAGCATGTTCTTTGGATAACTCCATCATATCTGTGTTTTTGTGAAATTTGAAAATTCAATTTGTAAATTTCACAAAATTGTTTTAACATCTTTAACAATTTTAATAAATAATATTACTACTGGCGAAGATAACTGTAAGTGTTATCGAAACCTTTAGATTTATTACATTAATAGATAAATATACCATTAAAAAAACCAAAAAAGATAAGTATTTTAATGTGCGTAATGATGGTGAAAGTTTACATTTTTATACAATATTGATTGATGATTTATACATCAATAATCATTTTCCAGTCTTTTACCTTCCTTTGAAAGGATTATAAATACAACGTTGGAGACGATGATACGATATATACCTATCAACGAATATATTTCCTATAATATTTGTTATTTTCGGGGATAATATAACTAGTGTTCTGATTATCATCGATGATAGCTTGAGTTAAAACCGATGAAAGTGCGATTTCAAACCTAACTAACTTTACTCCCGCAATCAACCCCCATTTTTCAAAAGTAGTATAAAAAACAACAAACATTAATTTTCGTTGGAACAGTTTCATATTAATTATTGCACGACATCTATTTTAAAAATATGCATTCGTTCGTAACAACCTTACATTTATCTCTCGAGTTTCTAAGTAACAAACAAAGATATCTTTTGATCGAAGTCTGTACCGAGACAATTACTTATTAAGCTAGTGACATTTTTCCCATAAGAATCGGTTGATAAGCAATACCAATGATTCGTTACGCCTCTTCAGTAAAGCATTTTTAAGCGTCCACTTGCTACTCACCCCCCAACATGTGTTTTACAACCCTAGACAAATATCAGTTACAAACAATCCCACATTCCTTACATGAAATATATAAATGAACTATTTTGAAAACATTAACTAATTACGACGTATTATCAAGATATTAAAAATCCACTAATTATCTTTTTTATCGCGGTAACAATGGCGATTTGGCAAACGTTTATTACAATAATAAAATTTTCGCGGTCCGCTACCTACAACTATGTCCCAAATTCGAGGGCAAGCATGGGGATCTCGCGTATTGTAAGAGATAGGGTATAGGTTTAAATTCGGCACTTTTGCTAAATTCGATACCGAGTAATAATCTGAAAAGAAATTTGAGCTAACTCGAATGGATTTGGTTTTATGCTCAAAAAACTAAAAATTTCGATTTTCGTTTTTCGCGTTTGGCCACCTTATTATTAGGAATTTTCAAAATTCGATTAAACATTATTAAGGCACCTTTTTACGCACAATACTAATACGGTATTAAAAATATTATGTGACGTTTCGTTTATTCTGAACCATCATCAGGTTTATTTTTTCTTATGGTGGTTAAGATATATTTTTATGTCGTTGAATGGAGAATGTTATGCTGATTTTAGTAATATATAACACTTTATGGTTTGATCGACTGTGAACTAAAATAATGAGAAAAATACGAAGAACAAGATTCCGCCTTCTTGGATCCAGTAAGGAATAATTACAGTAGTTCTACTTATTTAATTTGTTAAACTCGTTAGAACATCCAAAAAAATATAATAGCGACAACGCAAATTTATCGATAGGTAACAACAAAATAATTACACAGACAAACAAACAAAAATTATTATTATAAATGTTCGAACAAGTTTCCTCCTTCTTGAATACAGTAACGAATTCTTCTTCTACAATTGTTTACGCTTCTTTGAATGGTTCGCCTGGGAACCCTATTCTGGAGTTTTTCTATATTTTGCGGTGGCGTCTTATAAATCATATTTTTTAAATAGCCCCAGAGGAAGTAATCTAAAGGGGTTAAATCTGGACTTCTTGCTGGCCACCTAAGTGGTCCCTTATTTCCCATCCATTTATCAGGAAATTCGCCGTTAAGATATTCACTTATTATCGCAGCAGAGAGTCCATCTTTCGTTTAGCGGAACATCATCCAAAAGGTCTGATATTTCGTTTGTTAGAAATGCGAGGTAGCGTTGAGACGTTAGGATATCTTCGTAAATAATTGGCCCAAGGAGCTTATCCTTCCAGATTCCAACCCACACATTAAAGGACCGGTGGCCTTGTCCTCGCATTTGCCTGTTAATTCGTGGATTTGCAACGGACCAGTAGTGCTCGTTATTACGATTAAACATTCCATTAGTGGAAAAATCGCACTCATCCGTCCAAATTATTTGATTGAGAAAGTTGCGATTTTCCAGCATTTTGGTATTAAGTTGGTTACAAAAATCCAACCGTCTCATATCGTCCCCAGGCCGAAGAGTTTGACTAACGTGTAACTTAAATGGTTTATAACGGTGTTGCTTTAACACTCGCCAAACTGTCGTTTTTGGCACTTCAATAGTTTGCTCTATTTCTCTGGTAGATGTTGAAGGATTTTCTTGAACCTAAGATGGATAACATAAAGTCATAACTCTCCAAAAAAAATGTCTGCTGAAATTAGCAGTGAAGTGAGTGGAAATTCTTATAATTAGTATAATACTAACAAATAGTACCTGATGTAATATTTCTTCTTCGGCATCTCTGTCTAGTCTGCTACCATATGCATTTCGAGGTTTCTGAAAACATCCAAATTCTCGCAAATTTTGGTCTAGTTTTAAAAAATATCTCCGGTTTGGTTGCTGCCTGTCCGGATGTTCCTCTAAATATCTTTGTTCTGCTCTGACACTATTTCTATTGCAGCTATAAAATATCCTTATCATGTCTCGCTTTTCTGAATTTTGAAAACATTCTAAAGAAACTTGCAAATTTTAAAGCACTAACACGAAGGATCTTGCAGTTATTACCATTTTTACAATTAGAAAATGACATGACAAAAGCCAACCCCTGAGTTTTGTTTGATTCATGGGTATCGTGATAATGTAATATTTAGTTTTTAATTTAAGAGTATTTTAGGTCGCAGTCGATCAAACCATGACGTGTTATATATTGCTAAAATCAGCATAACATTCTCCATCCAACGCCATAAAAATATGTCAACCCCGATAAGAAAAAATAAACCTGATGATGGTTTAGAATAAACAAAACGTTGTATAATATTTTTAATACCGTATTAGTATTGTGCGTAAAAAGTTGCCTTAATAATGTTTAATCGAATTTTGAAAATTCCTGATAATAAGATAATAAACGCTAATAAACGCGAAAAACAAAAATTGAAATTTTTAGTTTTTTGAGCATAAAACCAAATCCATTCGAGTTAGCTCAAATTTCTTTTCAGATTATTACTCGGTATCGAATTTAGCAAAAGTCCCGAATTTCAACCTGTATCCTATCTCTTATAATAAGCGAGATCCCCATGCTTGCCCTCGAATTTGGGACAACCTGTACAGTTTTACTTTTAAAGTATCGAAATCCGTGCTAATTTATGATTCGCACCATTTTTTTTAATTATCTCAGACTTCGATATAGCGCGCAGCTACATACTAAAAGCAGTCAGTATCCAACTGACCGTTGAATGTAATATTGGTACGACCAACGCCTTGCTTGGCACAATTGTTAATTTTAACTATTAAAAGTGTTAATTCAAGGTCTCTGTTCTTACACCGCAGCTCAACAAAATTCCAGCCCATAAGTTATCGAAGCAACGAGTTTCCAGTTTTAGTGTCCATTGGATTCTTGTTTTTTGCACGTCCATTTTTTTATAATATACAACGCTACAAACTAATTAAAACAAGTAAAATCAGACACTCTATGTGATTTATCACAGTCAATCAGACAATGAAAACACAATTTAGTAATAAAACGGAATTTTCTGCCAGAAACACAAAAAGTTTAAATTTATTTTTCTCGCAAATGGTACGAGATACCAATTTCAACTAAGAGCACATTTTGTATGGAAAAATATCGTAAGGTTTTTTAATTTGATGTAAAACTTATTAAAAAATTGAAAATAAAAAAAAGCTGTTGGACCCCTCCTGGCGCACCGCTTCTGATGGCAATAAGAAAATCGTGTTCTCAATGGCCGGTTTGTCATTATCGACTTATTCGTTGTACCAAGTCTGTACTTGTTACGTAGCGATGTTTTAGAGCTATTTAACAAAAAGTGACTTGACGGTGCCGTCTTCAAAAGGCTCTAGCTCTTTTAGGAGGCATTTTGATTAAGGTAATTTAGGTTAAATCGACATAAAATCATGTCTAGTATGTGTAGTTTCCGTTTGTCAGGAGAGTTTCTGGACACCCTGTATATTTGCTTTTGATAATGATTAGGGCTAGGATTTCTATGCATTTGCATGTTTTTTTTTGCTTACAGTAATCATATGCAAAGTGAAGTATAAACATGTTTTATGAGTATGTGCACCACATATGTGCATATAAATGCATATTTTAATGATTTTTCTAAATGCATGCATATTTCGTAATATTTTAATGTTAGTGCATATTTTGTACGTTTTTGCTGGCGTTTTTGCATTTTACAGTTACTTTTGCATGTGATTTAAAAATGGCTATTTAAAAACTTCTTCTTTTAAAATTTATTTTGTGTTTATTTTTAACATGGGAATTACCAAGAGGATTTATTTTTACAGTCGGAAGTATTTACAGATCATTCATCCTCTGAGTATTAAATATGCTATTGTCCTATTGTTAATAACTGCAAGTTTATACCTTTTAGGTATACAGCTTTCATAAATATTTCTTGGAACATCCTACCTGCCTGTAACTGTTGTACTTATTGTAATTTACATAGTTGAGTTCAGAACTTTGTGTCCTAAGGATGGGAAAAGAAAAGCGATCCGTTTCTGTAACTCTGCGAAGTTACGTTCGCGAATTCGAGGTTTTTACGACCGACGATAAAATATTATTTTGTACAGTGTGTGAGGATAAAGTCAGTGTAAATAAGCGGTTTCAAGTAACAACACCTTAACACATTAAAACACCAAAAGTGTGTGGGTTTAAAAACTGAAAAACAGTCTCTGTTGCCGGGATGTCTTAATAATTAGGTAGTGCTAGTAATAAACCTGCGGAATTTAATAAAAAAACTGTATAGTGCGTTAGTAGCTGCGGACATTCCATTAAGCAAGATTAACCACCCCGCATTTTGAAATTTTTTAGAAGAAATTTCAAAAACCCCTATGCCTGATGAATCTACTCTTAGAAAAAATTACTTACCTAACTTGTACCATGATCCCATCCAATTAATTTGAAAAGCTATAGGTGACAATTATATTTGGGTTTCGATTGATGAAGCTACAGACAGCGTTGGCAGGTACGTAGAAACTTAATTATTGTTTTGTTAGATTAAATGGCTGATGTACTAATACGAAGGTTTTACGAAATCAAGAATCTTTCTTTGTCGAATTTCACCTATACTCGTTTTTAAAATGTATTGTTCTTTAAATAATGATTTAAGTTTGTTGTTGCAACTAAAGATTTATTCTAGTAAAAATTTATTTTCAGATACGTTGCTACCGTTTAATAGGCATTTTAACTGGAGAAGTGAATACCTGTTCATATCTTTTAACCATGGATGTGTTTGAAAATACAAATAATTCGGCAATTGCAAAATTGTTTAATGATTCCATGGCTTTTTGTTACTGATGCAGCACCTTACATGCTCAAGGCTGGAGCAGGACTTTAAGTCTTATACTCCAAGATGATTAATCTCACCTGCCTGGGACGTGGATTACACAGAGTCGCGGAAAAAGTGCGGGAAGTACATCCAAAAGTGAATAATTTAATTTAAATGTTAAGAAAGTCTTTCGTAAAGCTCCACATCGTATACAGGCAATAGGAAATAGCACACCAAATACCACTGCCCCCAGAGCCTGTAATAACAAGATGGGGTACCTGGCTGTCTGGAACAGAATATTATTCAAATTACTTTGATACAATTAAAGAAATTGTAAACATATTTAACAAAGATGATGCACTTTGTATACAAAATGCACAAGACGCAGTTAATGGGAAAGGAATTAAAGAAGAACTGCTGTTTGTTCTTTCCAATTTTGTTTGTTTGTCAAAAACAATTACTTTATTAGAAAGACAAGGTTATTCAATTTCAGAAAGTATTAATCTGGTAGATAATATTAGTACCTCTCTTGCTAAAGTTAAAGATCCAAAGGGCCTTGCAGTACATAAAAAAATGAAATATGTTTTAGAGAAAAATGTAGGTTTTGCCTTAATTAGAAAAATAGATGACGCAATAACTGGTCAAGCTACTATCGCAGATGAACTGAAAGCATATAGTATAGTCGAATTGAACAATTATAAATACGCTCCAGTTACATCTTGCGATGTTGAAAGTTTTTCCAAGTATAAAAATATTTTTACAGACAATCGACAAAGTTTTACTTTTGATAATTTAAAAATGTATGTAATTGTAAATAGTAATTCATTTAACATATAGGCTAAATTTATTTTGTACAGTTCTATCATCTTTTATAAATAAAATAAATTAATGTGATTATTTTTATTTTTTGATTTTTTTTCCGAACTGCAAAACGCATATTTTCTGTAAAATATTGCTTTTAATGCATATATCTCCAATTTTAAGAGCATATTTAAGTGCATATTTCAGCATTTTATAGTGCATAAGTGCATGCATATTTTGGCACTTTTAAGTGCATACAAGTCCTAGCCCTAATAATAATGATACATGTTGCATTGAACCGCGTTGAAAACTAAATATTTGTATAAAACATTGTGGAATTTTATTTGAAACATTAGTGCTAGTAATCTTTTCTCCTACATGATTTGAATACTGGTTTTTCTTATAGCCACGCGTGATTTTGTGTAGTTTTCTAAAAAAATTACACAAACTACCCTTTCACTATCAAACCGATAGCATTAGGGTTGTGTGATGCCAAGTTTCCTTAGGTAAAGCGCGCCAAATGTTAATGACCATACTCGCAACTACCCCAACAGCTGGTATTCTGCACTTAAATCTGTTTGCTCTAAATTTTGAAAATTAAAACATCACGATTTCCTAATTCGATATAGTGATACCGTAATCTAAATTTGATTTTTAAGGATTAAATGTGAGATCAAAATTCGGAGAAAGTGTGTAAATCCCAGCACCTGCTTAGTGTATGGAAAAATAATTATGTAAACAACCACTTAAACTAATCAAGAATTCAAAATATTCGAACATTTTCGTTATGAAATTTCGATAAACTGTTCGGAGTTGATAGATTTGAAGGTATGACCACTGACGGTGAGTGTGTGTTATTAACTTTGATGACACCACTGAAAGTCTAAAATAAAAAAAATTTCTAATTTGATTTTAAATACCCTGATAAAACCTCACCCATGTGTATAGATCATCTAATAATCGTAAATAAAACTTTCTTCGAAAATATGCGTGTGTTAATTATGTACACCTATATACTTATTTGTTCCTCGAGGAAAAGTTACCAAACGTTACTTTAAAAATACTCTATAATGAAAGTCAACGTAAATACTAATACAAAATAACTTAGTCGATATATGCAAATAAGCAATTGTTATTGTACAGAAAGCGAAATTTTAGCTATGATTAAATTTACAATTTAAAGTGAATGTACTTGCATGTCCTCAATAACAACTTACCTTCAATAGATTTTGTATGCTAACGAGGCTACTCGGTACGGATATAGTAATTTTATAATTGCCTCTTAAATACATTGTGTTTACGTGAGATTCTATATACAAAGTGATTTGGGGCTGCAACGCAAATCATGATCACAATGAACAAAATCAAAAGATTCTTGTACCAGGCGCATAAGACCTACATGATTGGCTGGCTATTATTTAATTATAAAAACAGAATCTTAAGTGGCATGTACCAACACGAGTCCATTTATGTGAAAGGTTGTTTTAACTATGGATGTTATTCCTTTTAGTAATACACAATTTCACAAGATTTTAAAAAGATGTCATAATCTTACATAATTAACCAGATTCAGCATTTCATAAAAATGGCATACTTTTATAGAAACACGGCGGTTTATAGCAAAAAAAAAGGTGTTTGATCTTTAGAGTACCGACACCGACATTTTATTTTTAATCTTTTTGACATGGTTAGATTGTTTATATTATGGTAAAGAAGCTTACAGAAGCGTGAAAGCATATTTGAATGTTATTTTAGTTTGTTCTACTTTTGCATCTTGAAAAGTATTTGAGAATAGTGGTAATAATACTTTTAACTCATTTTCATTATGTTTAAATTTTATTGGCTGTTATTAGTGCGATTAACTACTTTTCAACTACGAATTAATTATTTTCTTCGTTCGACTTTCAGTAAAATAATGGTACTAGTACTTAATTCCAGGGACACTCCGTATTAAGGTTTTCAGGTGTAATTATTTTATTCTGTACTTATCGAGGAGGATTATTTTTAACACCTTCTTGGACAGTAGGCAGTGCCGTATTTACCATTACGCAAATTACGCACCTGCGTAAAGCGCCAAGCTTTAGGGGGCGCTAAAATTTATAGATGACACAAAAAAATTTAAATTCGTAATTGTTGTAAATAAAACTTGAAATCAATCAACACTTTACGTTTAAAACACGGCGGTGAGTCCTGTACTCATGCTTTATGTTACGTTAATTGTGTTATGAATGTATCCATTAACAACTAAAATGTTTGAGACTGCCGCTAGTTTGCATTGAGACGATGCAGTGTCGACGATGTGTTGATGTGGTACCCTGGATAGTTAATATTCTTATTTTATTAATCCGAACACATTAAGTTTCTGCAGTCAAAGATTTCTTTTTTATTATAATTCAGTAGGTATATTATATTCCGGATTCTGATTTCAGTTGTACGTTGTACCGTTCGTTGCCTTGTACGCTTACAATATTTATCACTATTGCAACGCACCCGCATACGCGATAAGAAACTACCTTTATGCTAAAAAAAAACCCACGCGGTAAACAACAAAGCGTGCCGTTATCGTTTATTCAGTCGTCTAGCAATGAGTCACTCAGCATCTAGAATATTCCATCTGTGCGTGTTTATACATAAAAAGCAACCGATCCAGAGATGATTAATTGCGAATTTAGTCGTCGTGCAGCATTCAATATAAATTAGAATTGTACTGAGATAAATTAGAAGCTTAAGTGTTAATTATTTATAGTTCTGTATTTAATCGTTATTCGTAGTGCATACGATTTTCGTGTTAACTTTTGTGTTTGTATTAAATAAATTACGTACAGTTTCCATCGTTATTAAAAACGTAACACTATTTTAGTTTCTCAATTTTTAAATTCAATAATAATCGGAAAAAATTAAGTGGTGCGCAGTATAAAAAACTTGCTGTTGAAAAACGCAAACAACAAGAAAATGTTTTGCTTAAAACTAAAAGACTAGAACACTATTTCAGTTTACAAGCGCCTGCAAAACCTTGTAACGGGCGTAATACCCTTGGGTATTACCTTTGTTTATTTAACCCGCTCCAAAGAATAAGATTTGAGTTCTTTTAAACTTTTTTATAATTTCAACATTATTGAAGAAAATTTAATATTATGAAATGATTATTTTTTATCACGTTTTATTAAAACTGGATGAGTTCAATTTATAAAGGTATCATTTACTAGTTAAATTTTAGTTGGCTTGCTAATTAATTTCCGTCTGCTTAAATTAATTTTAAGATTTACGTTTACGAATGCCTTTCTTAATTGATTGCGGCGGCTAGCTCAAAGTTAAAATAAAGAAATGGTTACTGTTATCATTGACCAAAGTGATACTCATTTCGATTTATTTATTTATCTGGATTCTTATTGAGTTGACTTCTTGTTACATTTATACAGGGTGTTACGAAAAAGTAGGCCAATCCGTTAACCACATATTCTTTGGGACAAAGTAAGGGGACTTTTTTTATGTCACTTTTCATTTGAACTCTTCCTTTTCGATATACAGGGTGTCAAACTTCACTTTTTAGAAGTGTATTTTTTTATTATCTCTAGTGTGTTTTAAGATATCGTTTTCAAATTTGGTACAAATCTTACTCTTTTCTAAGTGCACCTTCTGTATGATTTTAAGTAAAAAATTCAAAGAACTAATAGAAAAATAAGAGGGATGTGGTAACCTTTAACTCCCCATTTCTTTCTGACGAAAGCCTATGAACGTCGCCTCCATTTTTTATAGTAGTTTAATGATTTATCTAACTTCTTTGGCTCTTGTAAACTTTTGATTTGATGGTTCCTTTATGACATACTTTTAGTTATTCGACTAGGTGTTGCGATTTTTTTAACAATTTTTTTATTTTATTAATCAGAATAAATTCATAATAATAACTTAAAACAATCAATTGTGCTAATAATTATAATACAAAGTTGGATGCAAGTAATTAAATTAAATGTTCGATGTGTCCACCGTCTTCGCGAATGCACCTTCTGGCTCTTTTTATAACTGAAAACCGAATATTTTGGAAAAATGTTCGGTTTCAATCTAAATACCTCTGTACCTTCTGCGATGCGATCCCACAATTGATTTTGGTTTATTATTATTTATTATGCAAAATAAGTTTAAAAATAGGCTTATCTTAAAGTTTGTAACAATATCTGTCAATTACTTCTCTTGTGTTTTAGTCTTATTTCCAACGGTTTCAAAGATATTTGAGTTTGAAAATTCGGCTCATTTTTAGTTTTTTCTAAATAACTACTAAAGTTGGCAACACTGATCAAAACTCAAAACGTCATTTGATTGGTCTTGAAATTCTGCTCAATATTGCTAATTTAACCGACTCTGTAACTGTTATAATAACAAAGTTACCCATAGAACCTTAGTTAAAAATAAATCCATAATAATGACTTAAAACAATCAGTTGAGTTAATAATTCAATACTACGTCGCATACAAAAGAAAATGTAATGTTCGATGCGTCCACAGCCTTCGCGATTGCATCTTTTTATTTTTTTAAATAATTGCAAACCTAATATTTTTATACGTCTTGTCGAATGTTTGTCAAATTAATCGCTGTAAAAATTTCGAACGACCATTGAGTTCAAACGCTAAACTGAATAATAAGGTTTGGCCAATAAAGAGAATATTTTGGAATTTTCTGAAATGACTGATATGATTTTAATTATGGGTAAGATTTTAAATAAAATCTCTAGATTGTACATTTTGAATAATCATTCTCACTTTAGGAAAATGTGATTCTAATGCTAGTTTAGCTTCAAGGCGTTATGCAGAAATGTATCCAAATCGGTATAATTCAAACAACAACGAATAGGAACATGTGAACGGCTACGTAGAATTACACCAAATCAAGAGGAACAAATTTTGCAAATAGTTGAACAAAATCCGGGTACTAGTACTAGGATTATAGCTCGACAGATTGGAAATGATATAAATTCGACAGACGTGCATAGAATTTTAAAACGTCACTCATTACATCCATATCATATACAAAGAGTACAGAACTTATTGCCACAATATTTTCAGGCAAGAAACATCTTTTGCAACTGGCTCTGTAATGAAAATAACCGTAACCGCCGGTTTGTTAGATCCATTTTATTTTCGGATGAAGCTACCTTTACGCGAAATGGTATAACGAATATCCACAACACCCATTTTTGGGAAGATGAAAATCCAAGAGCTCTTGTAGAGACCAGTCATCAAGTAAATTTTAAAGTAAACGTGTGGGCAGGAATTTTAGACAATTTTCTTTTAGATCCGGTATTTTTGCCACCAAACTTAAATGCCGAACATTTTTTATTTTTTTTACAAAATGAGTTTACAAATTTACTTAATGACGTACCTATAGCTATTCGTCAAAATATGCGGTTTCAACTTGACGGAGCTCCGCCACATTATGGCAATAATGTTCGGAAGCACTTGAACCAATATTTCCCTGATCACTGGATTGGTCGGGGACAGGATGCGCCTATTCATTGGCCACCTCGTTCCCCCGGCTTAAATCCAGTGGACTTCCGTTTTTGGGGATTCATGAAAGATTTTGTTTATACGGTTCCAATAATAAATCAAAATCAATTGAGGGATCGCATCGCAAAAGGTGCAGAGGTATTTAGATTGAAACCGAATATTTTCCAAAATATTCAGCTTTCAGTTATAAAAAGAGCCAGAAGGTGTATTCGCGAAGGCGGTGGACACATCGAACATTTCATTTAATTATTTCCATCCAACTTCGTATTATGATTATTAGCACAATTGATTGTTTTAAGTTATTATTATGAATTTATTCTGATTAATAAAATAAAAAAACTGTTAAAAAAATCGCAACACCTAGTCGAGTAACTAAAAGTATGTCATGAAGAAAGCTTCAAATCAAAAGTTTACAAGAGCCAAAAAAGTTAGATAAATCATTAAACTACTATAAAAAATAGATGCGTCGTTCATAGGCGTTCGTCAGAAAAAAATGGGGGGTTAAAGGTTACCACACGCCTCTTATTTTTCTATTAGTTCTTTGAATTTTTTATTTAAAACCATACAGAAGGTGCACTTAGAAAAGAGTAAGATTTGTACCAAATTTGAAAACGATATCTTAAAACACACCAGAGATAAAAAAATACACTTTTAAAAAGTGAAGTTTGACACCCTGTATATCGAAAAGGAAGCGTTCAAATAAAAAGTGACATAAGAAAAGTCCCCTTATTTTGTCCCAAAGAATGTGTTTAACGGATTGGCCTACTTTTTTGTAACACCCGGTATATTTAATATTTGTATGAGCTTTTAATTTTAATAATCTTTACCAATAAAAATAAATCACACGTTATACTCATTTAATTAAATTCCAAATCTGAACGAAAATGCATCAATACGTTGTTTACCAACATATATAAAATCGAACGTGTAATCTGCAATAACCTTCTTAAAACTAACATGTAACAAATAAAATAATTATCAGAATTTTTTTTCGTTCAATTGTGATAGTCAAATGTAACGCTTCGAGAAATCAAACACAAAAACGTTTTATTTATTAATACAAACAAAAAGGGTTCTTACTTATTTTTATTGAAAAACTGATGATATAATGCTTGCGTTCCTTTAACCGCTAAAGGAGCCTCAAATAGGTTATAGACTGCTCTTCCGATGATGTCACTTGGTCGGCATTCTAGAACCGTTTTCCTTTGTTGTCCTTTGATAGAGCTGACTACGCTTCTAATTTTCTACCCCACAATTTACTGATTGTTGTAAATTATTGTTCGATAGATTTACAATATACAGTTTTTACTTAATTGTTCAGTTTCAATTACAAACGGCGCGCGCAACAAACTGCAAGCGAGCTACGGAAGATCATACTTTCATTATCAATGTTTTTTAGTTATACTTTACATATCGATGTATTAATTGGGTCAATTGTCTTATTATACATTTATCGTTCGCTATCAAAACATCAACTTAGAACACTTTCAACACGCACTTAAAATGCTACTGTGAATTATTACGCAATCTTTTTATTATGGACAAATTGACAATATTTGCACTTTTTATTATTTTAATAAGGAAGGTAATTTTCTACTTCTTCTCTATTATACCACTAATTAATTCTTATTTGTAATTTTTACACTTTATAGGGCCGCGTGGCTATACAATGTCACTCATGCTGCGGCGTCAATCGACCGACAACTATCAACCACGCGACTCTTCTTGATCGCTTTCTTAACGCGACTATTTTAAAAAATAATGCTAAAGTTCCAAAACGAGTTGATGGGACACGTTGGTGTTCACGACATGATGCCGTAAGTAGTTTGTGTGAAAATTGGAATGAATATTTATTTGCAAACAGAAACAGAAATCTTGGGAAAATTTATCTGAAAAGCCAACCACACGTACAGAAGCAACTGGAATAAAACAACTGCACCGTTTCGAATGCGTCTTTATGAGTGTATTTTGGGAAGTGTTGTTAGAACATTTTCACAAAACCAATAAAAGTCTTCAATCCGTTGCTATCGATACCGACGATATAACGCAGCTCTTTTCCTCTTTAATTCGGTTTGTAAAATTCTTAAGATCCGAAGACATGTTTACAACTTTCATTAACAAGGCAAAAAAGGTTGCAGAATAATCATATGAAGAAGAACAGCCACGAAGCCGAAAACGAAAACTCTTTTCAGATGTTTTGGATTGAGTTGTGATGGAACTAGAGAAAAGAGCTGCAGCATATGGAAATGTTTTTCAGAAATTTTCATTTCTCTTCCCTTTAAATGAATGTTCACAACAAACGTTAATTCAGCAATGCGATTATCACCAAAAAATTTATAATGATGATTTGGAAAATTCCTTTTCACTTGCACTTGCACTTTTGAGAATTTTTAAAAGAAGAGACTTCAGGAACAAAGTAAATATCCGACTTATTATATTTAATTCCATCCCAAAACATATAAACAGTGTTTCCCAATACAGAAATTGTGTTACAAATTTTTGTGTCAATGGCAGTTACTGTATGTTCATCTGAACGGTGATTTTCTACTTTAAAGTGACGTAAAACTTATTTACGGTCAACTGTGGAAAAAATCGGTTAAATTCATTGACGATTTTGACTATAGAAAGTGATTTAACTACAAGTTAAAATTATGTTAAACTGATCACAGGCTTTGCTGCAAAAAACTCACGTCGAAAACAATTGTGAAATTTATTATTTTAAAATGATAAATTATCTTGCGCTACAATCTATACCCTTGCGTTTAGCGTAAAAATTAGATTCCTAGGTATGACGATGACGTATAGTAGGTACTAGGTTATAATCATAAATACTCTAATTAAAAGGCGTGTATAATTTGATGCGTAAAGTGGAAAACACCTAAATACGGCACTGACAGTAGGTGAAATCATGAGGCTCAAAAAAAGTATTTATCGACCAAAAAATAAATCACAATAACCACATGCATTCCCGTATACTATACGAAGTATAGTAAAGGTATTGTCATTATGACCAAATTTTACCTCGAGATTTTGTCGGATCTTCACGTTTTGAGGGTCCTTGAACCCATATTGACCATTTTTGGCATGCCGTTTGTGTGTGTCTGTATGTAAATACGATAGCGGTCAGACCAATTGAGCTCGAGTTATGAAACGTGGCACACGACTATTATGGGAAAATCGTATATCTGTATCAACTTGTGAGACATATAGGACTACCGGAAGTACCTGTTAACATACATAGTTTTCAAATTTTTTCAAGTACACTAGTCGCAAAAATGGTGCTCATGGGCACCGATTTCTGGAAATATGTATGGGTGCTCTAGCCGTGAGCATAGTTAATAATTTAAAAAAATGCAATATGTCTACTGATTATCCACCTTTCATAAAAACACTTTGATAAGAAATTTCACAGTTTAATTTTTTTTATTAATATCTATTAATACCTAAATATTATAAATCAAGAATATTTCTAATAAGACAATGAAATATAATTGTTAAAATCCATCAAAATCTCTCTATAAATAAACAAAAAAGTCGACGATAATAATTCTCGACAAGGGCTTACTGATACTTTCAAATAGGTACATATAATAATAAAATAATTATTCTAATGAGAATATAATTCACATGTCACATGGTACATTTTTGATTACTTTCATTGGTTAAAATACAAAAACAAAATCGCAGAATAGGCTATCAAATCGGTGATAATTTTATCACCGCGTGTTGACTGTCACATGATTTTAACGAATAACATAGTTTACTGTCAAAGTGATAGATTGTTTAAAATTGTAAACTTTAAAAAATATATTTACTATTAACGTTCATTATATTCTCTTACCAAATATAACACGTGTTATGATTAATAATCGACGATACTACGCGTTAAAACCTTTAGAAAATTTTTATCGGTTCTAACTCGTGCCATCATCGATGATAAGCATAACACTAGTTATATTTTCCCGGTAATATAACTAGTGTTATAATATTTTTTTAAAGTGTGTAATTTTAAACGATTTGTCACTTTCACAATAAACTATTTTATTCATTAAAATCATGATAATCGATAATACGATTATTATTTTAACCAATAATATATAGTACCATGTGATTATCTCAAATATAACACGTGTTATGATTAATAATCGATGATACCATTCGTTAAAACCTTTAGAAAATTTTTATCGGTTCTAACTTGAGCTATCATCGATGATAATCATAACGCTAGTTATATTATCTCCGATAATATAACTAGTGTTATGATATTTTTTTAAAGTCTACAATTTTAAACGATTTGTTGCTTTGGCAGTAAACTTTTTTATTCATTAAAATCATGTGACAGTCAACATGCGGTGATAAAATTATCACCTATTTGATAGCCTATTTATTCTGCGATTTTGTTTTTGTATTTTAACCAATGAAAGTAATCAAAAATGTACCATATGACATGTGAATTATATTCTCCCCGAAAATATCCCGTAGTCAATAACGACGAGAGATTCCCGTCATCAATAGCAACGGATAATCTTGGGATATTTTCTTATTGAATCCCCCACGTGCTTGAATTAATTACCGGAAATTTCTTCTCGTTCACGAATGTCCTCGACTCGGGTAAATTCTCAAAACATTTGTGACTCGAAAAAATTTCGGGAAATAATCCAAGCACTAGGGAGATTACAAGTAAAAACATGTTCCGCTTCTGAATATTTCGCTGTATAAATATATTTACGGTTTCATCGTGGTTTACTTCCCTTAAAATGTCTTTATATGAATTATGGACAACAAAGTCAGTTAATCTCGGCTGTATCATGGTGGTCCAAAAAAATGTTTTTAATTTTCGTAAATTTTAAAAACTTCTTACATGATGTTACAGGAATAGTAAAAAACAATTTAAAATTCTCTGAAAATAAATCTTTCAAATGCACATTTTCTTTAAAATGTAAAGCTAATTGTGATACAGGTAACATTTGCCCTCTAGTACTATCAAAAAACATGCTTTTATGTAAATACGGTCTTTCTATGTCAAAATCGCGACTATAACTTTCTTCAATTATTTGAATGTTTCACCAAGACAATTAATTTTTTTTATTGTATCTGGGATGTTAGTGTTAACTTTTTGAAGATATTAGCATTCAAAACCTCAATATTTTCAAAAACGTTTATTAATATTTTCAGTAAAAAAAATTCAAACGAATATATTTTTTCAAGAAACCCATTTGTCTTGTGTTCTGCTTCACTTTTTTCATTACTTTGGTTTGACATAAATTCACATATTTCTTTATAATGGTCTAACAGAGATTTTAAAAATGATACGCGTAGACCCCATGTTGTGAGACAAAAAGGCCTTAAGGACGAAGAACTATCATCTTTGGTGTTAGTTTTAATATAATTAAAAATATTTAATCGTTTTGCTGAATCTCGAATATACTTTAAAATGTCTTTAGCACATGCATCTCTTACCTTAGGTATGCCGTTAAATGAATCTTGAACAAGCAAGTTAAGAGAGTGAGCTATGCAGTGAACGTATACAGTTCGTGATCCATCATTAGCTATTCTTTTTTGAAGGCCTGATAGAGTTCCACTCACATTTGCAGGTCCATCGTAGCATTGGCCTCGTAGTGACTATATGTCTAAGCTCTAAGCCACATAAAAACGTCTTTTACAACAGTATATAATATTGGTGCATCAGTAAAAGGCGTTTCGTAAAGTCCGAAGAAATATTCATCTATTTCCAAATTGTCATCCACTCTTCGAAAACAAACTGAAAATTGTTCTTTTTTGATACATCTGTTGTTTGATCCGCGATAATTGAAAATATTATATTTTGCTTAATCTTAGTAACTATTTTGTTGTGAACGTTATCAGCTAATGTGCTCAGTATTTCATTGATAATATCGTGACATATCCATTTATGGTTAGTACGGCTCATCCATATATTAAGTTCTTTAGAATCTTCAGTTCGAAGCTTTAAAAACTAAATAAAGTTTGAGTCTTCTTCTGTACGACCTCTGAATGCAAGACCTTGCCCTGCTAAATACTTAATGAACCCAATAATTTTAAGCAGCGCAGTTCTTGCAGTTTTCATTTCTAACACTTTAGCCTTTGACATGACTGCGATCACGTTGACTCCTTTGTCAATTGCACACATAGCCTCTACAGCGTGCCTAGGCATTTCTGATTTTTCGTGATATCGAAATCTCTCAAGTGCTTTATTCTATTTATTAAATCCTTGCACAAACGATTGATTCGACAGATTTGTATAGGTGGCATACACTGCAATTTTACGTTTTAAGTATGCATTTTGGCATAATTCACAAAACACTTTGAAAACATCCTCCTTATATTGTAGCCACCCAAATGTATTTTTCCAGTTTGGTTGAAAACTTTGCTCTGGGTTTTGTCCCTCTTTAATGTCGGATTCGGATTATCTTGTACTTTAGAAATAGAAGCAATCTCTTCGGTATTACTCTCCATCTTCTTCTCCTCTTTACAAATTTCGGAAGTTTCTTGGTCCTGATCCACTGGTGTATCTTTTGATCGTCGACTTGAGATAAAGATGACTGCGAAGACACGGACTCAAAAAGTGCGGACGCTGGAACCGTTTTACTTCCCTTTGGAAAACGAATGACAAATTTATTCATATCTAAAACGAAAATTTGAAAAAAATATTTTTAAGTGAATACACGTGAAACACGTAAATAATAAATGAAATTTTATTCGCACTATATATACATATATATATATATATATATATATATATATATATATATATATATATATATATATATATATATATATATATATATATATATATATATATATATATAGATTAATTGAATTTAATTTGCACTTATACTCTTCTGAAATACTAAAAGCCAAAAGTCTTACCTTAAATCAAAAAATCTAAAAGACTTGGTACCGCCTTCACTCTAATTTATTGATTGTCTATTGTCTAGATTAGACTGAAAACTAAAAAAAATCTGCGTATCTGGCTGCGGCGGAGGGTATCAGTGTCGGCTTCGAAACGACATAGCGATTTTCTTTTTTAAACTGGATAAGCCATGTAAGTATATACTGTTACCATTGTTAAATCTTATCAACAGAACTGTAAGTTTGGAAAAAAGCGGCTATCCTTTATATTAATAGTAAACTGAGTATCCCTGACGAGTCGTGCTATAATAGATAAGTCGAAGGTATTGTAAATTCGTAACTAATGATACATAGGTATGGTCATTGATTATTGTAAGGTTTTAAAATAATTTCAATTTTTTTAGCTTTCGCTCGAAAAATGCATTTAAATTTTAACATAAACTGAATAACATCAAACAATAACTGACTAATTTGTACCCATTACAAATTTAGTATGGGTGCTTATGCACGAAGAGCACCCATGCATTCGGCGCCACTGATGATGCTATCAATTTGTTGTACTTATACGCGCATGAAAGGCGTTGAATAACTATTAAATATAAAATTTCAAGCTGAAATGGTATACCACAAACGATAGTTAGATAAAAAATTGTTCTTATATATATATATATATATATATATATATATATATATACATATATTGAGCTTGATTATTGAACTAAGAATGAACAAAAATGGTGAAAATTACAAAATCTGTAACAATTTGATAATATGCTAACAATATACATTAAACTTAGAAGCACCTAACGGCCACATGGTTAAGTAATTGGATTCGTAATACAGGCAAGAAGAGTTCTAATTCCCGACCTGGAAACTAATTTTTTTTGTTAAAATCGTTCTTAAATTTTATTTTAATTTGCATTTACACTTTAAAATGGCGTACGTATTTTTGCAAAAAAAAAACAGCGGTATATGCCGTCTTGTCCTTATAGAAATATTTTTTGATATACTGGAATAGTGACGTCAAATACCGTCAAAGAAAACTCGTTACTATTTACACTCTGTGAAATTCGTTCTTAAAAATAAAAATAATGAGCACAAATTTAAAACAAACCGTTCGTCAAATTGAGCCAAGCACAAATGCATCTTCTTTTCAAGAAATATTTAAGCACGAAGTATCTTATTTTAAAATAAATAATTTGAAACTTTTTGTCATAAACGAATTGGTTACATCACAAAGCGCATTGTTAGTTGCTTCTATATTTTTTAGTTAGGGGCAACAAAATATTTCGTTGTCTGTTCCTACCCGCCTTAAGAACACAGTCTTATTTTGTCCGATTCTAAGTTTAATATCGCAGTTCTAAATATTAAGAACATGTATAGTTCTAGAAGTGATAAAATATATTCTTCTTTTAAGCAGTATGACTACTTCTTGATTTAAGATTGTAAATTCTGTATTATAAGTGTTTTGTAACTATGGTTTCATATTAGTTGAATTGATAAGCCTACATCCACAGTTTTTGCTTTTTGAGCACGACGTTTCGGAAGCAGACTCTGCTTCCGTCATCAGGCTTAGTCCTGAGAAAGACTGTTTTCGCACTTGAGTCGAATTCATATAATTTTTTTCCCAAGCACTTGACTACTCTCAGATTCGAACTTGGTACCTTTCACTTACTAGTCTGACACCTTTACCGCTGAGTTACTGAGTAATCCAATATATATTTTGTAGAACATATATATATATATATATATATATATATATATATATATATATATATATATATATATATATATATATATATATATATATATATATATAAAACTTTTACGTGGTTGCGCAGAAGTTTATTGCGCATGTTGCGCCGTAACTTCTTGCGCAGGTGTATTGCGCTGAAGCTCTTCGCGGATAATTGGAATCCATATGGGTTTCATTTCCACACTCTATCGTACAAGCAGGCGTGGCAAAATGCTTGTACGATAGAGCAAAAACAATATGCTCAAAACAAGAGGGCCTGAACAAAGAAAAAGAAAACATCGCTAGAACACTCAAAAAAATTGGCTACCCCGATCTAATACCTAACCTAAACAGGGAAAGGGTAACCGAAAAAGAAGAACCTAAATATACAGCGATAATACCATATATACAAGGTACTTCAGAGAAAATACGAAGGATAGGCAGCAAATACAAGATACGCGCTGCCTTCCAATCGACCAGAACGCTCAGAGGAATACTAATCAAAACCACACCACACAATGAAAATCAGAATTTCAAGAATTGTGTATATAACCTACCATGCGAATGCAGCAGAGCATACATAGGAGAGAGCAGTAGACCACACACAGTGAGAAGGCAGGAACATAAGAACAACGTCCGCAAGGTCGAAACATAAAAATCAAGAATCGCCGAACATGTCTGGAACGAAGACCACCACACCGAAAGGGATAACATACAAATAGTGGCAAAGAACGAGAACACAACTCGTCGGAAATTCAAAGAAGCCACATACATCGCACTAGCAGAAAATCCAATAACCCAAGCTAGTGTGGAAATGAAACCCATATGGATTCCAATAATGCGCCAAGAGCTTAAGCGCAATACACCTGCGCAAGAAGTTACGGCGCAACATGCGCAATAAACTTCTGCACAACCACGAAAAAGTGGTCAAGTTGCTTTGGTTTGTGTGAATCCTAGCTTATTGCAGGCTCACATTCCATTAATATGAAGAATTATAAATTGTAAATTCTAAATTTAATGAGATTACAGTCACCTCATTAAATTTAGAATTTACATCAGTTCTACATACATACAGACAAAATTTACATCGATTGGGGCTCGAGTCTCGATAGTGCAGTTGGTTAGCGCGGTACTCTAGCAAAGTACAGGTCGTAGGTTCAAATCCTATTCAAGGCAAACTTGTTTTTTGTATTTAATAAAATTAGTAATATTTTTAATTATAAATTTACTTTTGAACTTATTCGTTCATAACAAAACTTATAATAACGATGTTCTTCAATTTAAAATCAAAACATGACAGGTTTAGAAAATATAAATAATTATATATATATATATATATATATATATATATATATATTAATTGTATTTTATTTAAAATTAACTTTTAAAGTACATACAGTAAAAGATAAACTCGAGTGGGACTTGAACCCACGACCTCCACTTTGCTAGAGTGGGGCTCTTCCATCTGAGCTATCGAGGAGGCAAGTCACAATCGATTCAAACTTGAACTGTATGTACTTCCCTAGTTACGATGTATTATAATTATTATACACATAATGAAGGATCACAGTCAACTTTTGTGAATGTCATGTGAGCCCGCAATTCGCTAAGGTTTCTCACATGACAACACGTGACTGTTAATTTTTATTTGCTGTATGCAACAGTAATAGATATCTATAGAAATTGGTTTAGTGAACGAACAGAAGTTCAATTTAATAATCATTAATTATTTAAAATTAACTTTTAAAGTACATACAGTAAAAGATTAACTCGAGTGGGACTTGAACCCACGACCTCCACTTTGCTAGAGTGGGGCTCTTCTATCTGAGCTATCGAGGAGGCAAGTCACAATCGATTCAAACTTGTTCAAGTCCCACTCGAGTTAATCTTTTACTGTATGTACTTTAAAAGTTAATTTTAAATAAAATACAATTAATGATTATTAAATTGAACTTCTGTTCGTTCACTAAACCAATTTCTATATATATATATATATATATATATATATATATATATATTCTAAAAAATATATATTGGATTGCTCAGTGGCTCAGCGGTAAAGGTGTCAGAGTAGTAAGTGAAAGGTACCAAGTTCGTATTTGAGAGTAGTCAAGTGCTTGGGAAAAAATTATATAACATATGAATTCCACTCAAGTGTGAAAACAATCCTTTTCAGGACTAAGCCTGATCACGGTAGCAGTGTCCGCTTCCGAAACGTCGTGCTCAAAAAGCAAATACTGTGGAAATGGGCCGATCAACTCAACTGAGATTGTAAATGTTTAGAACAAGAAGAAATGTTTCTTGAAACAAAATTAAAAACCGCTACCAAATTATCTGCCATAATGCTTTCTCATACATGTAAATAAATAACCTCAAAGCCCACAATACCTGAATTTTAGCCATATCGGTTTTTAAACACGATAATTCCCCATTTTGAATTTCTTAATTTTGACAAATGATTTATGTTTAGCGATTTAAAAACCCCCAATACCCGACTTTCAAAAAATGTTTGCACCTTAAAAACGGTGCGCCACTGGCAGTTTTTAATTTTTTTTTGTTTAGATAATGTTTTACAAATTGATCATTAACCTACAATACTTGAATTTTAGTCATATCGGATCATGGTTAGTATATGGGGAGGAAGGGGTTTTCTCTCAATGATTTTTGTCGGTACTGCCGTGTCTGTTGCGTCGGTTATGAGGTGTGTAAGTTCTCTTATTGCTTTGTTTAAATTCTGTGGTGAGTCAAGGTTGGCGTTGGGTAGGTTGGTGATGTGTTCGTTAAATAGGTTCCAGTTTGCGTTTTTGAAGTCTCGTCTTGTGATCGTCGTTGGGGTCGAAGAATATAGGCATGGTGTTTTCCGCTTGCCTGAGGGGCAAGCGGAGGAGATTAGTGGCTAATATGTTCCCGTTAGGGTTGGTTAGTGTGTCTAGCGTTAAAGTCCCCTAATAGTACACCATTGGGGAGGTCGGAGATGTATTCTAATAATTCTACAGAGGATGTGTTCATTCCGGGTGAGTTGTAGTATGATATGGCTATTTTAGGGGTGGCTGGCAGGTGCACTGTGACTGAAATGCACTTTAGATGTTGCAGGTGCTGTGGTAATGTATAACTTGTTTTTGGATATCTAGTGTGAACTAGGAGAGATGTACCTCGTGCTCCGTTTAATTTGACTATTATTAACGAATGTGTGGTATTGGGAGATGTTAAGTGTGCCTCTTGTGGATAATTTTCTTTCGGTTATATGGAGTATTTGAATTTTGTCGTTCGTTAGTAGGTTCTTTAGTAAGGGGCGTTAACTGTTCCAATTGTCATAGCCATTGTACTTATGGATTAAGTATGGAATGGCATGGTATTCGTGAGTTTATTTATGGACGGAGGATAGTGGTGGAGAACGCGACTTGTGTACCCACCCAGGCAGAATACACGCGTCACTTCAAGAATTCTGCTGCTGCCCGGTCGATCAGTTTCATGATTCGCTCGCTCTTATCAGGAAAGATCGACACGAGAGTAAAGGAGATCGCTCTTAGGAATTTGTTGCTGCGTCGGTAGTGTTCGACCGTGGGGTCATCTGGTTCGGAAGTGGAATCGGTAGTGGAGTCGGTTTCGAGGGCGGTGATGCTGGCGGCTTTGGAAGGTTAAGAGGCAATCTCTCGCCGCTTCTCACTGTCAAAGCTGAAAGTTGAGTGACAGCCGCCGCAGCTTAACTTTAATTAGGTAGCAAATAAAAATATTTAAAATTATACATTGTAGTACTACGCCAGCATGCATTTAAGAGAATATATATTTTCAACCAATCTTATGCATAAATAATTATTTTGTGCCTTTCTTCAACCGCACGCATTTAGGGGAAACCGGGGGAATGATGGCCTCCGGGGTAATAGGAGCCACCCCAAATATCACGGTATAATTTTTATTTCACAACAGGACACAGTTGCGCCATCTCCTTAAGGGTAGCTCAACTAGTTAACCAAGAACAGGCCGGCGATTCCTTGAATTACCAACATGACATTTCAGTTTTGGTATCGCAGTCTGTAAAAAACGTTTGAATTGACAGGTTCGAAATTCAGATTATTGTTTAGATTTTTCTGAAACTGTTTGTTGTGTATTCTTTTGTTATTAATAGTTTTCGGAGAAAACAATCGTAAGTATCAAGTTCTTTAATTTTAAAATTTTTTCATTGTTGTCGTTATAACATGTGTTTTTTGGGGTTATCGTGGCCGGCTACTGTGGGGTAATGGGAGCCGGCCACCATTACTCCATCAGTATTGAAAACATCAATTTTTCATTGGAAAAATAAAAGAGTTACTATTTCAAACATGTTTAAGGATACGTTGAGATAGTTAATACGTTTTTCAGATGCCTAGGACCTATCGCAGGCAAACAGAAAAAGGGGCTTGGAAATGTGACCAGCTAAAGGCAGCCATCACTGTGGTTAGGAACGGTAGGAGTGTTAAGGAAGTATCCAGAGCTTTCAACATTCCCAGAAGTACCCTGCAAAAGAGATTGAAACAAAACAGCGATGTTGAACCTTCTCTAGGGCGCAAACCGGTATTTTCAGTAGATGAAGAACATTTTTTAGCGCAGCATGTTATTCATCTAGCAAAACTTTTTTACGGAATTTCCAGACAGGAAATCAAAAACTGTGCTTATGAATATGCTGTAAAAAATCATCTGCCTTGTCCTTTTAATAAAGCTTCAAAAAGTGCCGGTGATGATTGGCTGTGGGGATTTATGAAAAGAAATCCCTCAATTGCTCTCCGCAAGCCGGAAGCAACATCAATAAATCGAATAACCGCTTTTAGTAAAGAAGACTTCGCCATATTTTTCAATAATTTAGGACAAGTACACGCAAAGTATAATTTCAAGGCCCATTGAATTTTCAACACTGATGAAACAGGAATTTCTACAGTTCAGACGCCAGGGAAAATTTTAGCCAAGAAGGGGCTGAAACAAGTTGGGCTTGCCACAAGCTGGGAAAGAGGGCGAAATATTACAGTGATGTGTGCTTTTAGCGCAACCGGAATTTATGTGCCACCAATGTTTATTTATGCGCGAAAAAGGATGAATCCGCAACTCCAAAAAGGGGGTCCATTAGGAGCTCTCTATACTTGTTCGGACAAAGGGTGGATCACAGAAGACCTGTTCCTGCAATATTTAGAACATTTCCAAAAATTTGTGAAAGCGAGCCAGGAGGATCCGATTTTCCTCATAATGGATAACCATTCGACTCACTCTACTCTACAAGCTTATGAATTCTGCAAGGCCAACACTATTATTCTCTTGTCAATCCCTCCGCACACCTCACATAAGATCCAGTCACTTGATGTCACTTTTTACGGCCCGCTGAAGACAGCGTTTAATTCAGAATGCAATAAATATTTAAGGAATCATCCGCATGAAAAAATAACCCCTTTCGAAACTGCAGAGCTGTTTAATAATGCATTTATCAGGGTGGCTACTCCAGAAAAAGCTATAACAGGATTTAAAGCTACAGGGATCTGTCCCTATAAACCAGACGTTTTCACCGAGGAAGACTTTGAGCCAGCTGCACTTCAAAGAACCAATAGCACTGATGGTTGTGATGGTCTTGCGAGTAGTCTTATCAACGACGTTCCTGTTATTCATGAACGTTAGGAAACTCCCGAAAGACAGATAGTTCCAGCTCCTCAGCCGGGTCAAACCGTAGCATGCGAGAAACATTTGGAAATAGTAGAACTATCAAAAGCCCAATATTCAGATATTGAAAAGTCATTCCACGAAATTTTACCGTTACCGGGACCATCAAAATCCAAAACCAGTGGGAGTAGGAGGGCGACCACAAAACAGCATTCCCAAATAATTACGTCCACCCCAAATAAAGACGTTCTCCAAGAAAAGGCTGATCAAAAAAATTATTACCACAGCAAAAACATGCGAAACCTAGTGCGAAACAGAGCTATAAAAGAAAAGTTTTTTCCCCTGACGTTATTGACGATCACAACGAAAACCACGAAGTTGAGAAGAGAGTCAAGTTACCTAGAGGAAAGAATAAGAAAACTTACAGGGAAATAAGTTCAGAAGACGAGGACAATGATGACGAATGCAAGGACAAAGATGCGAATGGGACTGACATATGTTTAGTGTGCGGTGAATTCGGTAAAAATGGAGAGGTATGGTTGAGATGTAATTCGTGTGAGAATTGGGCTCATAAGGCGTGTACCGATACCGAAAAAAAATTATACCTATGCGATTATTGTGCTTAGAAAACTATAATCTGTTCATTGTGGTAATAGTGGCCATATGTCACCATTACCCCAACTAGTTGGGGTAATGATAGCCATGTAGGGTTTTCTTTTTTTTCCTGTAAAACAAGTTTTATTATTTTTTGTTTACTTTTGAATAAAGATTAAGTGAAAGATGACCTATTTCAATGATTCCCTTATTTTTGAATTTATTTAGAAGAAAAAATAACAAAAAAAGTTAAATAAAGCTTAGGGGGCCACCATTCCCCCGGTCTCCCCTAAGGGTTAAAATCGTTTATTAATAGAACCTAGTAATGGATGGTTTAGAGTTGCCTAATAACTCCCATTGATAAACGATTCTCTGAAAAATAATTTAATACCTAACAAGGTTAAGGAATTTCAGGTCTTTATTTTATTATTGCGAATGCAATCTTAATTATTAACAACTAAATTGTCTGTTAATTAATAATATAATCTTGACATAAATTCCGTTAAAAAGTTAAAATTCAATTACTAAATTGTGAATATACTCTGTATATGTTGTTCCGCATGTTTATCGTCAAACTTTTTTTAACATAGGTACATTTAAAATAATGATATAAAATGTGTAATATTTAAAGTATCCAGGACGTATAACCTTTAAATATTACAAAATCAATGAGCGAATAAAGGTGGATTAGTTTAATGCCACTCTGATTAACAACATTAACTAATCGATTCTGCAAAATTATTAATAATTGTTTCAAAGTTTGGTTTACAATTAATCGTTGCGCTTGCATAATGTTCTTTAAAACGAAAGCAATGTATGTTACATATATGTTAATTTACAACACTGTTGAGACTAGATTTTTTCTATCAATGGAGAAATTTAAAAAATCTCACGGAGCATTTAATTGACCTACAAACCTTCCAAATTTTCACTGATTTTAGTACTCTGATTTATACACAACGTGTAGGTACCTACTTAAAATCGTGCATGTATGATAATTGGGTATAAGTGTACAATGTGAAAGAATTATATAGGTATACTACTAACATGCAGCAGAAATATCTCGTTCTGTTGTAATTGTAATCTTATATAATTTAGGAATTAAAATGTATTGAGAGAACGTGATGATGCTATGTGGGTCAACAAATCCGAAGAGTCGGTCAAACTAATAAAACGCTCGAAGCACTTTGTTTAAATACTATCGATGTCCCATTTTATTTATTAACACCTGTCCAAATATTCATATAAAATTCCATCTAAAACAATGCTACCGTTAGTATTAATGTTCTTACTTTTTTTCCAGGAGACGTTATCGATTCATCACCAAGAAGAAGAAGGCAAAATGATAATGGTGAGAAATTAATTATAGGCACCCTGTACAGTTTGTAAAAACAGTAATTGTATAAAGCTTAAAAGTAGTACTATCATTCAGGCTTTCGACATTCAAATAATTCTAACTTTCTCTAACAATCTTTCTGTAAGAAGGAAGTGATTTGCAAAAATTGAATGTGGCCTCTGTTTAGGTGTAAATGCCAACGGTTATTTGTAAACAAAATTTTCTTTTGTAGTATCGATGATTAATACCATTTATACCAATATTTTGAGACTGTAGATAATTTGTTTACTGCTTAACCTATTAGTGTATTATTACATTTTCTTTCACCTCTTACGGCTTGATGATTGTTTCTGAACAGTAGATTAATTTACGTATAACGAAGCAATCTTTAAGCAAAATAATTCTTATTTCTTTCTAATGTATAAACTGAAATCTATCTTTCTAACTGGCTTAGATGTAACGACGGTATTGCTGGTGAACAATCAAGGACCTTCAACTTTTGGTCGTTTCCTGAGTGTAAAACCGGATCTTGGTTTAATAACATCTACTGCTCGCACATTTATACAGGAAGGTGTGACAACACAATATGCAACTCAGGTACTTGGTACCACGCTTGACAATGGACGTTTATACGCACATCTTCTTACAAAAAGTTCAAGAGTTCTGTACGACAACGACAAAAGTTCACCTTCTGATAATGATATTATCAACAAAAAATGGAACATAGATCAAAATTTAATCAATAATCAACATTTTATTAAAAATATTGATTACATTACTCCAAACAAACCAGATGCCTATTTAGTTTTTCCTACCACTAAACCTGATATACCCCATGAATACAAATTTATCGAAAAAGAAAAAAATGAAAAAACCGAAGACGAAGTTTTACAATCATCACCATCAGATAACGCCAGAATTCCATACGACGACGATTTCTGGAAGAAAAATGGACAAAACGTGAAAATATTCCAAATAACGCCCAAACAAAACGAAATCAACCACGATAACATAATTAACCATAAAGAATTTCACGATGAAAACTTAGATGAAAAACAGCTAAAAGAAATATCTAAAGTACGAGAACGTGATACCTTACCAACGTTTACCGTTCGTAACGAGTTTTCCCCAAGTGGATTATCATTTTTAGGCGATTTGCCACAATTTGACTCGACCGAAAAAAGCAAACCTACAACATCAGCCGAACGCAAAGCAAAGTTACTGTTCCTATCTGGAAAATCCTCCCCGGATTTAAGAAAATTACCAACAGTAACTTACTTTGGTTTTGCCGACTTTACAACTGTAGTTGGTGATACCGTGATCGTGTTTTCACCGCACACTTCAAGCGTCCCTAAATACGACGCTGGAAAGGCAACTTCTATTTCCGTAGAAGCTACATTACAACCGGCAACTCAAGTGTCAAGCTCAGAGACAATCCAAAAACCTCAACGCTCTTCAATTCGTACAACAAACGTTAACGTACCGATACGTCCAACTGTAACAACAAAGTCATCAACCACAGTAAAACCCACTGTCCGTCTTCCCCAATTACCTATTAAACCTTCCTTTACCATTAGAAGGCCAAAACCATCAACAAAAATGTATACCTCTCAAGAATTTAATAATGAAAGTGATGGAATGCACACTGTAGTAATCGACGCTACTGATCGTTACCGTGATGCAACTACACCATCAGTTGACCAATATGAAGATATGGACGCAAAATCTGCCGTATTAGCACACGAACAAAAAATGTCAACCTTTAACCAATCGCCAACCCCACCAATTCTGCAACCTTTAACAACCGACGAAATACCACCACCATCTGTATCGCCATCCGCAATTGAACCATCCGAAACTCAAATTCCACTGCTGTCTACACCTTCAGAAGAAGATATAGCAAAAATCTTGGCTTCATTACAAGCGGCTCAAAGTAGTGTTGCAACAGATCCTTTAGACGCAACTACATCTTCAAGTGAAGCCCAACAACTATCTGACGACCAAAGTACGATTAGTACAGGAGGCGCTACAACAATATTCTTTGATGACGACTTTATTTTAGAGACTACGGCCATTTTGGAAACCTCTACGTCAAAAACTGAAGAATCTGTTACCACAACCAGTGCTTCTACTACAACAGAAACAGCAGCGACAGAAGTGGATGAAGAAGAACCGGAAGTAAAAAAAGAATCAACCACTCTTAAGCAGGAAACTACGACACTCAAACAAGAAGAGACTACTATGGAAAAAATAGAAACAACTACTGGTGATATCGAGACTACACCTAAAGGAGTAATGCTACCTATCGAGACTACACCTAAAGGAGTAATGCTACCTATCGAGACTACACCTAAAGGAGTAATGCTACCTATCGAGACTACACCTAAAGGAGTAATGCTACCTATCGAGACTACACCTAAAGGAGTAATGCTACCTATCGAGACTACACCTAAAGGAGTAATGCTACCTATCGAGACTACACCTAAAGGAGTAATGCTACCTAATAACACAACAACTGACGTCACTTGTACGCAAGGTATTCAAATAATACCAACCACCGTTTACAAAACGTTAACTTACTTAACTACCTTTTTCATACCAAAAGATTCATCAAGCACAACTACTTCTATTAAATCAAATGAAGTAGTGTCTACCGAAATCGGGTTTGAAACACAAACCTGCGCAGAGTTGACAATCTCACCTTCACATGTAATACCCGCTAGTACCTTACCAACTGAAGAATTCCTTACAACAACCGAGCAACAGACGACAATTCACGACAACGACGACGCCCAATTCACCACTATCGAGCAAGAACTTACTACAGAACAGAAAACTAGTCACGACACAACTACTGCCAATAATCCAGTCGAAACCACACCATTAGAAATAACAACCGAAAAAAGGCATGTAACCGAATCTGAACCCGAAACAACTGAAATGACGACTGAGAACGGAGATGAAATTGAAGTTCTGTTTAAAACTCTGTATACTACCTACACCTACTTAACCACCTTCTTCCAAGATACAACATCATCGGTAGTAAGTCGAAAGGAAGTGATAACAAATGTCATTACATCAACTTTAGCACCTGGAAGCGAAATCACGGATCCAGCAATAGCGGGATTATTTAATAAAGATGGAGAAGTGTATAAATCAAGACCTCCGTCTTTCGACGATATTTTGGATATTGCGCCTACGAGTGTAGGTATTGGAAGACCTACAATTAGTTATCCTCTAACAGATGAAGATATTCGTGAAAATATTTTAGATCAAGATTTAGTGAAAGCTACTCCAAGCCTGGATAATAAACATATTCTACAACTGGCTAGTGGTGTTAAAACCTATTACACAACTTACACTTATTTTACCACAATTTTTGTCGATGGTGAAACAGAAATCTCGAGTAGAACAGAAGTTTACACAAATTATGTGACACCTACTCAGTATCAATTTGTAGAACCAACTGCTGTATTAACAACAACTGAAACACTTGACGATGATGATGATGATGATGATGTTGATGACGAAGAAAGCGAGGAAGACAATACTATGATAACGCCAAAACCTATCACACAAAGTTATGGACTTTCTTACAGCACCTTGTTACGAGGGAATGAAAGTGCAAAAAATTTAAGTGACAATTACGAGACAATTTCTACAATGGTTACAGATGTCAGAAGTAGTACGTCTACTGGTGAAAGTAGAATTATAGACAGTGTTGATAATCGAAATATTTTAGAAGATCAGATGGTCGCTGAGTCAAACAATGATTCTGACATTTTACCATCTCCAACTTTGTTATTGCAAACGAGTTATACGACCTTTACTTACTTTACTACTATGTACCAAGGAACAACTGCCAGTAACGTTGTCAGCCGTTTAGAAACTATCACTAATGTGATAACGGAAACGTTAACTCCAACACACTCTTTAAGTTTAGAAGATTTGAGCTTACCAATTACATACTTTACAACATTCACTTATTGGACTACGCTTTATAAAGATGGTGTAACTCGAGTCACAAGCCGTGAGGAGACAATTTCAAATGTAGTATCTCCAACTGTAACCGAGCTAAACACACCCCCAAGCATAAGTATAACTCCGATCGCAATTACTTATAGTACCACCGCAGATCAAGACTCTGTATTACCTACTAAAGTACAGTCAGAAAAAGATGAGCTTACTACTTATTACACAACTTATACGTACTACACCACTTCATATGTTGGTGATAGCACCGTCATTAATAGTAGATTAGACACAGTCACTAACATTGTTAACGAAACAAGCCAAATCGATGCAAACCAAATAGCTCGAGCCATTGGCACAGTAAATCTCAATAAGATAGAATCTGATGATATACCTACCTCAATACCTTTACTACCAACCGGGTTGTTATCAACAATTGCCTCCACAATTGATAACTCAGGAACGCATACAATACTCTCTACAGATGTGTATGGAACTTACATTGACGGAATATACGCAAAAGTACTTGAAAGCACTACTTCGATAGTAACAGATACCATAAATGCGTCTAGTGTTCAACAACCAATTCTACCAACAGGCATTGTTAGTATAAATCAAGGTAAAATAGTAGACGCTCAAGGCATAAGCACCTTATACTACACAACTCAAGCAATTGGTACATATATAGACAGCTTGTACGCCCAAGTAATTGAAAGCACAAGTTCCATCAACATCGACGAAGATCGCAAATCGTCGTTGGCAACAGATGAACCCATAAAACACCGAACAGGACTAGTACGATTAATCGAAGGTTCAATTGTGCAAAATCGCACCACCACTCTTTATCAGTCTAAAGTAATTGGTACCGTAATTGAAGGTCGATATGCTCAAATAATCGAGAGCACATCCAGCTTTATTATAGACAAAACGCAAGAACCTTCGATCTCTCCGACTCGCGCTAGCGATACTACACCAACCACAACACAAATGCCGGACGAACAAATTTTATCTACGACTCTTCCAATATCACCTTCGAGCGTAGCTATTGAAAGTTCACTATCAGATGCTATAAAAACAGATGAAGAGACCACAACAGCAAGAGATGACGACGAAGAAGGAGACGAAGACGAAGAGGAAAATGTACAACCTGACAACGGCCGCAAAAAATCGAGGCTATCGTTCCAAACTCGCAAACGCACTTTTAAACCAGCATTCAGACCATTTTCTTCTAGAGTTCGGCCAACATTTGCTCCAAAGCGAAATAAATTAGGTCCAAGTGGTGCCACTACCATAACGAGAAGTGATTTTACTCCAACAGTCACAGCGGTACCTGCCTCAAAAACAGGTGGAAGATTTGGAGGGAGAAGAAGCACCTCAAGTTCTAGCGGCAATATAATCGTTCAACCAACCGCTTCGGGTACCCGCAGATTTGTACGTCCCAAATCAAGCTCTGTTTCGTCTACTGGACTCTCCAGTTCATTTAATCCAAGAGCAAGGAGTTCTGTAAAAATTACACCAACAGCTTCGGGTTCTCGAAAATTCAATTCAAAGACATCAAGTCAGCTTCGTTCAAGTTCTTTGAATACAGGTAGTAATCGGTTTGCAAGGATTCGTCCGACAGCTTCTTCTACTCTAACCAGATCGAATACTAAAACAGCAACAACACTAAACGAAGTTAACGACGCAGACAACGATTTAACTACACAAATAACTGAAAATCCAATTGAATTTACGGACGAAACACAAGAAACAACATTAACTGTTGGTACAACTACGGAAATATCGCGACGTAATCCACTTTTGAAAATTAGAAAACCGTTACCACGGCCAACATCGCCTCCTAAGACAACTTTAGCAAAACCTAATAAATTAATTAGTAAAGCTAATACGAAAACCACTACAACAACGCTAAAACCCAAAACTACACGACCTATAGCTGCACTGCAAAATAGACAGAGACCTGGGTTGCTACCCCGACGAGGACTTTTTACCACCACAACAACACCGGTTCCGGAAGAAGAGGAAGAGGAAGAAGAAGAAGATTTTTATGGTGAAGAAGGTGAAGAAGATACTGATTATGAAGGTTCTATTAGAAATAGTCAAACTGAAAGAGCGCCAACGTCTACAATTGCATCTAGACAAGGTAGAACTAATGTGTCTTTGCGATCATTTAGATTCCGTCAGCGTTCTAAGCGAGAGACAAATTTTTCTAGACTTCGTCGACCTTTTTCTAGCCGTTCAACTACTGTTAAAGAAGAAGAACCAATAACAGAAGAAACACCACCCACAAAACCAAGTCGCTTTAAACCACGGTCTAGAGTTAACAATGCTCTTAGCACTAGTCAAAAACCTGAAGTGACTAAAAGAATTTCGCCAACAAGAGCATCGTTAGCTCAAGGTCGATCTCAATTTACACTAAGAGAAAAGGATAAAACTACTCGAAGTAGTTACAGACGTGGAAATCAACAAAATCAGACTACGAGAAGAACTACTACTATTTCTTCAAGACCTAAACTTCCAAAATATAGATCTCAACAAACAGTAGAGCATACTACTAGACGAAAAATAACAGATAATAGTCGGTCATCTGGAAGAAATAGCAGACGAGGTGGTACAACTTATCGTTCCCGAAGCTCGGCTGAGTATAACGATAATTATGTATTCTCAAATATTAATGATGGTACAATTACTGTTACACATTCTACACCTACCGAAATTACAATTCCTGTAGTTAATGGTCGAATCACCGAATACAGAAACGTGATTACTGCAAAATACAGCACCGAAACATTGATTCCTCATCAGTACTCTACAGCTGTAAACGCTTTAGGTAAAGTGTTTACCGTTTTGAGAACTGATTCGACCAATATTGCCGCAAATGGAGCTACCGAAATTACAAGATACATTTTAAATGAAACTCCAACAACAACGATCGTTTTTACACCAACTTATATTCGTGGACATAAAACTTCCTGGTCTCATATAATACCCAGTACTGCATATGGCGTCGAACAAGTTGTGAGCACTGTTAAACCTGCACTCGCGGCTCAAGCACCTTTAGCAAATATTTTACTTTCCCAATTGTTGTTAGGAAATCCCGGATTTCAAGGAAATCCCCTATTAGGGTTACAAAATCCGTTACAACCTGTTACACCGACGACCGAATTCAAAACTAGAAGCACTACTTACGTTACCACTGTAACCAATGCAAAATCAACAGTGATCCCTATCACTTTCCGCGGTAAAGAAATTTTAACTACTATTGTAGATAGTTCGACTAGCGTTGTTACAGCAACAGAATATCTAACTGATACAGTCATTGTAACACCTACGATTGCAGCACCTGGTAATCTTAATAGTTTACTACTGCCTCTATTACTCCAACAACAACAACAATCACCTTTACAACAACCAGCCGGTGTTTTTGCATTAAATCCGGAACAGGTATTTCCTGACGTGGAAAATAAATACGACTTTCTAAATATTGCAGAGAAATCTTCAGAAGAATCTCAAGAATTTACAGGACAAAACTTAACTGAAGACATTACCCATCCTCCAAGAAGGAAAAACCCAAGAAAAAAACCAAAAGCTGAAAAAAATGTAACACCTGCGACTCCACCGAAAGAAATGAGTGTGGTTACATTGTATGTATCAGGAAAAACACCTGGAGAATTTTCAACCGTTTTATCGACTGTTACTGACAGTGAAGTGCAAAGGCGAAAACGAGAGGTATTGGTGAAACCGTCCGGTATCAAAGAAGAATTTAAAACCTACAGTTATATCGATACATTTGTAAGTCCTGCTTTAGGTGAAATGGAAAGTTACTTTGAAAATCAAGCGTCTAATTTTGAAACCGAAAGTTTAGAAAGTGTCTTAGGTGATGTAAGTAAATATGTTGTAACACGAACACCAGAATTGTTCGACATTAAACCGACAAAAATAAACAAACGTAAGAAATACACATCTAATGACAATCTAGACAAAAAATCTATTAATTTTTTAGTATAAGGGACCTTGATGAGTTATCCCCTCTCATGCCAAAGGTCGAAACGTCACTATTAAAAAGGGGTGAAATTGAAAGTTCACTAACACATTATCAAAACGTTTCGAATTTGTTTGGCAAAATTATTAATGATAAAACTCGTACTCATAGAACTAAAAGAGAAAATTCGTTACCAAATCGTAGAATAGTTAAAAAATTAATTAGCGTAAAACCTATTTATAAGCAAAACGATTTAGATGTTAGCAGTAGGATAGAAGAAACGCCAATACGGCCTCGTAAACGTATAATTATTAGAAAAAGGAAACCAACTCCATCTATGCATTCAAGACGTAGAGTAGTTGTTACAAAGAAACGTTTGATAAATCCTCCTTCTATTTCCTCAACTTCTTCCTTAAATTTACCAGAACCTTCAAATGATTCTGTTTTAAAAACGACTGTCCTTACATCAATTGAATATGACACATCGACTGTCGTACAGAGTCGCTTAAGAACTTACACATTGGTTGTAACTCGCGTAAATGGAAACGAGCGAATTGTAACTTCAACAAATGAAGTTAAACCTCAGACCAAGACAATAACAATAACCGAACCTCGAACAATTTTAACAACTCTCACTCTCCTCGACTGGAAGGACATTCAGACATTACCTTTTCAACAAATTACAGTTACTGATTCCGCTTCATTGGATACAACTCACAATAATTTTGAAGAAGGTGAGTTGTTTATTTGTACATTGTGAAATATTATGTAAATTGTATAAAAAAATAAATAACTAACGTAGACGTCTTTTTTGTACAAACATTTATTGAAACACGCTTCGTTCTTTTACTAATCCAATTTTATTTTCTGTAGAACCTCGGTACAATTTAGCAACTAGAATTATGTCAAATGGAGTTGAAGTCATAGTTGCGGGAGATAAAACAACTCTTCCTGGTGAACCAGATATTAGAAGGATCTTACCAACAACTATATATAAACCAATTACGTTGAAACCTAGTACTTTAAGTGACCACATGATGATGCTGTTGCCTCAAGAATCTTCTAATGTAAGTAAAATGTTGTTGTTATTGTATGAATTTCCTCATGTTTAGCAATACAAACAACATAAACTTCCCAAAACATATGAGACGAGAAACTATTATTTTTTTTATTTTAGGCTGAAATTTTGTCTTCTTCATTATATTCCAATCAATTCGTAACAAAAACTTGTTTAACAACGTTTACGTATTTAACAACTTATTTAGAAAATGGATCTACTACCATATCTAGTCATGAGCAAGTCATATCTAATATAGCCACAGAAGAACGCAATTCGCAAAAACTAGTTTCAACGCCACCTTTTGGCATCACACTAACACAGGTGTGTATAGTTATAGATGATATAACAAGAGCTTGATAAATAGTCGGCTATTTTTGATGTACCTATCTAAATTTCGAGAATATTTTAGTATCAATTTGATGAAACGTAACTTTGGCGTTCAAAATCTGATTAAAGCCTGAGAGCTTTAGCTCGAGGGCTTTAAGATTAAAACAGGAACAGGAACACAAATGACTCTAGTGCAATAGTCACTGATATTTTATTTCGATTGGTCTGAATTTTAAAATTTATGGCATTTCATTGGTTAATATAAAACAAGGGGAATAATTTATGAAATATCGCTACATATCAAAAATAATAAAAATAGTGCTTCAATGACATAAATGATTGTTGTAGTTGATTGCAACAACCCTGGTTGCTCTGCTATAGTATCGCCGAAAAATAAATCTTACACCAAATGGTAATTCAGTAAAACCGTCAAGAGTCATGCAGCTACGTTACTGCTAGAAATGTCATAAGTTGGTTATATTGTTATTGGTTTGAATTGTCTATATTTACTTAGCTGCAAAATAAAACGGGGGGAAAGTTTATGCTAAAGCCAAATGAAGCACGGAATGACTTAAACGTAAATATATTTGAAAACAAAATAAGGTATTAGGTATTAATTCTTTTACTGCCTAACATTGATTAAGGTGGAAAGGAATGTAATAGTATAAAATCGAAAAAAGGAAAACACTTTGTTGTGTAAAGTTATGTAAACAGACGACACACAGAATTTATAAATTAGATTATAGAGCTTTAACCTCAAAAGCCTCAATTGGTGACCGTATTATTCCTTTCCGGCAATTTCGAATTTACGGTTTAGATTAATTTTTATCATAACGTATTAACTCGCCATTCACATTTTATTATCAACATGAATTAATGCGAACAGGAAAATATTATTTTACACGGGAATTTCTATTTGACTACTTCAACACAGTTTAATCAGGACTAGTTCCTTTCATCTTACCTCAAAGTCCTAAATTGGTCATTAGAATATAGGGTACTACCCGACAAAATGCTTAAATTTTAATATAAACAGTATTTTGAGATTCCCGTTTTTCTATAACCGATAACTTCACACTTAATAAGATTGTTAAGTTCGTGTTCTTGGATATTTCAATTGCAGTATTTCTGTAATAATATTCTTATGGCTTTGAGCATCAAATTTTATTATAATAAATGTTTTTATAATTTTAAATACGATTTACGCTTTTAAAATTAATTTTTTTTTCAATTTATCTCGTAACGTATTTTTTTTATCTTTGTAACACTGCTTCTCCCTTAGGAAAAGAAAAGCTTGCTTTTGTTCAAACTTGTTCTACTGAGTACCGACTTGCCTATTTGATATGGCAAGTTTAGAATATTTATGGGGGCAACGTACCTTTACAAATGGAAAAGAACAATTTCTTAATTATTAAAATTTTTCAACTCTCCTTATTCGTTTCTTTTTATAAATGATCTATTTTCTACAGTTCTTTTATACTCCCGAAAAGTAGACTTTTTTCGATCAAGGCCTTAGGTTTCGCGCGCTACACTCACTCGCACACATTTATTGAAATTTTGGTTTGAAGGTTAAAGTTGAATTGGTTGATGATGTTGCTGAATGAAGTTGAAGAAATATGTTTCTTATTTTGGTTTAACGCTTGCTAATTTAATCGTTTAGTGATGATCTTGACTAGTAAGTGTGGTTGTAAACAGGAATAGAGTTTATTTAAGGAGGTTGATTATTTGTAATGTTTGTTTGTGTTTGAAGCGAGATAAGTATCGCTATTTCTTCGGAGGAGTATGGTGTTGGTTTTATTTTTTTCTTTTTGTGTCGGATGTTTTTTAATTTTGTATTTCATAGTGTATTAATATTTTTTGTTCACACTCGGGATGTATGTTGAAGTCCCATATTGGTTTTCCATATACTGAGTCAATGTAATAGGGTTGGCATATAGAGTGATGGTAAGAAATCCTGCATCACCTGGTCAAAATAGCAAAATTTGCACTCAAGTGTAGTTTTATCAGAGAAATTGAATATAAGTGTAACCAGAACCTTATTTTATAACTGTAGTGTTAGATATTGAACAATATAGAATAACTTGGGAAATAATAAAGGAGAATAAATTAATATTAGTTTATTAAATATAAGTACAAGTCAGAATTTAAACACCAACTCGCACCTTTTCGGCATCGAATTAACCAAATTTTCCAGTACCTCCTTTTTGAAACACATTGAAACCAAGCAGCAATAAGGGATTTGATTAATTCGGTCTTTTTGGTGGGTTTCCGTTTGTAGATTATGTTGGATATCCTCTGCCATAGGTTATTGGGTTGAGATCTGCGATTGTGGAGGCCAATCTAGTCTTTTAATTTTATTAACAACTAGAAAAAGATTGTACAGTACGGTATGGAACATTATCGTCCTAGAAGATGAACTTTTTGTTTCCTTTCACTAGTCAACATTTTAGTTTCTACCACCTCAATGTATTTAGTGGAATTCATCATACCAGACACCACATGTAAGCGACCAACACCTGCACCAGACATGCAACCCCATACAGATGTTGGATGTATGCAGTTTGAAGCAAATTCTTCTGATAGAAACCGTCCGATGTATTTATGGTGAAAGTGGACTCATCACTGAGTAGTACCGTTTTACATTGTTCTGGGGCCCAAGCATGATGCTGTTTTGCCCAATTCAGACGAAGGAGACGTTGTCTTTCAGAAAATGGTGGCTTTTTCCGTGCTCGACAACCTCTAAGCCCAAAACTGTGTAGTCTCTTCCTTACTGTTGAAGTGCATACACTTACTGCAGTGGCCGAAAATCACAATTTGGTTAAATCAGTCACGTTTTGGATCCGATCTATCAAACACTTCCTCCGCAGTACACTGTCGTCTCTAATGGAAGTTTTTCTTGAGCGTCCACTACGAGGTCGGTCTACTGTTTGTCCGGTGTCTTTGTACTTTTTAATCATTCTTACTACAGAAGACTGATTGCACTTCACTTTAGCAGCAACCTCACGGGATAATCTACCCACGGTATGGTGAAAAGTGATGGTGTACCGCACTTCATCAGACAGCTTGCTTTGAATCGTTTTCTGTGGTATTTTGAGAGCAGTCTTACCTCAAATACATTATTTCAGATACTCAGCCGTTTAAATACATTGAGAAAATGCAAAGTAATGTGGTAATTATACTAATAATTGCATTCAAATTAGGCGTACGCTTTAGGAATCTTAAACCAAGAACTTTAAGATAAATCCTATTTCTGCCAAATTCAAAAACTCATTAACAAATACTTTTAAAACTTTCTAATTACGTCATTAATGGTATAATAACTAATCTTCTTAACAATTTCAGGTGTAATCACAGGCAGTTGAGCAGACATTTTTGAAAAACGTAATTATTATGGGTCGATAGAGGATTTTTTACCACTACTGTAACCTCAGTCATTTGATTAATTGTTTTTCTTCTAATTCTTTGTTTGTTTCCCAGTTGCTAAGTCTTCTACTGTAGTACAAGCTGCTACTAATTTTAGATTTGCTTGTAGGGATGATTATTGGTTATTCTTCCTTCTTCTCGTTTCTGTTGCGTTGAATTTTTCTACTGTCGAGTATCCAATTAATGTTTGTTTAAATTTTATTTATTTTTATTTCATTTTTCTCCTTCTTATGCTGTTATGCTGTTCTTTCATTTTCCAGGATAAATTAGAATTGGGTTAGTGATTAAAGATTGTTTTAGTTTATTAAATGCCAAAATTGCTAAATCGTTAAAATAAATTATGAATCCTTTTTAGTTAAATCTGTAATTTGTGTTGCTATCGGTATAGTTTGGGATACATTTTCCATGGAAATTACTCGTGCATAAAGATGATGCAATCTGTTTAATATTTTTAGCTACAGTATTTCGATTGATTGCTTCTTTTTATTTGGATCTGGTTTGACTCCACTTTGAGTTTGTTGAGTTGATCGGCCTATTTCCATAGTTTCTGAAAAGTTGTTTGACTTAGGGGCCGTGCCGAGTTACTAATTCTGTATTATAAGTGTTTTGTAACTGTGGTTTCATATTAGTTGAGTTGATCAGCCATTTCCACAGTTTCTGAATAGTGGTTCGACCGCCGTACTGAGTTACTAATTCTGTGTTATACGCGTGCACGCACGCCCGCGCGCGCGCGCCATAAGTGTTTTGTAACTGTGGTTTCATATTAGTTGAGTTGATCGGCCTATTTTCACAGTTTCTGAAAACTGGTTTGACTTCGGAGCCGTACCGAGTTACTAATTCTGTATTGTAAGTGTATCGTAACTACTATGAAACCACAGTAACAAAACACTTATAATACTGAACTTCAGCTAATATTTTAATCTGGCATTTAATACCTTTCTAATTATGTACTAAAATGTCAACCAAATATATCCAACGTATGTCACCACATCTTCAAATGTAAAAATTTGGTTTAGATCCTCCGTTATTATTATATTTTCCAAAACATCGTCCTTACTTTTACCTTGCATCCTCATTGACTCCATAGTTCACAACTCTTTGTTTATTAAGATCACTTCTGCATTTAGCGTTTTCTGTTTCACATAATCTTACGATTGATAAAGTTCACCAAGGTCAGCCATGGTGAGTGTGTGTATGTGTGTGTGTGTGTGTGTGTGTGTGTGTGTGTGTGTGTGTGTGCGTGCGTGTGTGTCGGGTGTGTCTGTGTGTGTGTGTGTGTGTGTGTGTGTGTCTGTGTGTATGTGTGTGTGTGTTTTCTGTGTGTGCGTGTGTGTGCGTGTGCGCATGCGCGTGCGTGCGCGTGTGCGTGTGCGTATGCCTGTGCGTATCCGTGTGCGTGTGCGTGTGGGTGTGCGAGTGAATGTGCATGTGCGTGTGTAAGTGTGTGTGTGTGTGTATGCGCGTGTGTATGTCGTGTACGTTGTACGTGTGTACGTGTGTACGTGTGTACGTGTGTACGTGTGTACGTGTGTACGTGTGTACGTGTGTACGTGTGTATGTGTGTACGTGTACGTGTGTACGTGTGTACGTGTGTACGTGTGTACGTGTGTACGTGTGACGTGTGTACGTTAGTGTACGTGTGTACGTGTGTACGTACGTGTGTACGTGTGTACGTGTGTACGTGTGTACTGTGTACGTGTGACGTGTGTACGTGTGTACGTGTGTACGTGTACGTGTGTACGTGTGTACGTGGTACGTGTGTGTACGTGTGTACGTGTCGTGTGTACGTGTGTGTGACGTGTATGTACGTGTGTACGTGTGTACGTGTGTACGTGTGTACGTACGTGTAGTGTACGTGTGTACGTGTGTACCGTTGAGCGTGTGTACGTGTGTACGTGTGTGTACGTGTGTACGTGTGTACGTGTGAACGGGTGTACGTGTGTACGTGTGTACGCGTGTGTACGTGTTGTAAAGTTGTACGGATGTGCTGGTGTGTATGTGTGTACGTGTGTGTACGGTGTGTACGTGTGTGTTACGTGTGTACGTGTGTACGTGTGTACGTGCCGTGTAGCGCGTGTCTGTGGTGTCGTGTCGTGGCGTGTGTACGAGTGTACGTGTGTGTGTGGTTGTGTGTGTGTGTGTAGTTGCGGTGTGTAAAGTGTGTGACGTGTGACGTGCGTACGTGTCGTGTGACGTGTGTACGTGTGTACGTGTGTACGTGTGACGTGTCGGTGTGTGTACGTGTAGTGATGTCTGTGTAGTGTGTTGTGTGTGTCGTGTGTACTGTACGCGTGTCGTGTGTACGGTGTACTGTGTACGTGTGTCGTGTGTACGTGTGTGTACGTGTGTACGTGTGTACGTGTGTACGTGTGTACGTGTGTACGTGTGTACGTGTAAGTGTACGTGCTGTGACGTGTACGTGTGTACGTGTATGTACGTGTACGTGTCGTGTGACGTGTGTACGTGTACGTGTGTACGTGTGTACGTGTTACGTGTGTACGTGTGGTGTACGTGTGTACGGTGTTGTACGTGTGTGTACGTGTGTCGTGTACGTGTGTACGTGTGTGTGACGTGTGTACGTGTGTACGTGTGTACGTGTGTACGTGTGTACGTGTACGTGTACGTGTGTACGTGTGCGTGTCGTACGTGTACGTGTGTACGTGTGTACGTGTGTACGTGTGTACGTGTGTACGTGTGTACGTGTGTTACGTGTGTTACGTGTGTGTACGTGTGTACGTGTGTGTACTGTGTGTCGGTGTGCGTGTGCGTTGTACGTGTGTGTGACGTGTGTACTGTGTGTACGTGTACGTGTGTACGTGTGTACGTGTCGTGTACGTGTGTACGTGTGTACGTGTGTACGTGCGTGTGTACGTGTACGTGTGTACGTGTGTGACGTGTGTGTACGTGTGTACGTGTGTACGTGTGTGTACGTGTGTACGTGTGTACGTGTGTACGTGTTGTGTACGTGTGTGTACGTGTGTACGTGTGTACGTGTGTACGTGTGTGTACGTGTACGTGTACGTTTGTGTTACGTGCATGTGAGTGTGTGTGGTGTGTTGTCGTGTGTACGTGCGTGTGTGTGTGATGCGTGTGTGTGTGTTACGTGTGTACGTGTGTGACGTGTGTACGTGTGTACGTGTGTACGTGTGTCGTGTGTACGTGTGCGGCTGTGTGTACGTAGTGTACGTGTGTGTACGTGTGTACGTGTGTACGTGTGTACGTTGTACGTGTGTACGTGTACGTACTGTGTGTACGTGTACGTGTACGTGTACGTGTGTACTGTTGTGTACGTGTGTACGTGTGTACGTGTGTACGTGTGTACGTGTGTACGTGTGTACGTGTGTACGTGTGTACGTGTGTACGTGCGTTGTACGTTCTGTACGTTACGTGTGTACGTGGTGTGTAGTGTGTACGTGTACGTGTGTACGTGTGTACGTGCGTGTACGTGTGTACGGTATGTGTGTGTGTGTTGTCTGTGTGTCGTGTGTGTGTGTGTACGTGTGTGTGCGTGTGTCGTGGCGTGTGCGTGCGTGTGCGTGTGCGTGTGCGTGTACGTGTGCGTGTCGTGTACGTGACGTGTAGCGTGTGTGCGTTGTGTGTGTACGTGTGTTGTTGTGTGTGTGTACGTGTGTGACGTGTGTACGTGTGTACGGTGTGTACGTGTGTACGTGTGTACGTGTGTACGTGTGTACGTGTGTGTACGTGTGTACGTGTGTACGTGTGTACGTGTGTGTACGTGTGTACGTGTGTACGTGTCGTGTGTACGTGTGTGTAGTACGTGTGTACGTGTGTACGTGTGTACGTGTGTACGTGTGTACGTGTGTGTAGTCTGTACGTGTGTACGTGTGTCTGTACGTGTGCGTGTGTACGTGTGTACGTGTGACGTGTACGTGTGTACGTGTGTACGTGTTTACGTTTGATAAAGTTCACCGAGATCAGCCATGCTGAGTGTGTATGTGTGTGTGTGTGTGTACGTGCGTGTGTGTCGGTATGTCTGTGTGTGTGTTTTTCTGTGTGCTGTGTGTGCGTGTGGCGTGCGTGTGCGTGTGCGTGTGCGTGTGCGTGTCGTGTGTACGTGTGTACGTGTGCGTGCGTGTGGTACGTGATGTCATCGTGTAGTGTGTGTGTGTGTGTACGTGTGTACGTGTGTACGTGTGTACGTGTACGTGTGTACGTGTGTACGTTGTACGTGTGTACGTGTGTACGTGTGTGTGTTCGTGTGTACGTGTGACGTGTACGTGTGTACGGTGTAGGTGTACGTGTGTACGTGTGTAGTGTACGTGTGTACGTGTACGTGTGTACGTGTGCAAGTGTGTACGTGTGTACGTGTGTACGTGTACTAGTGTGTACGTTTGTACGTGTGTGTGTACGTGTGTACGTGTGTACGTGTGTACGTGTGTACGTGTGTACGTGTGTACGTGTGTACGTGTTTACGTTTGATAAAGTTCACCGAGATCAGCATGCTGAGTGTGTGTGTGTGTGTGTGTACGTGCGTGTGTGCGGGTATGTCTGTGTGTGTTTTTTGTGCGTGTGCTGTGCGTGGTGGCGTGTGCGTGCGTGTGCGTGTGCGTGTGCGTGTGGTGTGTGCGTGCGTGTGCGCGTGTAGTGTGCATGTATGTGTGTGTGTGTGTGTGTGTAGTGCGTGTAGTGTCGTACGTGTACGTGTGTACGTGTGTACGTGTGTACGTGTGTACGTGTGTACGTGTACGTGTACGTGTGACGTGTGTACGGTGTGTACGTTGTACGTGTACGTGTGTACGTGTGTCGTGTGACGTGTGTACGGTGTACTGTGTACGTGTGTACGTGTGTACGTGTGCGTGTCGTGTGTCGTGTGTACGTGTGTACGTTGTACGTGTAGTTGTACGTCGGTGTGTGTGTGTGTGTGTGTCGTGTGTCGTGTGTTGCGTGTGTACGTGTTTACGTTTGTAAGTTACCGGTACCTGTGGTGGTGTTGTGTGTGTGTGTGTGTACGTGTGTGTGTCGGGTTGTCTGTGTGTGTGTTTTCTGTGTGTGCGTGTGTGCTGTCGTGTGCGTGCGTGTGCGTGTCGTGTGCGTGTGCGTGTGCGTGTCGTGTACGTGTGCGTGTCGTGTCGTGGCGTGGTACGTGTGTCGTGTGAGTGTGTGTGTGTGTGTGTGTGTGTTGTGGGTGTATGTGTAGTGTGACGTGTGTACGTGTACGTGGTACGTGTGTGTGTGTACGTGTGTACGTGTGTACGTGGTCGTGTGACGTGTGACGTGTGTCGTGTGTACGTGTGTACGTGTGTACGTGTGTACGTGTGTAGTGTGTAGTGTGTCGTGTGTGTGTGTACGTGTGCGTGTGTCGTGGTCGTGTGTACGTGTCGTGTGTGTGACGTGTGCGTGGTACGTTGTACGTGTGTACGTGTGTACGTGTGTGGTACGTGTACGTGTGTACGTGTGTACGTGTACGTGTGTACGTGTACGTTTGTAAAGTTACCAGTGCCTGTGGTTGTGTGTGTGTGTGTTTTTCTGTGTGTCGTGTGTGTCGTGTCTGTGTGTGTGTATGGCGTGTATGTGTCGTGTGTACGTGTGTCGTGTGTACGTGTGTACGTGTGTACGTGTACGTGTGTACGTGTGTACGTGTGTACGTGTGTACGTGTGTGCGTGTGACGTGTGTCGTGTGTCGTGTGTCGTGTGTACGGTGTACGTGTGTACGTGTGTACGTGTACGTGTGTCGTGTGCGTGTACGTGTGTCGTGTGTACGTGTGTCGTGTGTCGTGTGTCGTGTGTAGTGTGTGTGTGGTGTGTACGTGTACGTGTGTACGTGTGTACGTGTGTACGTGTGTACGTCTGTACGTGTGTACGTGTGTAAGTCTGTACGTGTGTACGTGTGTACGTGTGTACGTGTGTACGTGTGTACGTGTGTACGTGTGTACGTGTTTACGTTTGATAAAGTTCACCGAGATCAGCCATGCTGAGTGTGTGTTGTGTGTGTGTGTACGTGCGTGTGTGTCGGGTATGTCTGTGTGTGTTTTTTGTGTGTGCGTGTGTGTGCGTGTGCGTTTGCGTGCGCGTGTGCGTGTGCGTGTGCGTGTGCGTGTACGTGTGCGTGTGCGTGTGCGTGCGCGTGTGGGTATGCGAGTGAATGTGCATGTGCATGTGTGTGTGTGTGTGTATGTATGCGCGTGTGTATGTGTGTACGTGTGTACGTGTGTACGTGTGTACGTGTGTACGTGTGTACGTGTGTACGTGTGTACGTGTGTACGTGTGCGTGTGTACGTGTGTACGTGTGTACGTGTGTACGTGTGTACGTGTGTACGTGTGTACGTGTGTACGTGTGTACGTGTGTACGTGTGTACGTGTGTACGTGTGTACGTGTGTACGTGTGTACGTGTACGTGTGTACGTGTTTACGTGTGTACGTGTGTACGTGTGTACGTGTGTACGTGTGTACGTGTGTACGTGTACGTGTGTACGTGTGTACGTGTGTACGTCTGTACGTGTGTACGTGTGTAAGTCTGTACGTGTGTACGTGTGTACGTGTGTACGTGTGTACGTGTGTACGTGTGTACGTGTGTACGTGTGTACGTGTGTACGTGTTTACGTTTGATAAAGTTCACCGAGATCAGCCATGCTGAGTGTGTGTATGTGTGTGTGTGTGTACGTGCGTGTGTGTCGGGTATGTCTGTGTGTTTTTCTGTGTGTGCGTGTGTGTGCGTGTGCGTGCGCGTGTGCGTGTGCGTGTGCGTGTACGTGTGCGTGTGCGCGCGTGTGGGTATGCGAGTGAATGTGCATGTGCATGTGTAGTGTGTGTGTGTGTGTGTGTGTGTATGTATGCGCGTGTGTATGTGTGTACGTGTGTACGTGTGTACGTGTGTACGTGTGTACGTGTACGTGTGTACGTGTGTACGTGTGTACGTGTGTACGTGTGTACGTGTGTACGTGTGTACGTGTGTACGTGTGTACGTGTGTACGTGTGTACGTGTGTACGTGTGTACGTGTGTACGTGTGTACGTGTGTACGTGTGTACGTGTGTACGTGTGTACGTCTGTACGTGTGTACGTGTGTACGTGTGTACGTGTTTACGTTTGATAAAGTTCACCAAGATCAGCCATGGTGGTATGTCTGTGTGTGTGTTTTTTTTCTGTGTGTGCGTGTGTGTGCGTGTGCGTGTGCGTATGCCTGTGCGTATGCGTGTGCGTGTGGGTGTGCGAGTGAATGTGCATGTGCGTGTGTAGTGTGTGTGTGTGTATGCGCGTGTGTACGTGTGTACGTGTGTACGTATGTACGTATGTACGTGTGTACGTGTGTACGTGTGTACGTGTGTACATGTGTACGTGTGTACGTGTGTTGTGTGTTGTGTTGTGTGTTGTGTGTTGTGTTGTGTGTTGTGTGTTGTGTGCTGTGTGTTGCGTGTTGCGTGTTGCGTGTTGCGTGTTGCGTGTTACGTGTTGCGTGTGCGTGTTGCGTGTTGCGTGTTGTTGTATGTTGTGTCGTGCGTCGTGCGTCGTGCGTCATGCGTCGTGCGTCGTGCGTCGTGCGTCGTGCGTTGTGTGTCGTGTGATGTGTGTCGTGTGTCGTGCGTCGTGCGTCGTGCGACGTGCGTCGTGCGTTGCGCGTTGCGGGTTGCGCGTTGCGCGTTCGTATGTTGCGTGTGTAGCGTGTGTGTTGCGTGTGTCATGTGTGTTATGTGTGTATGTGTGTGTGTGTGTGTGTGTGTGTGTGTGTGTGTGTGTGTGTGTGTGTGTTTATGTTTTAGCGTGTGCGTGTTCGTGTGCGCGTGCGTGTGCGTGTGCTTGTGCATGTGCATGTGCATCTGGGTGTGCATCCGCGTATGCGTGTGCGTTTGTTTGCGTGTGAGTGTGTAGTTGTGTGGATGTATGTTAGTATCCACCATAACTCCAAAACCATAATACATGCATACTTGAAATATTATATTTAAGCTTTATTTCATTTCTGCTGGAACTGAATTGACATATCGATTAATTGTGTCATATACAATTTTTTGAGATTAGGCGTTATTTGGCGAGAAAAAATTCTTAAGGTGGAATTAAAGTAATTTTGCAAAGTTGTTCAATATCTAAGTAGGTAACGATTAATTTGAAAAGAAAATGTGAAGTTATATTTTTTAAAGGTAATTTCACATAACTTTTCTGTGTAAGTATTTTAATACGAAGCCAAAATGTATTAAAAATTAATGATATAAGATTGAATTCTTTATAAATGGTATTTAAAATACCAGGTACTTCAAAGTAAAATTCAAAATATAACTTTAATTAATGAAAAACATCTAAAACTCTGTAGAACCAAAATCACAAATTTTTAATAACAAACAAAAGATGTGCGCGCACAATCGACAGATGTGTAACTTTAGAGGCAATGTTGCGAGCTTAAGGGTTGGAAACGGAACATTCATAGACTTTATGGCATCTAAAACGCCAAAATTAGACAGATCAATAATGAAGCTTGATTTTATTAAAACTTTTTTGTTTTCGTCTGGAGCAGGTTGAACTTACAATATTACACAAGATTATACGCTTTCATTAATTTTTACATGAAAACTTTTCAAATCAAAGATTTCAATAACGAAAATAATCCCCATTTGGTTCTATCAATTCCACATATCCTTTTAAGACCACTACAATTAAGTACATTATAAATTTCGGTAGTGACAGGAAGCGCCATTTGATCAACTTTGTGTTTGGAATACAGTGTAGAGAATAAGTTTTAAGTAAATATTTCGTTTTAATTTATGCGAATATTTTCTAAGTTTGTGTAAAGTTAACTTCACTAAAATTGGTGCTAGAACAATTCGTATACCAAGGCAATAAAGAAGTACTACTTATTCTAAAACACACAACATTGAGTTAGTTTTGACTCCTGTTATTGTCTTGTACCTTCGTTACACACGGATCCATTTTTAGAATAGTTGCTTATTTGGTATAATTATTTAATGTACTCAATGCGAGCAAAATTTGCCTAGAGTTACCGCTCTCTTGAGAGGACAAGACGAATTGAAGAAAATAGGTCAGAATTACAGCAGAACCTTCGCAGGAACTGCTGTCTCAATAAACACAAAATCAAAAATTGAAAGTAGGATTGGTTTGCAAGGTACATCGAAAAGTTGTATCGTTCTGCCTATACACAACTTATTTAAGTTAATAATCAATCTCAATCAAATGCTACGTATATTAAAAAATTACAAGTATAAAAACAAAACAATTTATAGTTTAAGAAATAACAAGTATACAAGTGAAAACCAAGCAACAACTCACATTCATTTCTCATATTCCTAATTTAATCGGTATTAATATTCGTTTACGTTTTCAGGAACCAACTCTTGCAGCGGGAACGTTTCAAACCACCTACACATATTTAAACACCATTTTGGATGGCGAGCAGCCAATTGTAGTAACATCAAAGCATACTGTAACAAATACAGTTACAGCACCTGACGATTATCTATCGCTTTTAAAATCACCAAATCAAGCCTCTGCTGTGAGAGACACAAATACCTACTACAGCACAGCGTACCTTCAAAAAACACTTTACGAAGGTGATCGTTCACAAGTAACACGCACTAATGAAGTTATAACACAAGTTGTAATAACAGAATCAGTTCCTCCAAGAGACACTGCTATTATGACTTCTTATATTGCTGTTGATTTTGAACCAAACTCCTTTAGTAAATTCATAACCACAGATGTCGTTAAAACATACTACGTTACGTATACTTACTACAATTCCTTAATAGAAAATGGTGAGCCCACTGTTAAAATGAATGTTTCTACCTCAACAGATGTTGTGACTGAAAAAATCTTTTTACAACCAAAACGTACCAATGCGGTACATGATGCCGTATACAGCACCAAAGAAAAGAAAAAAAATAAAGTTGATTTACAAATTTTTGCAACAAAAACCTATGTAACAACCTATACATCTTTCACAACGTTACTTCAAGTAGATCAACACAAGCTAACCTCGACCATTATAAGCTCGCAAACAAGAAAAATTGAAAATGTTGTAACCGAGACAATTCATCCTAGCATGTTTGATTCATTATACATAAGCTCGTTAAGAAATGCTATTAAGAAAGGTTCCGAAACAGTTGTGAAAAACGCTACGTTGCTTAACGGAGACCGACTCCATATAACAGCGGTTAACAAAAAGAAAATAAACCCGACTAGAGTTTTACCAATTGAAAAAACTAAAATGGTTACAACACCAATATTTACACCAACCATTGAATCATCAAACCCCAATGTTATAACCGGCTCCACCATAATATTTTTTGATGATGATCCTCTAATTGACGCAACCCCCGCTTTATCAACTGCAAAAGTAAGTAAAACAGCTGGTAAAAATAAAATAGGGTCGTTACTGAGCACTGAAATTGTTAAAAAAGTTCCGAAACCAACAAAACGCCATGCTTCATCTGCTTCGTCAACATCAACTCTTCGAGCAACAACACCAAAATCTAAAACTGTTATAACACGACCTCTTAAAAAGAAAGCAAATCCCGGCGTTTCTAAACCAACAGATGTGCCTGACTTATTAGGTTTGGGTTCGATTAACACATTTCAAGTGTTAAAGCCTGTTATCAATGCAATGGCCGGGTTAATAAAAACAAATATTAAAAACACGAACCGAAATGATACTTCTACCACAACATCTTTCGCTTCAACGGATGCACAAAATCGTTCGCCAATTTACATACCAATTGGGGACCAAATTGATGACTTTGAAATTTCGGAAAGTCAAAATTTTGCGACCATTCATATTAATGAATGGGAAACAAACAAAACACCTCAAGAAATCCCGTTGGTTAATGGAGGAATTCCGATATCACCTGGTCAAGTAATAACGGCAAACTCAGATGTTATTGTGGGAAGACCAGGCCGAATTGGTCCAAGAATTCCCAGTATACCACTAAACGAACATCATCACGGAGAAATTATGCGTCCTCCACCTATTTGGCAGCAATCAAACGATATACATAAAGAAGAATATATACTTCCTACGCCCCAACCCAAAGTTCCTTTAAGACCTTACAATTTTATTAGAGGGGAAAAACATACAATTTACGACCAAAAACCTCATCACGTTCCTCAAAGTGCGCCTACAAGACAAGGAACACACATTCAATTCGACGCACCAATTTTAGCAAAACCTGTGCAAGAGTTTAAAATAGAAGCTTCAATACCATTTTTGTTGCCGGAAGTAATCGAAAGATCTACAGGTCAACCTCTTTTAGTAAATTTGCAGCCTTCACAAGTCGCTTTCTTAAATATACCTCACAATCGAACTACCGCTCTTTTATATGGGGGATCTGTTGAACCACACAGAAACGGGCAGTACTTTGATGATCCAGCACCACACCCGGTTCCAGAATTTTCAATACTAAAACAGGTAGCCACACAAAGAGTGCCCACCCTTGAAGTTTCAAATCAAAAGCAAGTTGGTGGGTTTATAAAAGTAGCAACAAATACAATTAACCACAATCCAGATAATTTTCAAATTGGTGATTTAATACATATACATCCATCTAAACCAATTACATCAGCGTTCAACTCAGACGTACCTCCAATATCGTTTGAGATGATTGATAATGGTGGCGATTTTAACGCCCACATTGTAAACCATGATCATATAATGTTACAACCACCACTACCTGCTTACTCAATTAATTCAGAAAATTATCCGCCTGCAAAAAATATAATTTTAGCAATTCACCCAGCTTCAAATTTTAATCATCATAGTTTAACAAATCCACAATTAGACATGTACAACGCATCTCACATCAACAATTTAATTCGCCCTGATAAAAAGGAAGACGGTACATCCACTTATGTAAAAAAATATCCTGTAGAAGTACATCAGAACGTGTACATACCCCCAGCACAATCAGCTACCAATCAAATACTAAATATTGCACCAGTTACAACAAACAATCAAGTTTTACACCAAAACAGTGAATATACTAACATCGTTCCAGTTGTAAATGGATTAAAGGAGTATTTAACGCCACCAAAACCACCGACTAAATTTCACTACCCACCTGCTGCTATAAAACCCCGGCCGCCATTTTATAGACAGCAAATACCATTAAATATTCGGTATAATGAACTTAAGGTTGCATCAGCAAATGCTGTCGCTTCTATAGGGGATGATTTGGAAGATAACGATTACCATAAAGAAGACGACTTGGCAAATGAAGATGGAGAAGTAATTCAAGAGTCAATTTCACGTCCTTTAAGACCTGGTCAACTTCCTCAAGAGGTTTTGGAAAAATTTTATAAAAACATGTCTCTTCCAACTTCGCACAATGTCAATTTCGGTATTAAAGTAGCTGGACACGATCATGATACACTCCAACATATACCAATTATACAAATACCAAGACCTTTTATCCACCATCCTCAAGGAAATCATCAATTATTTGTACGTCCCGAAAATCAATTGACAAATCAAGTAGATACGATAGACTCTGATACTAAAGATGTCGTTAAATACATTAAAGCAGAAGTGACCTCAAAGCCTACTACAAAGAAATTTTACTCTACTACTTTAAGGAATGAAATAAAAAAATCGAATAATAAAAGTATGTATGTGACGTCAATGCCAATAAATCCCCAGCTAAGTACTCATAAATACAAACATAACGTTAATTCACAAACTGAAAAATCGTTTAATGTAACACTCCGAAAAAATGTAACAAATGTTACAAAATTGAATTATAATAACACCACTGCACAAATAATTGCAAACAATTATGCGTCTGAAATGGAAATAATGAAACCACCACCACCACCTAAGCCGCATCAAATTATACATCCACCTAAAATTGAATTTAGTCCGCCAGTTAATGAGGTGCACAAAGAAATTAAACCGATTTCTGATAAGAAGGGACCATCGAGTCTTCCACCACCACCGAAAACAATGGAAAATGAGGTTGTGGGTTTGCTTCCACCTCCGCTAAAGTATCCTACTACAACGCACCGAATTATTGAGTATAAACATAACATTACAACTTATAGACCAATTGAAATCCAACCTCCACGCCCTATTCACCCCTATACTTTTGAAGTACCTGCCACCACGTTATTCACAACAAAAAAAACCACTGTATTTACAAGAAAACCACCCGTTACACCTATAATCAGATCTTCACATAAAACAGCAACAACTCAGTCTTTAACAACACCTTTCAGTAGCAATACAACAACCTCGACAAAGTTCGAACAAACTCCTGCCAGCGTTAACAATATCAAGACAAATACAGAAAGAGAAAGTGTTGCCAAAATTTCTAAGCCAACCTTGAGGCCTAAAATAGAAGCACCAGGCGTTACTAGTAAAAATACTCAAAACATAATTAAGAACGTAATTTTTACTACATCGCCTTACCAAATCCCAATAGCAACAGAAGTGAAGACAAGAAACTCTCCACATACCCATTTTACCACAACACCCCCATTACCCACAAAACCGTCATCAACAGCACCAATTGTGGTTAGCAAAATAATACCAACTAAGTATGTAACTTACACAAAAACAACAACAGTAACGATCACAAAAACGACAGTAACAAACACTCTTGGAGGGCCTCCATCAACAATGACTCTTTTGGTTACAACCACAGAAAAATTTACAAAAATTGATACTGTAACCGAATTTCATACCTTTGTTCAACCAACTAATATAATAGAAACGGTTACCACAACTATTAACCAAGCTTCCATCTTACATAATCCCGTTAGTTCATTTCCAACAATTGAGCCAACGCCCACACTTGAATATGGTACATCTTCAATACCGGTAATAACAGAAGACGATCTTGATGAGTTTATTATTCACGATACAGATCCACCACCAACAAAATCGAACGCAACCATTCATATTCCAAACGATAACGATTCGATTCTTGTGGTGATAACCGATAAAAAGAACAGTAAAGTTGTAACTGTTCCCGAATCAGAAACAGAGATAAGAGATGAAGTTCCTGATAACGAAGTTAATCAAATTCTCTTAGGTGGCATTCTTATCGACTCTCCTCCTAGTCTAGATACTGGAGATTATGGAAATCCAGATAAATGTCATCCTGAATGTAAACCTAATAAAAATGAATTGTGTCAAAAATTGAATGGTCTCATGAGATGTGTCTGCCGACCTGGATTTGCACGAATGTTTTTAGATCACCCATGCAAGCGTAAAATATCTACCACTTTTAATAATCACGTACTTAATTTATATTTATTTTAGCCACCTACACGTACGTTGTCAAATTAGTTTTAGAGCGAAATGGAAAGCAAAAGTTACGGTTTAACTCATCTCTTTCGGATAAAAACTCTACAGAATTTGATCGATTAGCTAGGCACGCATATGAAGCTTTAGATCGTATGGTGATGCAATCTGATCTTAGAGATGTTTATCATGGAGTGCAGGTTCATAATTTTGAGCCTTTCATTGCAGATGAGGGATTATTCAATCAATTCTATCTACAGGTAAGCTGTGTGAAACTGGTTGAAAGAAAAACTAACAAAAATTGTTTAAGTTATCCGATAATATAGAACAACGAAATTTGGAAGACATTATTAAAAAGCATATTAACAGCAATAACTACAGTTTAGGAGGAACGGATTTATACGCCTCTAATAACTATTTAGAAAATTTAGTTGTGGATGATTTTGACGAATGTCAACATTCGAAATATCACGATTGCTCTGATCACGCACATTGTTTTAACATGCCTGGTACCTACACTTGTAGTTGCAAGGAAGGTTTTTCAGATCTTTCGGAAAATCCCATATACCCCGGACGTATATGCTCGGCTGAGTTAATTGGATGTGAAAAGTGTCATTACCATGGCACCTGCTATATGAGAGGAGATGAGCAAGTTCTTTGCGAATGCTTCCATTGGTACACTGGTGAATTCTGTCATATTAACTTGAAAGGTAAGTGTAATCAAAACCAGAATTAAAATATTTTATAATTGAGCTTTGCAGTTCTCTTAATAGCGCTGGGAACACTTGGTGCCCTTTTAATCATTCTTCTATTCGTATGTATCATTCTAACATGCTGTCGCAAAAAAACCCACCGTCCCAATCACATTGGTAATATGAACTTCATGCCTCAACGTCTAGCAATTCCCGTTGCAAGGCGGGGAACAATAGACCGAAGATTAATGATTCAGGATAATAGCTCTGAAGGAAGCCAATCTGATACGAACACTGTGCCTGTCATTGAAAAGGTACGATTAAAGCAAGTTATCTATTCAATATCAACATTACACTATTGTAGAAACAAAAGCGCCAATACAAAACAGCATTAAAGAAATCAACTGCAATTACCGTAACACTTGGGGACCAAAAGGATCGGTCCTTTCCAGTTGTGATACCTAGAGCTAAGTATCATCCAGCTTCTCCTGCCTGTATTAGTATGGCTCCAGTTGAGAAAAGAAAATCTTCTGCTGCCAGTAGCAATGAAACTAAACTTCTAAGCTACTTAGATGTTGGTCCCAACCCTAACAAAGTAATGTTGTTTGTATTAGCGTATTGTCTTTACATGTTTAAAATTTTAGATTAATTCAAAACGAAGGCACAGCAAAAGTGATTCTTACTTAGAGAGTGGGAAAATAGCTGGAGGTAAAGTCATTCTTAATGCAAGAATTATACTATTATTTATATTTCTTTTCTATAGGAGCTTTAGTGTCAGCTGGATTCGAAGTATCAGCAACAGTAGGATGTGGTACTTTAGGTACCATTGCGACGACATGCGGTACTGAAGCAGATCGAAGTGAAAATGCCACTCTAATTCAGAAAATTAGCGCTGATTTATTATCAAGCATTGGAACCCAATCACAATTTACAACATTTAGAAAATCATTATTGTAAGTAACTACTTTCATTACTCTATTAAAAACCTAAAATGCAAATTTCAGAGACGATAATGAAGATCCTCTAGCAAACTGGCTAGATCTCGCACCAAAAGCAACAACGTAAGTATTCATCTAAAAAAATTGTAAAATACAATTTCTATTTTTAAACAGCACTGTATCAGAATCGCGTTCTTACGATGAAACGACCATACAAGTGCCGACTAAATCGTATCGCGCTGGATATGATTCAAAACCATCATCGCAACTACCAAACGATGTAAAAATGATATAATATATTAAGACTTTGTAAATACTAAATTTTTGTTGCAGGAAGCAAATACAATGGCTGAACGTGATGTAGGGTCAACTTTTTTATTACCTCACACTCATTTATACAAACGGGATCGGGTATGTATAAAATAATTGAAAGATTACGTTTAAATTCACGTCATCGACAGAATTAATTGCCATATGCCAATATAAAAATAGGATTACTACAAAATCCGCCAACGTTTTATTTACTTCTTCACCATTGTTTTACTTTCGTAATTAGTCATGTTGCTATTTTAACGACAAATTTTGATTCAAAAAGAGATTGACATAATTTAAAACGTTGGAACTAGTCATTGGAAGACATTATCCACTAATGATCTTTTTTTTTGCAATCTGGTAGACCATGAAATTATCCTATTGGGTTGACACTTAAACTAGAGATAACGGTTTAATAATGTTTCAATAGTTCAGTCAGGAGACGTCAGCTGGTTACGACAATGTTGTTTGGTCTTACGCCAATCATTCTGTATAGTAGGTAACTAACTACAATGCAACATCTGGCAACAATTATGTTTCTAACAGAAATCAACCAAATATCTAAAGTAACACAATTTTCTTGTTTTGAGCATTAGTTTAGTCAGTAATTGTTCAGTATAATTTATAATTTACTAGCATCAGATATATGAATCTCATGTTTAAGAAATTTTGTTAAAACATCATTTCCTGCGATAAAATTAAACGAATTTCAGTAGTGAAGCATTTTTTTTATTTTATTCAGTACAATATATTCAAATTATGCTTGCTCTCTCTCTCTCTCTCTCTTATATATATATATATATATATATATATATATATATATATATATATATATATACATGCAGCAAAATCTATTGAATCTATTGGTCTACCCAATCCATTTATTAGAAAAACGGCGATTCAAAATATCTTGCACTTGTAATGTAGCGTGTGCAGGCGCTCCATCATGTTGAAAAAACATTGTTTCACGTTGTTGTAAAGCTGGCAAAGTGTTCTCCAGAAAATTACTGTAATTTTCACCATTCAGTGTTCTTGGACCGATGATTCGTTTTCTCAACATACTTATCCAAACATTTACAGACCAGCGCCTTTGCTGATTTCGCCGACGGACAACATGCTCATAGTGCCAATAATGAAGGTTATGAGAATTTAAAATTCCTTCTTGGTTGAAATGAACTTCATCGGTAAATGAAACATTATGGAAAAAGTCGGAATTGCTTGGAATTTCGTGTAAAGTCCATGTACAAAAAATTACTCTAAATAGGGTATCCCCTGGATGTAACATTTGAATAGGCTGTAGATGGTATCGATACAAGTTATATCTCCGAAGACATCTATGAACAGAGGATTGGGTGTGGCGTCTATTTCTTGACAACCAACGTGCACTGGTAGTAGGATTATTCTCAATATCCTGCAATAACTGTTCCTCCTGTTGCCATGTAAGTTTTCTAGGTCGGCCGGCATGCAAAGAACGTTTTGGAACGATACATCCTGTCTCCACAACACTGTTTCTACATTTTGGATTGTTTTGTGATCTGGATGACGTCGGTTCGAAATTCTTCTCTGTACAAACGCTCGGCAGCACGGGCTTTATCATTGCAAACGCCTAAAGCTTTTGTCATATCGACGTGTTCTCGGTTAGTATTCTCTGGCGTCTTGAATTTAAAAATACTTTTGAAGCTTCCATTACTCACTAAATGGTCAAATAAACAGAAAAACGTCAAAGTCAAGTAAATTCATGGCAACTACATTTTTGTCTGGCACCAAATTACTCACACACAAGCTATTTAAATAAAAAGAAAATGATAAGTTTTTGAGCGTTTATTACGGAAATAGTGAAATTATGACGGTTCCTCGTTTTCAATATTTCAATATTTTCACAAGTTCTTTAAATAAAAAGAAAATGATAAGATTTTGAGCTACTTTTTAATTTGAATTTATAGAAATTAATAAATGTTAATTATTCATTCCAATTTTACGCGAAAATGGCTTCGCTTCGGATTTCAATATTCTTCATTTGTGTCTTATTTTTAATTGTAGAACACATATCCGAGAGCTGAGGAGTGATTATTGACTCACCTAAATATATATATATATATATATATATATATATATATATATATATATATATATATATAAATAATGTATTAATGTATGATTGACAAATTAATTACTTTTGTGCCGTAATATTAATTTAGCCATTATGCCGCGTTTTACTAATGCAGAGTATTCTGATATGGTTTTTTTATGGTTTTTGCAATGGAAGTGGGCGTGCTGCAGCTGCGGAGTACTACAGGCATTACCCAGATCGCATTGTTTCTCACCATACAACATTTTCAAACGTTTTTCGCTGTCGAGACAGGATCTTTCCCAAATCGTTGTGTACAAAAGATGGATTTCGAAACGAAGTCCTTCTACCAGTATTCGTATAATATCTCATCAACGGAATTCTTCAAACCAACCTATGGAAATTCTGTCTAATGGCATTTCCTATCGTTTACAAAAAGTCCTAAGATTTAGAAAATCGAGTACGGTATTGCCAGTGGTTACAAAATAATATGGAAGTTATTCCACACATACTTTTTAAAGTTGAGGCCCAATTTACAAGGAATGGTATTAACACACGTAATTCTCACATCTGGGCGGATAAAACCACACGAAACAATCGTGGTTAATACCAACATCGTTTTTCCGTCAACGTGTCGTGCGGCCTGTTAAATAATCATCTTATGGGGCCTCATTCTATTGAAGAACGGCTTAATACAGAAACATGCCTTCACTTTTTGGAAGAATAACTGCCGGATTACATGGAAGATATGGTGGGTGGGTGGGTGGGTGGTGGTGGTGGGTGGGTGGGTGGGTGGGTGGGTGCGTGCGTGCGTGCGTGCGTGCGTGCGTGTGCGTGCGTGCGTGCGTGCGTGCGTGCGTGCGTGCGTGCGTGCGTGCGTGCGTGCGTGCGTGCGTGCGTGTGTGTTATGTTTGATATTTCCACGAGTATTGTGTATATTTTCAATTCCACTTTGGCCGGTTTGTTGTCCTCGTGTATCGCTGTGGCTTTGATAAGAAACTGTATTTTTTTGGCGATGTTTCGGCAAAGTCATATTTGAACCTCAGGTCGCTCATAGTTATGTTCTGTTCCTCGTTACTCGAATTGAACTAAATATACTTATATGCTTATATACTCCTTTGAGGTTCTTGTCAGAGCCTCAACGATACACGAAGATATCAACCCGGAAAAAATGGAATTGGAAATATACACGCGTTTTGTAACTGTTGTTTCCTATTAGTGGAGTTGATCGGCCTATTTCCACAGTTTTTGCTTTTTGAGCGCGACGTTTCGGAAGCGGACTCTGCTTCCGTCATCAGACTTAGTCCTGAGAAGGACTGTTTTCGCACTTGAGTCGAATTCATATGTTATATATAATATTTTTTTCCAAGCACTTGACTACTCTCAGATTCGAACTTGGTACCTTTCACTTACTAGTCTGACACCTTTACCGCTGAGCCACTGAGATCCAATATATATATATATATATATATATATATATATATATATATATATATATATAACCTTTTTCGTGGTTGCGCAGATGTATTGCGCTTAGGCTCTACGCGCATTATTGGAATCCATATGGTTTCATTTCTACGCTAGCTTGGCTTGTTTGAATTTGTGCTAATGGGTTGTATGTGGCTTCTTTGAGTTTCCGACGAGTTGTGTTCTCGTCCTTCGCCACTATCTGTATGTTATCACATTGGATGCGGTGGTCTTCGTTCCATACGATTCTTGATCTATCTGTTTCGTCCATGCGGGCGTTGTTCTTATGTTCCTGCTGTTCTCGGTTTGAATGGTTTACTGCTCTCTCCTATGTATGCTCTGCCGCATTCGCATGGTAGGTTGTATACACAATTCTTGGAATTCTGATCTTCACTGTATGGTTTGGTTTTGGTTAGCATTCCCCTGAGCGTTCTGATCGATTTAAAGGCAGTGTGTATCTTATATTTGTTGCCTATCCTTCGTATTTCGTCTGAGGTACCTTGTATATATGGTATTATCGCTGTATATTTAGGTTCTTCTTTTTCGGTTACCCTTTCCTTGTTTAGGTTAGGTGTTAGATCGGGATAGCCATTTTCTTTTAGTGTTCTAGCGATATTTTCTTTTTCTTTGTTCAGGTCCTCTTGTATTTGCTCTATCGTACAAGCATTTCGCCACGCCTAACTTCACGTTTTTGTGGTGATTGGGGTTGTAGTGTAGGTACCTACTCGTGTGGATAGGTTTCCTGTATACACTTGTCGTGAAAGTGTTGTCATTCCTGTGTACAAGTACATCCACGAATGACAGTTTTTGTTCCGACTCCAATTCTATTTTGAATTTGACGGAGGGTGCGCGGCTATTTAGATGATCTAGGAATTCATATAGCTTATGCTTGCCGTGTTGCCAAACTACGAAAGTATCGTCCACGTATCTAAGCCACATCCTTGGTTTCTCTGTGAATTCGGATATCACTTGGTCTCAAAGTCTTCCATATATATTGCTCACTATGGGGGATAGTGGGGAACCCATCGCCATCCCAAACTCTTGTTAGTAGAATTTGTCTTCTACCTGGAAATATGTAGTTCTAATGCATATTGTCAGAAGTTCCATTATTTTGTTTAACGCGAGTTGCGTCTAACGTTTCGTCCTTTTCCAGCTTGTCCCTTATGATAGTTAGTACCTTATCGGTAGGTACATTTGTGAATAGACTCACAATGTCGAAGCTTACCCGAATTTCTTCGCGGTTTAGTTGGAAGTTTCTGATGGTTTCCACGAAGTGCTGCGTAGTCTAGACCATAGACTCAGTTTTTCCCGATTAGGGTGTGATGATACATAGCAGATAGTGTGCTAATGGGTGACAAGGTGAATTTCTCGAGCTCACAATTGGTCTCAGAGGAATTCCTTGCTTATGGATCATTGGTAGGCCGTACAGATGCGGAGGTTTGCTGTAGTGTGGGGTAAGTCTAGTTCTCTGGTAATCGGAGAACTCCTTATGTTTTTCCAGCGTCAGGTCTTTCGATTGATGGTGTGGGGTCTTTTGGTATTTGTTTGTACTCGCCCCTGTCTAGTAGTTCTTGGATTTTACTGTTGTAAGTGTCCATGTTCATTACCACAGTCGCGTTTCCTTTGTCTGCCGGGAGAATTTTGATCGTTGGGTCATTCTTAAGGGAAATGACCGCTCTTCTTTCTAGGTTAGAGAGGTTAGGTTTAGCTCGCTTAGATGAATCTAGGACTGATCTAACCTTACTTCTGTACTTTTCGGCTTCTTCAGGATCTAATTTCATAGCGGTTTCTTAGACTGCGGTTATTAAATCTACTTTCGGAATATACCTCAGTGTTATCGCATAGTTTAAGCCTTTGTCCAGAACCTGCATTTCGTTTTCGTTCAACTGTCGTTTATAGATGTTTATGGCAGTTTTTTCGATTGATGTTGGTTGGTTCTTTCTTCTCCTTCATTATCTTTTCGAGTTTCCTCTGCTGAATTTCCTTGTGCATTGCCTTGGTCTTCGAATATTTACTTCTGGTAGCCGTATTTATTCTATCAAAGTCTTGTTCATTTACTCGATTTCGAATGGTTTCTCTAATCTCGTTGGATTGGTGTTCGAGCAGGTACTTTCTGAAACGGTCATGTCTGATTCGTTCTTTGACTAACGCTTCACTAGCTATTTTTGCGATTAGTGATATTTTCCGGCTGTGTATCGGAGTTTTCATGTTGAGTCCAGTGGGTATTACGTTATCACGGGCTTTGCAGAGGAAGGTTAGGTGGTTCTCCTCTTCACTCGTGGAAATATCAAACATAACATAATTAACCTCTACGGGGAGGAAACTCAACAACTTACTGGAATTTATGGAAGATTACGTTCGAAACGGAGCAGACTTCTGTGTAACATTACATTCCTGAGACGATGCAGAAACAACAAAGTTATTCCAAAGTGCATCGGGCTACGTTTTAACGAGCAAAAGGAAGAGTGAATATGGCACTACTAAGAGGAGCCATGCACGATACGAATAGAAATTTTAATAAAATTGACAAACAACTGTTGGAGTTACATCTCAACTTAAGCAACATAATGCATCCAAGTTTATGGATAAGGAACACGTTAGAACAGCTCACAAATTATCACGCTGAAACAGACAGCACCTTAACAACCGAAAAACAGAAACAAAAACATGATAAACTGTGCAAAAAAACAAAAACCAAACGGAAACACTGCGCAGTCATTGAAATACGACAAAATGGTACACACAATTTCTGAAATGGATGTGGATAAAGCAGCGATAAAAGTATTGGCTAAAGGGTTCAATTATGCAACAGCACCACGATGAATCCCTATGGAGGACATTATGTGTAATACTGAATCAGCTACGACTTTTTATGGTTTCTGTACTGTAGATGTTGCAGTTTCGTTCAGATTAAAAACACTGTCGCTCTATCAGAAAAATCTTGATGAGGTTTGCAAACGTTTTCCAGAGTGCAAGAAAACAAATCAACATTTGTTGAAGCATGTAGCTCTTGACAAACTGCACATTCCTAGAAAACGAATGCTTACATTGGGATGTCGCTTCATAAATTTGAAATCAATCGATCCCAGCCAATTGATTCTTTTCCCAACTTTTAGCGCATGGTATTTGATTAAATTTTACCATTTGATATGCTAAACGTCTACAGTCTACATTTTCCTGATCAATTGTGAAAATTTTTCTACTGTCATATTGAGGCTGCGTTCTAACATTTTTCTTCTCACCAGCAATTTTTCTTTGTTACATAACAGCTTAAATCTTACTCAACTAAAGCAACACGCATTGAATTTTAAGAAAAACGGTTCCATCTCTGCTTTTCTGATTCGATTTCGAACCATAATAAAACCTGCAAAAATAAGAAGAAATATAAACTTTTCTTCCAACATATCAAATTCATTAACTAGATATTATACAATAGAAAACCTGCAACTGGGGTACAACGAAACAAAAAAGTGAACATGTGTTTCACTGTGTCCCTTCTTACACTAAATAGTTTACATACTTAACCTATGAATTACAATAATCACATAAAACTTAAACCTACCAGATATCTTTCTTGATGTGCATGCTTATCTACTATATAAAATAACTCCCCTTTAAACAATTCTAGTAATTATGCAGAAATCGATCACTGAAAATGTTACTTTTCGTTTACTCAAACACCAACAAACATACATCTACCAAGCCAGCAATGGGAGCCATTACGATTCACTTATACTCAGAGTTAGTTAATCAAATAGTTCATATTACCGCTACATAGCGCCACTTTCATTTATATTGTTGTTGTAATAGGTACTGTTTCATTGTACCCCATGTTTGATTGAGCTCCCATCTATGCTTACACAATTATTATACATCATGTAGAACTTTCTACAATGTTGCTAGTAGTTCACGTCAGTAACGTGAACTGGAGGCCCACATGCCTTAACTTTAGCTGGTAATGCCTTAATGTGTACAGTATGTTTGGCAATGACGTGAATTTGGACAAATAATTATGACTATATATCTAAATTGTGTATATTTCAGGGTAGTGACGCATCTGGATTTGATTCGCTGTAACACACGTTGTGTTTAATCCATGTGCCTTATATGATGAGTGTGAGTTTGTATGTATGTGTTATAGTAAAGAACTTTATTTATTATTGTTATATACATATAAGTATATAAAAATTATGGCCATATTTCTATTCATGTATATATTTAAATTTTCTATTTGTGTTAATTAGTTTTACCAATTTTGCCTACTGATAATAGAGAATGAACGTTGTAAATATTATATTATAGTCTGACATTACTAACAATTTATTTATAATTGTTATTACCTGGTCTTTATTACTATATCAGTAATAAATAGATGGCAGTGCCAAAATAGTTTGATTTTTTCAATGCAATTAAAATAACTGCATGTAATTTACAATCAAAGTATGACAAATTATTATTAGAGATATTTTGTAGTTTTAAATAATTTATAGATAACATTATCTATTAACTGTACATGATATTTGTACTTATACAAATAAATGATTTAAGAAAAGAAGTTATTAATTATTTTCGAAACTGAATAATTACCACGTATGTAGACTAGCTTTAGCAATTTAAGTAAATTTAAGTAAATAGGTGTCTGCTAAGAATATTAGATAAATAAAGTTGGAGGTTCCTAATAAATATCGAACCATATGCAGATTTTTTTAAATTTATTTCATAACCATAGTTACATGTTCGATTACAAACTGTTTGAAGATTTTACTCAGGAACAAATTAAACTCATAAGCCCGTTCCTTATATCATTTAATACGAGTGGCAACGTGTGTCTTTTAAGTTTTAATCTTGCAGACGCATCCTTTTAACGAAACTAGCCTTATTGTAACGCTTAATGTTCTTTGGCTAACAAAAATTTTTTTGAGATCATATTACTATTTGGTTAAAGAATAAACATAAAGTAGTAATACTGGTCCATTCCCATTTAAATTCCAAAAACGATATTCTTGCGCTGAGCGCCTCATTAAAGCATTAATTAAAGCATAAGACCAACAGTTACACTTGGGAATGCATTTTCAACTTTTACGAGCACCAATAGTTTCATTTCGCAATCAAAATTGTAAGATATTTGCTACTAATATTTTTTATCGTTTAAGGATTTATTAATTCATAAAGGAGCACTTATTTTCCAATAAAAATGCTAATTCGTCAATTTTAGAGAAATACACACACACGATTACTCACAAAGACACGCTAGCATTCACATGCGCACACACATACAGTATGTTGAAAATAGTCCAGGTCGCTTTAAAAACACTCAAAACGTGTAAATCCGTAGAAAAGTTACACGCGACTTTCCACAAACACAATAATGTATTTATGGCGCATAAGTAATAATAAACGTCGTTTAGTAGAAGCGTACACGGGGTACCAAAATGACAAGACGCGCGTTTGACACTATTCTCCTAGGCGCAGGGTATCATGTTACCTTGTTTTTGCCTTTTAAGCTACATTATAGGTTAGATGGTTATGCCGTCGACATTTTTTTCTATATCACAATGTGTGTGGGTGCATGTGTGCGCGAGTGCGTGCGTGTGCGAGTGCAGGAGCGTAAGTGACGAGTGTGGCTGTGTGTGTGTGTGTGTGTGTGTGTGTGTGTGTGTGTGTGTGTGTGCGCGTGCGTGTGCGTATGCGAGCGCGTGTGCATTTGCGTGTGCGTGTGTATGTGTGTGTGTGTGTGAGTGCGCGCGTTTGTGTGTGTATGTGTGTACGTGTCGTGTACGTGTGCGTGTGCGTGTGTGCGCGTGCGTGCGTACGTGCCTGCGTGTGTGCGTGAGCGTGCGTGTACGTGCGTGTGCTTAAACGAGCGCGTGTGCATGTGCGTGTGCGCGTGCGCGTGTGTGTGCGCATGCGTGTGAGTGTGAGTGAGTGTGAATGTGAGTGTGAGTGTATGTGAGTGTGAGTGTGAGTGTGAGTGTGATTGGTGTGAGTGTGATGTGTGAGTGTGAGTGTGAGTGTGAGTGTGAGTGTGATGTGTGATGTGTAGTGAGTGTGAGTGTGTGTGTGTGAGGTGGTGTAAGTGTGAGTGTGAGTGTGGTGAGTATGGTGTGAGTGTGAGTGTGAGTGTGTGTAGTGTGAGTGTGAGTGTGAGTGTGGTGTGAGTGTGAGTGTGGTGGTGTGTGTGTAGTGTGTGTGTGTGTGTGTGTGTGTGTGTGTGTGTGTAGTGTGTGGTTGATGTATGTGAGTGTGTGTGTGTGTGTGTGTTTGTGTTTGTGTGTTGTGTGTGTGCGTATGTGTGTCGTGTAGTGTATATGTAGTGTGTGTGTGTGTGTGTGTGTTGTGTGTGTGTGTGTGTGTTGTGTGGTGTGTCGTGTTGTTGTGTTATGTGTGCGTGTGCGTGTGGTATGATGCTTGTGCATTGTGTATGCGTGTCGCGTTGTATGCATGCGTTGTATGTTGTGTATGTGTGTATGTGTAGTGTATGTGTGTGTGTGTGATGTGTGTATGTATGTGTATGTGTATATATGTGTATGTGTGTATATGTTATATATGTATATATGTGTTATGTATTATGTATATAGTAGTATGTATATATATGTGTATATGTGTATATGTGTATTGTATATGTGTATGTGTATATATGTATGTATGTATATGTGTGTATGTAGTGTATTGTGTGATATGTTGTGTATATGTATATATGTTATGTTAGTATGTGTATATTATGTGTGTATGTGTGTATGTGTATATGTGTATGTATGTATGTGTGTATGTGTGTATGTGTGTATGTGTGTATATATGTGATGTATGTGATGTGTATGTGTATGTGTGTATGTGTATGTGTATGTGTGTATGTGTGTGTTGTATGTGTGTATGTTGTATGTGATGTATGTGTATGTGTGTATAGTGTTTATGTGTGTATGTGGTGTGATGTGTGTGTATGTGTGTATGTGTGTATGTGTGTTGTGTGTATGTGTGTATGTGTGTGTATGTGTGTATGTGTGTATGTTGTGATATGTGTATGTGTGATGTGATGTATGTGTATGTGTATGTGTGTATGTGTGTATGTATGTATGTGTATAGTGTGTATGTATGTTGTATGTATGTGTGTATGTGTGTGTGTGTGTGTGTGTGTGTATGTTTGTTTGTGTGTGTGTGTGTGTGTGTTTGTGTGTTTGTGTGTGTGTGTGTGTGTGTTGTGTTTTTGTGTGTGTTGTGTGTGTGTGTGTTGTGTGTGTGTGGTGCGTGGTATGTTTTGTATGTGTGCGTTGCGTGTGCTATATGTGCATTTGTATGCTGTGCGTGGCGTGCGTATGTGGTATGTGTTTGTGTGTGTGTGTGTGTGTGTGTTGTATGTGTATATTATATTATATATTATATTATGTATATATATTATTTATATTTATTTATTATATATTGTATATTTATATATATATAGTATATATTATGTTATATTATATATATATATATATATATGTTATATTTATATTTATATATATTATATATTTATATATTATATTATATTTATTATTTATATATATTATATATATATTATTATGTATATTATATATATTATTTATGTGTATATATATATTATATATATATATTATTATTATATATTATATTATATATTATATTTATATATATTATGTATTATATATTATGTTATTTATATATTATATTATTATGTTATTATTTATATATTATTATTATGTGTTTTATTTGTATTGTTATTTATTGATGTTT